>CAKOGP040001112.1:1084721-1285377 GCA_933822405.4 Cylindrotheca closterium | reverse complement strand
CCTAGACACAGGAGAACTATTGTCGTGAAAGTGTTGTACAATCGATTACGAATTTAGATTGCAGAGAGTTTGTTCTGAGCGCTAAAGGCACTCACGATAGAGCACATTTTGCTTTATTCTAACAAGAATAGTCGGACTTCAACGAGAATACTAGTCGGACTCGACAAAGGTTCGACTATTTTCGTCCATTTGGACAAAGGTTCAATGGTTCGGAAGCAGATCAAAAGGGCACGTACACTGAGTAGTTTGAAAAGAAAGATGCGCCAGTCAGCCAAACTTGTGTACTACCAGTATGCTATTCCCATCATTTTGTCCTAACGACAACCCGGAAAAGCTGACTCACTTGGCGCATCTGGGTCCAGTTACAGGCCGCTCCAGTGATTCATTCAATCTGAAAAAAAGACACATCACGCGATCTTTCCTGTAGGTCAAGTCGAATAATCCCAACTACTACTACTCGAAAGATACGGCTTACAATTTAAGAGTGTACACCTGTGTCAAATCGTCGGCTGTTACGCCAAAGGCGTTCCGGAACACGTCGTAGAGCAAAAACTGGCCTGCAATAATCGCGGCCGCCCATAAACTCCTGCTTCCTAGCCCACGGAATAGTGCTGTCACGCCACTCTCCTCTATCATTAATCGACATCCTTCTATTACACTTAAATTGCCTTTGGTATCCGTCCGTTGAGCGACATATGTCAAGACTGCATCCGCAGGTTGCGAAACAACAGAGGAAACGGTTCCTGAGAAAGCACCTGCTACCAGGCTGACTCCCAATGCTGTCCATGTGAGGTCTCGTAGAGACGGCCAGTTCATAAATATTGCGTCGCATGCTCTTTCAAAAGCGAGGAATTTGATGGATCCAAAAATCACTTGTCGTGTCATCAGGGCAGGAAGTCCTGCATAGAGTGCTTTCCATCCCAAAGATTCGTCCTCTGAGACGATCGTCTTCATTGTTCCCAACAAACCTAGGGGCTTGTATCGATTTGGATCAGCAACGACCCGGATTCGCGCAGCCTCGAGTGGTGTCAATCCAAGACTAGCAATGACGGCAGATAGTGCACCAGAAATTAAGGCTATATCATTTGTGTGAAGCGCAGAGAAATCAAGTGGTAGCAAAGACTGTCCGATAAACCGTTTGAAGAAAGCATAGCTTGGATACACCGAGAGCCCGTACCAAAAATATCCTGCTAATGTTGCCTGCGCTCCAGTCAAAAGCCCTTGAAGCCCCTCTTCTTGAACTACACGAGATACTCCAGATATAATATCAGAGTATTCTTCGGGATTCGTCTGCGCCTTTGTCTTCAACACGTCAAGAGGAATCACTACAGAGTGGGTCAACGCGCAACCCGTCGCACCACTAACACCGAACAACGCGTATATGTCTAATGAGTAATCCAGAAGGTCACGAGACAATGCTATCGATGAGAGCGGGCCAAAAGTTGTTGCCGTCACTGCTTGCCCGAACTCCTCATTAATGCCAATCTCATACAAATCAATCAGTGGAAAGATAGCGTACGAAGATGCATTAGCTGAAATCTGACACCCGTAATACCCTGGTAGTAAAGCTGAGTAATCATTGAAAAAGCTGTCCAGGTTGATTGCTTGATCAATGTTCGTATCAGGTTTGATCGAAGATTTGTACTGTTGAATATGCTCCAACGGTTGTTCAGACATTGGGAGTATTGAGAAAAGGATGCATATTTGCCTTAAAGCGGCGTCGCTGTCACCATATTTTTCAATATATCGAGAGAAAAGCTTTTCCCAAGCAGTCTTTGTATCATTATTTACTTGCATCTCTTCGACAATAAACGAATCCATTGAGGCTTGTATTGAAGCAGCAAAGCTGCCAAATCGTTGACTGAGCATACTCCTTTGTTCCTCTAACGGCAACAATGCATAAGTCAATTGCAAGCCACGCCACCATGATGCTACACTCGGATCAAAATTCAGTAGTATCCTTGCGGCATACGTTGCAAATGATGGAGATACAACATGCCTTCCAGCGTCGTGTTCCCAACTCAATTTCTTCGCCTTCCAACGCCCAGATCCCAGCTCGATATCTTCCAAGGAATGTTCCCTTGTATCAACTACCGCCTGTACCGACATCGGGTATATTATCGTTGCTAAAGCCATTGAAGACAGAGCCTCTCTTCGGGATAGTTCAAATGTTGATAAAGCATCAGATCGATCAATGATTCCAGCGTCATCACCTGACCCATTCGTTCTCGACAGAAGACACGATCGTGATGAAGAAAGATTCGAGTCTCTGGTCAACGGATATCGCCTTGTTTGGAATGCCATAGAGGGAACGATCAACAAACATATTGCTGTGGCATGTAAATGGTATGAGATTGTCTTCATTTCGATGAGAATGAGAAATGAAAAGAAAGGTTCGGAACTGAAAACGAATCATCAGCATTTAACGCGATTTCATTTGCTTGATGTTTCGTGTCTCAAAGATCATACGTAACCAAGTGACGCGTGGACAAATGAAAAGATGTTGGTTGTCAATTATGCAAAAATAAAATAGGAGACAACACAACATCGAAAAATGGCCAACACTCTATTCGGAACCTTTTGCTTGGTGCTCTTGACATCAGTCCAAGGGTTTTTGCCCCCCAGCCAGATCCAGGGTGTCCGTAACAACTTGCCAGTTGAGAAGACTGCTCTAAATCTTCATGATATGTCCGAAATAGTTACGGCAGCAGCCAACAGTGTATGGCTTGCAACGATTGATGCCGATATCGACGCCATTCCCGAGAACGAATTTGCAACTGTCTTCGCAGGTGGCATTGGTGTTATGGTAAATCAGTTTGGCATCTTCAACTTGTAATGTCGATGTCTATTCCGCTTACCTTTCTTTGCACACTATGATGTGGCTTGTAGTTCGGGGGAGTCTTGAGCACGATGATTGTCGGCTTTATTCTTGAAAAGTCTGACATTTATGGCGAATTGGCAGCAGAGTCATATTTGCAAGCTGCCGACGACGAGGAATTCTGGAAGGGACTCTCTGCGGAAGAAAAGGTGATGGCAGAAGCAGCTCTCAATAGAATAAAGGAATCAAGAGGCGAGGTTGTCTCACCTCCGACGTCTGAACCTGCCGGTGCTGAAGAATCAGCAACGCCCACGGGATCATCGGTGGAAATGACTACTGAGAAAACATCTCAAGAAAAGTCAAAGTCTAGTGTTCCAAACGACATGTTTAGTGATTACTAAAACTGGCAGGGGAATATGATAGTTTTTATTGCATCTACAAGACACAAAAGCATACCGTATCATAGTGTGGCATCGTTTCAATACAAAAGTAGACGTTAGCGTTGCTCATTTTCGAGGTTCCGGAGGAAATGTTCACATATCAGTTGCAGCTGAACAGAATAAGTATCTTGGGCAACTTGCAAAAGATACTCGACAGTATCCGGATTCACGGCACCTTGTAGCTCTGTCTCGCAGATTTCTTTCAGGTGGTTCAAGCAGAAACGATTGGACAGTTCCAGTATATCAACAACCCTTCCAAGCCTCGCACTTGATTCTATCCTCGTGTCATCAAAGTTGGGGAGGCCTCCAGTGTAAATGTATTCAACTACTGCTAGAAAAGCGTCATATGGAACATCCGAGATCTCAACTTCGCCAGACTCTGACTCCCGAAAACCTGACGTGAACATCGTTCGAAAATAGTTTGACACCATGGATAGGACCATTTTGTGTGCATAGATCTTCCGGCCTTGCACCACAAATGTGACATCTGAGAATTCCTCCTCATTGAAGAAGTGTCGCAACCTTCGCTCCACCAGTGCTAAACTTGTAGGCTCAGTCACAGATGCTCGCGGTGGAGGATCGGTATCTAGCACATAAAAGTCATTTACTGCCGATATCATCGATTGGGTGAGTCTCGTAGACACAATGTACAGACAGAAAGAACGGACTTACAGTAATCGGAGCCGCACGAGCCACCGAAGACGTAGATTTTCCGGTTAACAGCAGTAGCAGTGTGTCCAGCTCTTCGACCAGGCCCTCTACCGTGTATCACGATGGTGGGTATTGTGTCTTCATCGTTGGGATTTGGAGAGGCCGAAATCCCACCATAGTACGGTTCGAGCTCGTTGGTTGAATCCCAGAGGTCGCTTCCATCATACATGTGAAGTCGATGGTCTTGATGATTGGCATCACTAGTATCCATGTCCATAGTTTCTCTAGACGTCTCTCTCAATCGCTGGTAAAACCCATGAGGAAATCGAAACGATCAAATTACTGTCAGAATCAACGGCAACTTACATAACCACCAAAACTCCATCGTTGTTCGCGATAGCCGTCACCCTCAAAATTCTCAAACCGATGTCTCCCTACAGCATGACTACTTGGTTCGTGCTGTGTGACATCCAGCCATGCCAGTTCTGCTCTATCCAAGATTTGTAGGTCCTGGAAGCATTTGGAACTAAACTTTTGTTTAGAACATAGGCTGTGACAACTATCAAGATACCGATTCTTACCTTGTCCCACTTCCGCCAAACAAGTACAGTCGTCCCCGCAGCGCCGTGAGGGTCATACCAGCACGTGGGTGTGGCAGTACTCCTGCTATATGCGGACAGGTCCATGTCGAGGTTGCTGTGTTCAATATGTGTATATCATTTAGCCGTTCAGAGCCATTCCATCCGCCAAATACCAAAAGCTCCCCCGTCTCTTCGAGGATGGCGCTTGAATGATTCGCCCTCTGTTGAGGTATTGCTCCAGTCGTTTCTACTTTTCTCCATGTAAATGTTCGTGTATTCAGCGCATGCAAGTCGTTCAAATATTCGCGCCCTACAGTAGGATGAAAAGTGTTGGCGAGATCAAAGTCAAAATTGCGAGCAGGGTATTTAATAATTGCTTACCATTTCCTACGCGAGAAGAAAACTGTTGGCAAGGTCAAAGTCAACATTGAGTAGTGTACGACATATAATGGATTGCTTACCACCACGGAAAACATATACTTCATGGGTTGCAGTAACATAGTCTGCAGAATGCATGTTGCACGGACCTGGCGGAGTCCCTCTCACTGGTGGTTCATACCAACGTAATTGTTTGCCTGAATGTGATATATCTAGCACATGCATGTCTGAAGCTGCCAACGGACCCGTTCCCAGCCACCCACCAATAATTATTATTCTTCCAATGTCATCATCATCTGGATCAATAGCAAGTGTTGCACTTCAAATGGAACAAGACACTCTCGTGAACGAATGAATCGATAAAAGATGGCTCGTCAAGATTTGTGGCTCACCTATGTCCATTGCGACCTGGTGGTGGAGTTCCAGTGACAAGAATATTATCTGAATTAGACAGGAATGATGGCTGCTCGTTCCCTCCCAAATGGTGGGGACGAATCCATCTCTTCTCCTCTATCGAATATATGAGAAGTGTCAAATGGTTCCTCCGACCATCGTATCCACCAAAGCAATATAAGTCTGAGTCAGCATTAAGAACAAGTGAGGTCCATAAATATCGCTGAAGGTTGAATGTTTTAAAAAACTCACACCCTCGAAAATGCGTAACAGAATGATTTTTTATCGTAGGGGCTCCAGGGCTTCCATGCTGCGGCGAGACGTTTTGCTCACTCCATCTCATAGCCTCCATTCTTTGTTGTAATATTGGTATTTCTGAATGCAGTCACCTACGTATTGTTGTGTGTTCTCGTCGCTACTGTAGTTTTGCAATTCTAAAATCACATTTGTTTCCAAACAGAGCATTGTGGGGACGTAAAATCAAAGTAGGGGTATTCGAGGATCAAAATACTCAAGTACCAGTATAAAAGGGAGTGTATTAATACCGTAGACGTAGTATTAAAATACGTTCTACCGGGGTACATCATATATATGGTATCGTATAGTAGTAACAACATCGTACCATCACCTGGTACAAGAGCAGCATATGCGATACTACAGTACCTGGTACACGATGTACTGTGGCACCTGACACCAACCCCGCGGCAACTGCCTGTACAGAGACACTAATCATAACAAAAAACATTCTTCTGTTTGCTCTTCTATTTGACCAGCAAATCGTCGTTCCAGCATGTCTGAAGATGATTGAATACCAATTGTGCAACCCGTGCATCCTTGCTTGCAAGTTCCAATAAACGCTCCTGTAAGTATAGAAATCCGTCTCTATTCTCCTTAGCTTTGGATAGTTCCCGCAATAACTGGGTGGCTAACAGCGGGGCCTCATTTCTCCCCACTTTACTCGACAAGATTGGGAAAATAGCATCAAAGAGACGACTGTATGGTTTGCTGGAACCTCCGGCCCCAAGCCGAAGTGCCATGCGGGGAGAATCCAGCTCCATGAGAGGGACAAGGACATCAAGTGCACGATCCCTCATGTCGGTATCAACCGTCGCGTCATAGCCCATCAAAAGCTTTAGCGTTGTTACTCGCGGAACAATATTGTGTACTGGGTCCACATATTCTAGTGAGTCAGGACCGAGTCGAGGAGTATACAACAAATTTGTCAACCTTTCCAATGCTTCGCCAGGCATGTGCACAAGAATAGCACGGGCGTTCGGGATCTCTGATGCTCCTTCTTGGTCTTCAACACTTCCAACTACCCCAACACGTGCATGATTGATAAACTCTTGCAAAAGCTCAACCGTTGTCATAACGACTAATCTAGTGGCTGTAGAGTCAGTCAAGACCTGTGCCAAAGCAGGAAAAATAGACCAAACACAAATGATGTGCTCTTTGGTCAGAAGCCGTAATAACTTCGGAGAAATATCTTGAACAATATCCTCCTTAGTGTCAAGCCGCTTAGCAAGCCATAGACTGCCAAATCCCCATGCACCGTTGGCAGCCTGACCAAACGTTTCAGGCGACGGTACCAAAGGAGCCTCTTCGGATGTTCCCGCGGAGTAGAACAGTTTATCACATAGCATCTTTTGACCTGTCACGTCCAAATACGGGGCCAAATTTACCAAAACGTGTAGAGCTGAAAGTGCTAGCAAGCCAGAATTACTGCTGCTAGTACCAAAGTCGTCGCCTCCACAGCTCTTAGAATTTGAACGTTCGTAAAGAGATCCCACGAGTACCTGCATGATTCGTGGCGAGTACGCCAACAATCGCAAATTCGCTGCAACGAAAGATAGATTTCGGATGATGATAACCACTGAATCCAAATACTTCTTTTTTTCCTGACTCAAGATGTCATTGGACAGTTTTCGTTTGCAAAAATCTGCAAAGGCTGCACACTCCTTTGTTGGATGAGACGTCCACGCCCTTTGCGAATGAAATATTGGTGACTCGGATTCTTCCCATGGCGTCCACTCAATGACATCGAAAAATATATCAGTAAGTCCAACCAAGGTGCTGTCTCCGCTCAATGCATAGTTCTTGTCGTGTTTTGAGGTAAGCTGCAGTAATTCATTTAACGCACCATTGCGAAGCAGGGGATTTCTCAGTCTCGCACCCAAAGCGTTATCATATAAATGATGTGGGTTTCGTAGTCTTGACTGGTTGCCTGGCGTTGGGGATACCGAGCGGGGTCTTTTTCGCCCACCGTCTTCCTGCGGCATGATGGGTGTTTGCTTTTGCACTCTGTTGTCGCTTCGGAATGAAATGACGATGGACTGGTGACCTATTGTAACTTGTATCGTACCGTGCCGTACCGGTCGCACTGTAGATATAGCCAGCTTTCGTACGGTACTGTATTTTGTAGACACCGGATGCGCACACACGAACAGACTGTTCATTCAAGTCGACTAATAATGCAATGCAAATGCAATCACGGTCAACCCTGACTATCTTGTGACGAAGATAACGAGATCGAGTATAACCCTGATAGAGGAATACTACAACCCTGATAGAGGAATACTAAGTCTGGTTCCTATCTATTGAACTGCAACTTTTTGACGCGTCTGTGTCGAGAGATCTACAACAATCCTATGTCCGAAGTCTTGGGTCAATACAAGATAGGCCTACCGATGTTTGACGGCCAAAATGGCTCATCCAAGACATGTTTGTCGGCATCATAACATTGAAAACTGTAGATAGATCTCAACAACAGTATTTAAATTTGCAGTGAACACATGTTCAAAAGAAAAAGTAGGAATGCTTCCGAAACATGCAATCACGCTATGGTATGGGTAGGTAGTTTTTCATGTTGATTTCGTCTGACCATTGCCACTCTCCTTTCTCTAGAGCATCCTCTTGTGAATCTGCTTTCTCGTCGTCATCCATCAAATCGGCCATCAGATCATCTTCTGGCGAATTTGTTTTCTTCCGAATGGTCCTTATTCGTACTTTCTGAAGCCCAACGAAATACCCAGCCTGCATCCAACCCATCATCTGTTGGGTTGTGTATGGCCCGTGGATCTGCCCATCTTGATTACCCTTATATTCCCAATCGGTTGGAGCTTGTTGCTTGTTTGGAAACTCCATCACAGTTGCATGCTTCGAAAGAACTTGGAGAATCCGTTGGCGTCTTGTATCATATATATCGACTTCTCCTTTCAGCAGAAGTGCATTGGCAGCTCCGGTGAGATCATCTAAACAAGACTTGGCAACTTTGCTGTCCTCCGTCGAACTCGGATCTCCTTTTTTAGACTTTAGCTTGCTTTGTTTCGAAACAGCGCCATACCTCCGCACAGCCTGTGCAACGGTTTCAGTACCGTTTATCAAAGGGAGCACCTTAAGATACAACTGCTCCTTTGTCAGACCGTCTAGATTCTCAGGTTTGTCTTCTGTGTTCTCAGTATCTTTGGGTGGTTGCAAAATCGATTTGGATGACGGAACAGCATTTCTTTCGTCGCCAAGAGAGTCAAGCCAAGCATCCGGTTCATCGTTTGGATCGTTCTTTCGCCAGATGTACGTATCTCCATCGAAATAACCAGCACCATCTGATTCTTCGCGTCTCATATGAAATGGCTCGATTTGAATGCCATCCGTAGCCAAACTTGTTGAATCGTCAATCTGCGTGCGGCCATCTGCATCCACTCCTGCCGCTCGTTCTCTACGACGCTTTCTTTTCGCCTCCAGTAACTCTCTTTCTGACGGTATGTCTTCTTCGCCATCAATTTCTTCCTTTTTCCAATCATCCAAGTCATCGATTTCCTCTTCGTTTAGTCGAACACGCTTGGATTTTTCATCTGAAGTTGCAATGTCGGCGTCCCTTTGGGACCGTTTGGCATTTTGGGAAGCAGCTGGGGCTGCGAATCGAACAGATTTGGAAGACATATCAAGGAATCAATGGTTTTCCACAACTTGAAACTCTCTCAGCTGCCTTGATGAACAATGTACCCTGTTTGATACCGGTAATAAAAAAAACGTCTTCACGTTTTTCTGTTCGACAAATCGGACCAAGAGCAGAGACTGTCTGTCCATAATGCGTCCAAAGACGTCACTAGATTAGTTTCATTTTCGTGAATGAATGAATCATTGAAGAAGGGAGTTCGTGGCTCAAAAGTAAATGCCGACGAACGACAGGTATCGTGCATCGTACATTAGAAATCTTTGAGATCAGTTCGTTGACCGGGTTCCATCTTTATACTAGGCGCTTGTCCCTCATTCACTGATCTACAGTATGTTTGCCTTGAGCCAAGTGGGACGTCGAGGCCGAAGGCAGCTCAGATGCGCTCAAGGGATTTGCGAGGATGTTCGAATTCATGAGTCGAAGAAGCTGAGTCTTGAAACTAAGCGAAGCACTCGAACAAAACGCGGAAAGTCTTCAGCGTCAATTGTAAATTTCCCAATTTCAGATAGTCTCAGAGAAACTGTAAAGACATCCTTGCTGGACCAGGTGACCAAGGATGAGAGCAAAGCTTGGAAAGACAAGTCCGGAGTCAATGGAGTAAATATTGAGATTTCATCTCTCCATGATCCTCTGGATGACCTATATCCAGTGACAGATACAAGGTATTGGCCTCACCTCCCACCAAACGTCCAAGTCAATGCAGACCCTTTTGAACTATCCAGAGTGGAGGTCGAGATGCTCTCAAAGTCAATACGAGATGACCTCGTCGGATCGGAGCATCCGGTTCTGACCAAAGCAGCGTCCTACTTTTTTGACAGTGCAGATGGTGGAAAAAAAATTAGACCGATGATGGTCATGCTCCTTTCGAGAGCACTCGCCGACACCGTAGGCGACGCCCAATATGATCAAGAATCACTATTCACAAAACCTTTGAAAGAACAACGACAGGATCTTCCAGCGGCTCAACGTAGACTGGCAGAAATATCGGAAATGATACACACCGCTTCTCTTTTCCATGATGATGTGATTGACGGATCCGATACGAGACGAGGAATGGCATCGGTACATATGGTTTTTGGAAACAAAATGGCGATCCTTGCTGGTGACTATCTTCTTGCACGGGCCTCAATTTGTCTAGCACGACTACGAAATGTGGAGGTTGTGGAGACCATGTCTACTATAATTGAGCATTTGGTTCGGGGCGAGGTCATGCAAATAAGAGGTAGTTCTTCATCAGATGGAGCCGAAGAAAACATGGTGTACTATTTGAAGAAGAACTTTTTCAAGACGGCTAGTCTTATGGCTAACTCCTGCAAAAGTGCCGCAGTCCTGGCTGGTTGCTCACCGGAATTGGTCAACGCCTCGTATAAATACGGAAAGCATGTGGGCATGGCTTTCCAGCTTGTCGACGATGTCTTGGACTTTGAAGGAAGCATTTCCTCAATGGGAAAGCCTGCACTGGCAGACTTGAACGCAGGATTAGCAACAGCTCCTGTGATGTTCACTGCAAGACAATTCCCTGAACTTGAGGAAATGATGGATCGAAAGTTCCGGGACGAAGGGGATGTAGAGCGAGCCCAACAGTTAGTGTTTGAAAGCGACGGTCTAGAACAAACAAAGCATCTCGCACGGCTCCACGCAGAAATTGCGATGGAAGCTCTGCTCGAACTAGATGACAGCGTCTATCGCGATTCTTTAATAAACTTGGCCTATAAAGTGGTAAGCCGAACGAAATAAAATGGCGCATCCGAGACGATTCTTGATGGATTGTCAGCCCTCGTCGCTTGCTTGTGGATGATAGCCAAGGCAGACCGAAATATAGAATAACCCCAAGGAAGTAGTTGGGACTAAATACTTTTAGAATAATGTTACGGTAAATGAGATGAATACAATCTACCGTTCGGATACGGGTAGTAAGGAAATAGGCAAGGTCATGTTTGTGTAGTCAAACTAGTCACTTGATTAAATTTACACAATCCTCTCATCAACCATCCAATATTTCCGCAACTTTTTCGTCAAATCATACAGGGATGGTTGAAGCTTACGTTGCGATTCGCGATGATTCTGGCATCCGTTCCTTGTCTGTGAATGAACGAGACTTTCTCCGAACATGTGTCCACGGAAACACTACGTTGCGGATCGATGGCCGTACGGGACAAGAACTTCGACGAGTGCGTTTGCAACTGGGTCGATGGGACAATGGTGCCGAATGCACAGTCCAATGGGGAAACACGCGGGTTTCTTCATTATGCTCTGCACAATTAGTCCCTCCTTCTCCTGATAGACCAAACGAAGGAATGGTGAACTTCACAGTTGAACTTTCTCCCATGGCAGGCAGCTCGTTTCGTCAGGCGCCCGTCGTTAGTACCGGTCCGTTGCCAATGGGAGCAAGAGGACCAAACTACTCCGATCGCAACCAAAGGCTTCTTGCTAATAGAATTCTTAGAAGTGTTGAACGGGTGATTATTCTTGGGGGGGCCTTAGATACCGAGGCACTGGTGTTGGCACCTGGAAAATGGGTTTGGCGCTTTACAATTGCCCTAACAATACTGGATGACGGTGGGAACATACTAGACGCTAGCATTTTGGCTGCCATGGCGGCCCTGAGACACTATCGAAAGCCACAGGTGCAGTTTTCAGGGGACGATGAGAAGGAGTCCGGTGCAATGTCACTTCCAACAATGATTCCATCCATTGTGAAAGAGGCAACTCCTCTCCCCCGTAAGTTTCACCCTCCTATTACGCCCTCCTTGCTCAATGCTGATTGTAGAGACCATATCTAACGTTTTTCGCTTCGCTGCAAAGTGCACCACACGCCACTCTCTGTTTCCTTTGCATTGGTTCCTGCCGACAATTCGTCAAACGCTGGGTCGACATCGACTGTTGCAGCAATAGCTGATCCAACAGATCGCGAGGAGCTCGTGCAACATGGAACTGTGACAATGTAAGAGGAAGTATTGATATTTAAATATGGTTCAGGTTTGGAATTTGGGACGATCTAATATGCGTTCTTTCACAGTGCAATGAACACCCACTCAGAAGTCTGTCTCCTTGATTTCGGTGGTGGATGCGAAATACCCCCGTCAAAGCTAAAAGAATGCTGGAAGATTGCTCAAACAACAACTAAACAACTCTGTCAGTTTTTGGAGCAGACTTTACAGGATGCTAACGGAAAGGCTCAACAAGAGCGTCTGGAAAAGTTGAAACAGCAGCAGGATGGAAAGTTTGCAACTTCAGCCGCTTCCCTTCCACCAAACGCACCGTACTTTGAGCAATCGAAAATTGGTGACGAAATGAATGTTGAAGTAGAGGTTGACGTCGATCACATTGCTGAAGTAGAGAAGAAAGCTGAAGAAGCCTACCGTCAACAAGCTTTGGATTATTCCCGGGGCCATGTAGCGAGCAAAGTTCGTGAGGACAGCACGAAAGAGAAGTCTTCTCAACAAAAAGGAAAGTCATTGATTGCAGCCATGCTCAGGTCAGTAAATCAAGGTGACAAAGGGGAAAGTACTCGCAGAAGCGAGGAATACGCATCTGATGTTGCACATTCTGTAGTGACGGGTGGTAAACAACGGCAGGTTACGAATCGGGAAGACTCTTGCAAAGTAGTCGACAAGACGAAGAATCGAGTTGCCATGGATTTGAACGATGACGAGGATGAAGAAGCGCCCACCATTCTGCAAAGTGAATTTCATTCGTCATCAAGGGAAGAGAAAGCGCCGACGGAATATGCCCTCACACCGCCACCCAATACCAATGATGAAGCAAATGATTTGTCAATGGCCATAAAGAAGAAGAAGAAGAAGGCGAAGAAGAAAAAGCCGACATAAGGGAAAATCTTGATTTAGACTGCTTCTTTGAGAGTCCAACGTTTTGTTTTCGTCTTTACGAGCCATCTTGTCCAAATAGTTTTGTCCATTCCTGAAAGCGTTTCAGTTCGTCGGCCGAGACCGAGCTAAAGGAGTGTTTCATCACCCGTTCAAAATCTGTCCGTTGGACCAGAGGCGCCACGAGCTTGTCCGATGGAACGTCCCAGAGTTGCATACGCTTAGCGCCGCAATTTCGACAATCATATCCAGTGCCTGGTGGATCTACCGATAGCTTTGGAGGGCACTGAGGACAGCTTGGGTACTGCTCACTAGGTGTATAATTTCCATTAGAGTCGACAATGAATTGCTTTGCTTGCTGACACTTTCTTAGCGGTTCCATCAACGCCTCCTTAACAAGCACTTTTATGTCCGACCCACTCGCTCCTTCTGTGATATTACCAATTCGCTCGAGATCGTCTTCTGATAAGTTATTTGGAGTGTCGCCAAGATTCAGCTTGACCATGTATGCGCGGGCTTCTGGCTCTGGCAACGGAATGTATACACGTTTCTCAAAACGACGACGAATCGCAGCGTCTAGCTCCCATGGAACATTCGTAGCACCTAGTACTAGGACCTGGCTATCTGACTTGCCAACACCATCCATCTGAACAAGGAATTCGGTTTTGACTCTTCTGGAGGAATCACTTTCACCCTCCGATCGACTACCGCAGAGAGAGTCCACTTCATCGATAAAAATGATGGCCCTACCCCCTTCTGATTCTCTGGCCAACTCGAATAGGTTTCTCACAAGTTTTTCAGATTCACCCTGCCATTTGGAAATCAGATCTGCACTACTAACGGAAAAAAACGTAGAATCTGCTTCTGTAGCCACCGCTTTTGCTAGGTACGATTTTCCAGTCCCCGGAGGACCGAAAAGCAGAATACCCTTGAATGGACGCCTTTTCCCAGTAAATAGTTGGGGAAATCGAACGGGGAGAATGACTGTCTGCAGATGGACCATGCAATGAAATGCAATATGTCAAAAACAGCGGAACACGACAAAGAGAAACACATGTATGGAGAGTCTCTCCTAACTTACCTCCTTCAAACTCTCTTTAGCATTATCGAGACCAGCAACATCGTCCCAGCTGATATTTGGCTTTTCCGAAACAATGGCGCCAGCCAGAGCCCCTCGCAGTTTCTTTTTCTCGGCATCGGCATCATCTTCTTTGTCACCACCATTCTTCATGGCGGAACCTCCACCACCATTCTTGTCGAGCTCATTCTGCTTGGACACGTAATCTCGGAGCTCTTCTGCCCGTTTCATGTATCCCTCGACACGTTCAAACACAAGCTTTTTCCTCGCTTCGTTCTTCTCGTACTTGAGTCCCATAGTGAACCGACCAAGTGCGTCGCGGTACAATGACAGCGCTTTCTCGTATTCCCCTGCATTATCAGCTTCTATGGCTTTCGTTACTATTTCAATTGCTTGTGGAATGAAGTTATTGTCCATTTTGAATGTGTAAGGTCGTCGATGCGAGCGACGTAGCTAGTGATGTACCTGCAGTTGATGGGAACTACTTCTTGTTTGGTCAAGAGCGTGTCGTGCGAACCAAGGTGACTCGGGCAGAAATGAACCAGAACAACGGTTATTTTTGCAGCCGAATTTGGTCAATCCCGGCTTGAGTCTTGGGGAGACGGGCGATGACATACAGTAGGTTACAGTACATACAGTATTACGGTACTCCTGCAATACCGAAATACTACTGTACGGTAGCGTGTTGCCATACAGAGCAAGTCGAAATCAATAGACAAGTAAAAGTAGCCGGTGGCTAGAGTGTGCGTTTAGCAGGGTAAAGCAAAAGAGGCGAGGACGAGGACTGCCGAGGTATGCGGGGGCATAATCTTAAGAGAAACAAGAACCCTAAACCTACCTACCGTACCGGGTAGCCCAGCACACCCCGGTATTGTAGATACTATTAGGTACTATTGCAACGTGGTGGAAAATAGCAGAGACAAAGACAGGACAATCCCACAAGGCATATTTCGCCACTTGATCTGATCATGATACCATCGACACCACAAGGGTAGGGACCTGTCTAATACTTTTCAAATCCAAACAAAAGGACAGTCTTGACCGAACCTGTTGAAGAGATAGCTTGCATTGAGGGTACTTGTACTTCGTCTTGATTCAGCTTGCGCTCCCTTTGTTGGCAACGATGGAAAGGTAGATGGTCCAGACCAAGGAACAGATATTCACAAACAAAGGGATCAAACTAACTGGAATCAAGGAATAAGAGATGATGTCGACAATGGGCCAGAAAGCAGAGCCCGCCAGCCAAGCACCAGGCAAATCACTTCTTATTTTTGCTCCCCAGTTGGCAATTGTAAATGTATTGTTTTGAATCAGACTAGATGCAAAGAAGATACATGTAAATGCAGGACCGAATATCGCTTGACCCAACAACGCCTTCTGAAAGGTAGATACCAGCCCTTTTCCTGGCAGAAAGTGAAAGATTGCTTCATACCAGTAGTGTGCAGCAGGAGCGAAGTAAAGCGCACCAATCATCGTCGTAAATATCAAACGCTTAGTGTCAAACGAGCCACCTTCTTGAGGTTTTTCTATTCGTTGCGCTAGGTAGTCAGAAAGGGCAAATATTAATCCAGCCGTCCAACTCTTTGTTAGGATAGGCCTGACCTCCAATTGTGCAGAATAATACTTGCCCAGCGACCCGCAGGTGGAAGCGATTGCAGAAAACCAAGGCATTGAAACTACCCCAGATTGCGTGGATGATGATTTTTGTGCCTCAGTTTCCTCAACTGGGATGACGTCATCTGCCGACATTTCCACATCGGCTTCACCCCCACGAAGCCGAAGCACAGCCATTGTGGAAACTGAACTCCCTCGTCGCATGTTCGTAGAGTGAATGGAAACAATGCTAACAGTACTCAATGCAACAACTTTGCAATGCAAAAGTGATACGAGCAACGTCCAAAACACAAGATTTTTCATTATATCTATAAAGGAAAAGGATACCAAAAAGAGAGAGAGAGAGAGTGAATGATACTACCTAGGACGGGCAACCACAAAGGTGCAAACACTTCTATCATATCCAAAAGAGAAAGATCGATTCCAATATCTCACATAGATGATTTGTGTCACTCTTCTGAGAAAACTCATTGTGATCTCAAACTTTAAATATATATCCACATCATTGATTTGGACTATAATCGACTTTCAACCTCTGCCTTGGCTCGGAAAATTGTGGTCTGATTCAAAATCGTCAAACGAGTGGATGTTCGTTTTCGCGGTGAATCGTTATCGTCAATGCCAGAAGGACGTCATGAATCGCAATCGCAGTCGCATTCGCTATATTTTTGATCTGCACTTACATTCTTGTTCCCCAACTTCCCCACGCTCTGTCGTTTTTGGAAGGTTGTGAAACGCTGCACACTGGCACTTTTTTGTCTCTACCGGTACACAGTCCTGAATATGAGGGGCGAGCGAGGGATTGGCTGGTGCGTGAGTTGCGCGCGACTCAGTCGACTCAAAGGACCAGTCTGTGCGTGATATCCCGCACGCGGGATATCAGAGCATGGTGAGTGGCTTCAAGAGACGACTGACTCGACATGCGACACCGTCAACAAAATATTTAGCTCACAAAAACAATTTGTTCCATATGCAAGACTCGGTTGCTTCCGCATGTATTGATGCGGTGAAAAATAGACCCATATACTTGTCTAGAAGATGAAGCTCGTTGACTACTGGAAAGCATGAAACATTTAGAATCCGTCACACAGGTGTTCGATCTACGTATGAAGCCTTTGTTGAACACTCCTGTCCAAAACAAACTATATCATGCGAATGACTCTTTTGATCAGATAAAGACATTAATGTCACAAGATCGCTCATATTATCGGCACTCAAGTACTGCTATGAATGCGGCAGACCGAGAAACAATGGCACAATGGGAATATAGAATAGTTGATCACTTCGGCCTTTCAAGAGACTTGGTAGGAATTGCTTTTTCCGTCTTGGATCGTTTCACAGAGAAGTGCGTGTGCGATAGACGTGCTTACAAATTGGCTGCGATGACGAGTGTTTTCATAACAATCAAGCTCCACAATCCCCGACGGTTTTCCATTGGTACATTGGCGACACTTTCACGTGGAGAATTCAACACTTTACATATTGCTCAAATGGAATCTATAATGTTGAAAACATTGGACTGGCGATTGAATCCACCAACAGTGCAGTCGTTTATCTACCTATGGGGAAATCATTTGTACAATGGGGGGCTATACGCTATGGAGTCAATGTAAGTACCCTAGGCTTGAAGGGTCCCTCCTTACCGGAATTCGATCCCCACTTAAAGACTCCACCGATCAAATGATACAGAGAGAGAGCTTGTTTTCTTGCAGAAATTGCAGTATTTGATACTTTGTTAGCATCAAAGGGGAGAGCGCTACTTGCAATCGCAGCACTAATTGAGGGTATGGTGGGCTTTGGCAGGTGTGGTGCTCCGGCGTACGAACAGGTGGAGGCCGCTATTCTTCGAAAACTGAAGACCGTCTTCGGAATCCACTACGCGCAAGAGGAAATAAAGTGTATCCGGAACCGTCTTTCCCATATCTACACCAAGACATCGCAGTACCAATCAGACTATAGCAACCAATCTGACGCTAGTACTAGTAGTAGAATGGTGCCCTACAATGGTGAAAACAAGGTCAACAAGATACAACATCATCAAGAATCGGTGGGGATATGCAGGAATATGATCAAGACGAAATATTTACAGTCACCTAGAAGTGTGCGGACGAAATGTGAACAAGGCTAATTGCAAATAGATATTATAAAAGTAGAGTGGAGACATCCATACCGGCAGTGTACTCTCTGGCACACATTTAGTCCGTACCGGTCGTGAAAGTACTTTGATAGGTCCAAATCCACGCTAAACATTCACGCTGTGTTGCAAATCAGGTTTTACTCTCTAGCTAGATTTACAATTTGCTCATCTCCTTTCCCACTATTTCCCTCAACGATGTCCGCAGAAAAAGCAACCCAAGATCATAATCCTTCATTGTCACTGACTGAATCACTATTTCCACCACCGAAGGCTTTTGGAAGTGGAGCAAAACCTGCGTTGCAATACAGAAGTGATTCTCCTTGCTGGGATTGTGTTTTCTCGAGAAATGGGAAATGGCTTGCAGCATGCTTCGGCGCTCCTGAGACATGTGTTAGAGTTTGGGAGCAAAAAGATGACGGTTGGCAGCTCCATTCCACCTTAGAAGGAATACATACGAAGACGATCCGATCCATCGCTTTTGCCCCGATTTCCGCTAATGATGTAATTGCAGCGGCCTCTTTCGACGGTAGCGTCTCTATATGGGAATTGACAAAGTATGGATAATTCTCAGGGGTATTATGAATTTATGTCGTATTAAAACTAACTTACCTTCTGTTGCTCGTTAGCGACCAGCAAAACAAAGAATGGGAATGCACCACACAACTTGAAGGTCATGAAAGTGAAGTTAAATGTGTCGTCTGGAATTCAACTGGCTCACTTTTGGCAACCAGTGGGAGAGATAAAAGCGTTTGGGTCTGGGAAACTTTCCTTGATGGAACGATCGGGGGATCGTCGGACAATGATTTCGAATGCATTGCTGTTCTCAGTGGGCACGAGGGAGATGTAAAGTGCGTTCGTTTTGCTGAATCCCATGGCCAGTGGGGTGATGGCGACGAAGTACTTCTGTCAGCTGGATACGATGATACGATAAGAGTCTGGGCGGGTACGTGGAATCTTGACTAATGTCTCGTTTCACTTCGTGCGTCTGTTCTAAGGTTGATTTCTGAATACTGTAGAAGATTCTGGGGATTGGTATTGTGCGCTTGTGATCGAGGGGATACACGCAGATACCATATGGTCATTAGCTGTTGCACCAGGATCTGGACGAATGGTCTCATCCAGTGCAGACGGCAGCATTGCGATCATGAAAAACTTTACCATTTTGGAAAGAAGGGAAATGTTTCCCGATCAGTCGAGTTGCTCGTAAGTTGCATCTGAAGTACTTTTTCCGAGATCAAGTGAGGGCATTGTCCTAACTATATCCCATGACAAATTGTAATTGTAGAAACGGTTTCTGGAAATGCGTTGGTAAATTAGGAGATGCTCATTCGTCGACTGTCTACAGTGTCGATTATGCTCCTGCAAGAGCTGGACATGGAAGGATAGCTTCTGCAGGCGGAGACAACAGAGTTCAAATATATCGAGAGGTGATGGGTAGTACCAGTGATGCACCTCTATTTACCGTTGATTCATCCCTTCAGATTGGACATGGTGATATCAACTGCGTTCGATGGCACCCTTCGGATGGTTCCATCCTCTGTGCAGCGTGTGATGACGGTTCCGTTCGGATTCTCAAGTTTCTAGTCTAGTTGCCACATCACATTGCCTTCTAACGGAACTCTGGTGCCTCGGAATTGCATTTTGAGATGTGGATTTGAAGTACCGTTTCCTTCTTCGACTGCAAGAGCAAGTCCAGAATTTTAGAAAAACTATTTTAGCCTTCGCAGTCAAAAGGGAGTTGGATCTCGTTCCGCGTCGGTAATGTCTCAAACAAGGGTCTACTCGTGTGCCACTAAACTGGCGCCTTCCACTTCTGTATTCGTCTACATGTAGTTGGTGGGTTAGCGCAAAGGTGGGTGTAACGGGTGAGTCCATTCTCGGAAATCCTGTAATGCGGGATTAATGTTGCGGGCTTTCTGAGACTTGTGCGACGACACCCACCAGTTGTTGTGGTACCACTACACGTACACGCAATGTACCGCCGGACACAAAGAAGGCATTCAACCTTCATGCGATCCGTGAGTGTAGTGTGTGAGTTTGTTCATTTCGACTATCTATAGCCAACTGGCGCCTTCTGTTCTGGTTCTTCTGCTTGGTGTTTCTTTGGAGTGACTCAGGTGGGTTGTGGTGTGAAGCTGGTCCTTTTGCTTTGAGTCAATATTGAATCCATTGGTTCGACCTCTACGCTAGATGACTAACTTGACTAGAGATGTATTGACTGACATCGAACAAGAAAATCTTGTCCAACAGTACCTACTGTACGATACATTATTTGGCGACATGAAATTCAACTACCTTCCAATTGTCCTCGGAGCAGTCGCTTGCTCGGCGTTCCATGTGGAGCCTCCTCGTCGCGTTTCTAGTACTGTCCTATCGATGAGCGGAGAGGGAGTTTCGCGTCGGGTTGCAATCGCAGCGACAATGGGAATGTCAGCAATTGTTGGTGCTGTTCCACCAGCTTCTGCTGGATCGGGGGCGCCAACTCCCGAAGAACTGGAACGTATCAAGACTGGGTACAAGCAAATTCAGTATCTCCTTGAAAACTTTGAACAAGAGACTACTGTGTGTCGGGAGAATGGTGGAGAGTGCAAGCGTGATGCAGAACCAATTCGTCGAGTACTAGGACTGCGAAGCACAACTGACCCCTTGTTTCAAATAGAGAAAGTTTTCGCGAAAGTCAAGAACATGGATATCGGTAAGTGACGTTGAATGTGATGACGAGCCCAAGTCGCTCTCCCTCTGATGTTTTTTTCGTAAAATCAACAGATCCGGACAAGCTAGAGGATTTCTTCGAAGCCTCTGAGGACTGGAATTCTGCAATGACTTTGTCGAATTCGATGGCATTTATCAGTCAGTTTGGAGAGTACAACCCCGGTGGTGGTAAAGATGCGGTTCTGAAGTACTTGAATGAAAGCAAGAAACAAGTCGAAATCGCATCGAGTTGTTTGAAGCGTATTATGAATGTTTTAAATTTAGAGACCTAGACACACCTGAAAATTTAGAAACTATTAATATCTAAACCATCGTTGGATACGCTTCGGGATAAGTACGATGTGTTGTAGATCGGAATGTTGTTGGAACTACATCATTCCATAGCTCCTCGCAAATAGTATTATTTTCTTCCAATCAACCGGAATTGCAAGTTGATTGTCAATCTTGAATATCATCACTACCTTGCGGATCCAGTAGTCACGCTTCAGTCTCAAAGCACTAGACTCATTTTCCTAGAACGTACTGTCACGCGATCGCTTTTTGAACCTAATATTACAACATTGAATTTTAAAATCATTCATATTGCCCTGTTGCATACAATGCAAAGGCAACCTGACTACCAAAACCAGCAGCAAATCTAAGAGCATATCTGCAAGCATACGCCCCTCCCTTGGAGAGATTAAGATTCCCGAGATACTCATCCTTCTCCCTAAAATTTGGGATCGGAGGAACCCGCTGTCGCAACAGGACTTCGACTGCTGTCACATCTTCAAAAGAAACACCCATTGGCTGTGGAAAGCAAGCTTAGAGACTGGATATTAAAATCTGATTCTTGACAATGTATCGAACTTACGTGACCGGTGTAACCTTTGGTGTTGAGAATAAGAAGTTTTGACAGCAACTCGACACCAAAAGCAAATCGAAGAGCAGCGATTTCGTTACCAGCACAACTGCTTGCAGATGAAGCATGAGTGCAGGTCTCATGAGAAAAGTATACACCATGCGTTGCAATCTCTGCTTTGCTGACTCCATGAATCACTTCAATTTCAGAAAGAAAGCGCTTGAGCTCTGACCCAATGTGATTTCTATCTAGAGCTGCTCCATGAAAGGCTGAATTCGAGTATTGGGTTGCAAGTAGCCTCGCCTTTATCTCAAAAGATTGTGGTGCAGCCCTTTGTCGCTCAATGCTGCTGAGCTCTGTTTCCAGTACCATACCTGGAGAAGCAGTAGTCAGCATGAGAAAAGTCATGATAGAATACAAAAATGCAGTACAAGGATCGATACGACTAACCAATTCCTCCCGCACCAAGGATCATCCCTGATCTACGCTTGTCAAATGGCAACGCTGCATCTTCCACTTTTCCTGCAGTTGTGGCAGCACCGAGCGCACGGAATCCACTCCCCAACCATGGCATCAGCGTCTCACCCGACGCGTTGTCACCTGCAACAACAACGACACGATCTGCTCTTCCACTGATGAGCATGTCTTGTGCCATAGCGATAGCCTGCCCACGGACATGACGGTGAGTCAATGATTTCCAAATATCACAGAGAAAGACGAAGATCATACCTGTGTTGTGCCTGCACATGCGGCATTTGTTTGTGTGTTAGGACCTCGACAACCAGCTAGTTGAGCGAGCTGCGCGTTTCCAAGTACAAGAACGCGGAAAAGGAATTTCCTATCGAACTCGTATTCGCTGTCTGGGTTCACTCCACTGATGTCTGCGTTGCCTTCAATTTCTCCGGCCCGAGTCAATAGACGAGCAAAGGCTGCCTCGTCGTCGTCTGACAACTCCCGGTCTTCCGATGCTCGTAGCAAGCGGCCACGAAGAGCAGAAATTAAGCGCATACTTGAAGCAGCTCCAACGGTCTTCGATTGGAGAAATCGCATGACCTCGCCCACTGCAGCATCCATCGCGGGGAATGAGGAAGCGTAAACGACACCTGTTGAATCACGGTACATTTCTGGACGAGAAAGGATTGAACATCAGTGACCGACTACAACGTTATTCACAAGTGTTGATTGAAGTTTCGAATTTTCCTACCTTCTAGCATCCACTCCTTAGGATCGTTGCTCCTTCCTTTCACCAAGCCTGCGGACTTCAGGGCCTCCATTCCAGCCGCAACCGCCACCTGAGCAGCGAGATCCATTGTTTCTGCAAGCCCGCTAGGTACTCCGTACGCAATGGACAAGTCAAAGGACCCAAGTTGGGCTGCAAGTTTGATAACATCGTCTTCTACCTCCACTGGAAATCGCTTGGTAGTTCCATCAGGAAATTTTTTAAGTTGTACAACACATTTTTCAAGCATAGCACTCTTCATGCTACCAGACACGGGGGTGATACACGTTTCTCCGTCAACCAAACGTTGCAGATTCGAAGGGTCGAAAACATTCCTGTCTCCTGGAAGTCCTGCTGCGGTCCCTGTAATGACACAGGCGATACGCCGCCTCGACTCGGTGATTTTGTCAGCCTTTCCATCTTCTGTCGACGAGAGAACTTGGAGCTTACCAGTGACCGGCTGAGATATGGCATCTTTTTTTGCCATTCGAAGAACAATGGGTGGAGCCAATTTAGCTCCAGACTTTTCCATCTTTGCATCTAGTGGAACTCTTGAATAACTACGTCTCCATTTCGAGTCAATGCCGTTGAGATAGTATGTTCCTGGAAACATCCTTCCAACAGTAGGATATACAGGAGAATAGGGAGCCCCCGCTCGATGCATTCGTGCACGGGTCTCCAAAGCCCTGGGGAAGCCAATAGTACAAAGTTGAGAATCTTCCTACACCTGTCGTTGCACGGGAACACTGACACAATACTGCACTCACAGATCTAGCTCACTAGGATGAACCTTGTCACGGCTCTGCAATCGATCCATCAACTTTAGAGCCTCAACCATCTTTGGAATCGAGAATCTCGATGACTTTGCCACTTCGCGGCTGATGGAACAAGTTGATAAACATACTGATGAGATGATCAAACTAATGCACAGACAAAGTCAATTCGCTGTCACTTACACAGAGAGACGATACATTGAAGCAATAGCACCAGAGCCATACGAGAAAACAGCGATGGATTTGCCCGCAGTCAGTTCTCCTCTCCCTCCCACACGATCGACGAGAGAGGCTAGTCCGAAGAAGACACTGGCAGTATAAGTATTGCCAACCATTTTGCTGGCCATGTTGGCATCTCCCAATCGTTGATCAAAAGAATCTTTACTCAGGGTCTTAAGTACCTTTTCGAGCGCTTTATCCGTGTATGTTTCCGTCAATGGCTTGGTTAGCCACTCAGTGTCGATAGCTGGGTTGTCTTCTCCTTTTCCCTCTTTCTTTTGTTTTCGTGCGTCGAGAAAGAACAATCTGCCGAATGACTTGGATACTAATTTATTGTATGGGGCGTGCATAACGACGTACTCGTGGCTGCTCGCGTTGAAGTCCATGCCAGGATTATTTTTGCAAAGCTTGTCGCAGAACCTAGTATAGACGGCCTCAAGAGCTGCGCAGGAGAGTTGTTAGAAGTCACGCCACGTATGAAGAATCGAAGTTTGACTCCGTATTATTACCTTGATAATAGCAATCTTGCTGCAAATAAAATATGTAAAAGAGTAAAAAGTGAGCCAAAGAAACAAATATAAAGTATATATACGCGAACATCATATCGCTGACGTCTTGTTGCTGCCGTACCGAGAGTTTCCCATCGACCGTTGGATATTCCACACTGTGATCTGGTTTGAAAAAATCCCAAACATTCGCTGCATAAGTCGCTTTTTCTCTGGGATCAAACACCAATGGAGCATCCCTACCAATGAGGCAGGCTACGGCTCCACATCCGGATGTCGGTCTTGCACTTCCCCGAGCGTAAGCCGCGATATCTGCTGCTACCACAATGGCAAACCTTCCATCCCAACCTTCAGACTCTACCCAAGCGAAAGCATTCAGTAGAGCTGCTGTGCCTCCGTAGCAAGCATTGATTACAGTAGCGCCTTCGATTTCTGAGTTTCCTGGGAAGAGATCCATCAGAACTGTTTTGGTAGACTTGGATTTGTCGACCAAAGTTTCCGTGCCAACCTCCAGTCTTCCCACTTCCGTCGGATCAATTTGATACCTGAGTAGAGTGAGTTGTTATAAAACAAGATCAACGTGAGCAAGCCAAAATATCATATGTCAACAAGGTTCTCTTTTTGAAGGAATCGTCGTACTTCTCTAGCAATGAGTGAACCACTGTAAGGGCGAGGCTGTTGACATCTTCGGCATCGCCACAAAAACCCAATCCTTCTTGACCCAAGCCAATCGTAAATTTCCCCTTTGAAACTCCTGAGTGCTCTTCCAAGTCCTCTTGACTGATATAGGTGCACGGTGTGTACACCTCAATTGCCAAAATGCCAACATTCTTCTCCTTGAAGAAATGCTCTTGGGAGTTCGTTGGAGAAGAAGAAGACAGACGGCGTGCTGCTTGTGACGCCAATGCACCTACAGCAGCACCAACTGCTAGTACTCCGCTCATTATTTGTGCGATTGATTCTTTCCTCAATACTGTACTGTAACTTCAAACTGTGATCATCAGTAATCAGGAGGTCGAAGATGGATGCACAACGAGGTGCGGGCGCACGTAAAACGAAATTTATCGCGTAAGGTGCAGTAGGAATTGTACGTGGTGTCAGCATTGGTGCAATTTTCATGCCGACAATTCCTCGACCTCCACGAATAAATATTTTCCACAATTTACAGTTTTCTCGTGGCCCTATTTTAATACTGTATTCTACTGTACGATACGGGTACCGGTATAATGGTACCGGTACGACAGCCTTAGAATGAATGAATCATCATCAATCGTAATGCAACAACACAGTTTCCACAACGTACAGTATTGAAATAATTTTCAAGTGAGTACTTCTGTACTGTAAAAAGAGAGAAAAAGAGGCGTTGACGTGGTGCTGGCTGGGGGCTTTCGTTTTATATTTTTATTATGAGATAACATAGTCCAGTATTGCCCGGCCTGTCTGTGGTCAATCAAAAGGCCCAAAGGAAATGACTTAGAGGTATTGTTTGTAGAATGCGCATTCCCAACGCTGTATAGAACACATGTTATCTGCATCTACTTTGCTTCTTCTACACTGGGACCTTTGTATCGGTACTCGTCTTGGACACGGACATGGTCCAACAGGATAAAGTTCTTTCTCTTCTTTAGTTGCCGATCACAACATCGCTGGTAATATGCCAAGAATGTTCTGCATTCGTCAAGAGGATTGTCGCCTTGTTTTGGAAAGTCGGGATTCGTAGGGTCTTCTGAAACCGCAGCTGCAGCAGTTTCATCTGTTGCCTTCGCCTTCACGTCTGCGAAATAAGACTTGTGTAGTCCAGCACGTTCCATGTCTCGTGCTTTGGTGGTTGCCTCATTTGCAAGGCAATTGAATAGCTTCTGAGAGTGTTTCTCGCAGCCCTTCGGTTCGACTGGAAAGTAAGAAGGCAGCTTGGTGGGGCCTTCTGGCAATTCTGGTTCGCCAAGTCCGATCGCGTTCTTGATGCTTCCCCAAACCATCTTTCTTTATTCTATCTTGTTTGTCGCTATGGAAGATCTCCACCTATCTCTCAAATGAAATGGTGAGGTTGCTTGTTGTGCGTTGTGTGGATGCGTGGTGGTGGTACTATAGTTGGTGTTAATAGGATCCCCCAAATTAAAACAGGAATTATAAAATGAAGCCTCGAGTATAATATATTGTACCGTAGTAGGCACAGCATAGTACTGTATAGTATCGTATATAAGTATTACGACCTTGCTACGACGCTTCGTACCAGTATCAAGTTGATGATAGTACAAAACCTCCGAACTTCCAAGAATCTTCCCCCAAATATGATCATTTCGGTCGATTTTTACTGTAGTGAATGAATGAACCAATGAGTCAGATTTTCTGGAACGCATCATTTTGATGTATATAATACGTAATACACGTGTATCCGACCACAAGGCGGGAAAACAGTCATACCAGTAGAAGCAATTGTCTGTCCCTAGCGGGTGAAAAGGAGAGAATTCCAACTCTACTATGAAGATGATGAAGAGGTTGATGATTCTTAACGGAGTTTTGTCCTCTGTGCAAGCGTTTCAAGTGGGGACTGCTACTCGACCTTTGCACTCTACAATAGTTCTCTTCGCTCGGAAAAACAGTTCACCACACACCACACGCTGTGGAGAGTTTTGGGAGTCCAAAATGGACGGTTTTCGACCCACTGTCAATGATGTCGAACGTATCAGCTGGGGGAAACCTGCCAAACGAAAAGGAACTGGATCACGTGGCATGCCGCACCGATTGAACGAAGACGAAAGAAAGTTGTTTGATCAAGCCAGGCGAAAAGGATTTCTGGAAGTCGCTGGTTCAGGATGGAGATCACAACGGCGAGATGCGCCACTGCTGAACACGTATCGATCGTTGTGTGATGCACGGGGACAAGCCTCGATTGTTTTGCACAAAGACAAGACTGGTGTCGACGAAATTGTGATCGACTTATCGCCCCTACGGTGTCATGCAGCTTTCCATGATGTAGCTGTCAAATGCCTCGAGCATCAGCCTGATGGAGAAATCGTTTTTGGAAACAGCAATGAAAACAACCTTCCAACAATGTCGGAAGACAATGACGCAAGAGAGATCGAATTGAGAGATGAGGGGCCCGAAATAGCATCATGGTCGGAAAGACCAATTTATCAACTACCTCCGTACTGCATTGCGTGGAGATTACCACGTGGAGAGGCAAAAGCCGTTGGCAAGAAAATGGCATCGTTGTTCGACACTGTTGAGAAGACAGCAGTGAGATCAAAAAAACCAACCGGTGTCAAGCATGGAAAGGGACGTCGTCACGGAGGATATGGAATTGGCTAATATCCATTCTTTCCCCCTTCTTTGAGATGCCATTTTTACTGTCTGAACTAGACTGCAAATACGAAAATTCCAAACATTTTCAGCTGCTAGCCTCAAGCTTTGGTTTCTTTGATTTCTGCATCCTCTTTTGACACTGTATGGCTTGTGACAAGCATTCGTCATACTCTTCACTTCCCGCTTTTAAGATGTGCCTTTCGAATTGGTACAGCTTCATACCCTTTCCTTGTTCTTCATTCCGTTTCTTTGCCATCGACGAACTACTGTCTGATGAATACAACTCCTTCTCAAATTCATCTCGAGAAACACGGCAATAATGCCGAATCATAGCAGCTGCTTCTTCAACTCTTGTGGCCTTTATTGTAGACAAAGAAACAGGAATGAACATAAAATCCTTGTCTTTTCGAAACCAAGACATTTGCTTTTTGGCATAACGTCTCGTAGCTGTGGTGAAGTCGTTGATGAACGAATCAAACTCATCAGAAGAATCTTTGTTGTCCCGCAACTCTTTGGAGAGATAATCCAACGTTTGTCGATATCCGATTGCCCTTGCTGCCATTTCCGGCATTTGTTCAGTTAGACTAAGCTCTATGGCATCAGTTCGAAAGCTGGAATAGTAAGAAACAAGAAACACAGCTCCTCATCAAAAGACAAAGACCGTACCTGCCGTTTCTTTCAACAGACCCTTGATAACCATTTCTTCACAGCGCCTGTCAATGATCTTAGTATGACCCATACGATCGTCTGGACAAAGGAAAAAGCACCGAACATCACAACCGAATGATTCTAACCCTCCGTTCCGTTCTCCAGTATATAGTGTCTCTACTATCCACGCCTTATCGACTTCAGTTTGGGCTGTTAGCGCAACTTCCAGAGTTCGACGTAATCTATACCTAATAGGATTGGTAAGTTGTCGAACATTTCTTCAACACAGCAACAATTCATAGACAGAGAAATGGGCATACCAATCATCGCCACAGAACCCCTCGACTCTCGCTTTGAAAACTTGTCCAAAAGAAGAAACATGATCTTTTGCAGCTTGGAAATCATCTTTCTTCTGGAAGTTAGAGATCGTTTTTTTCGCTTGTTCCGAGGCTTCTGCACTTGGACGCATTGTATCTGGCGCACCGTGGACAAGCCATTGTATGTACATCATGGTGCCTCCACATACAATTGGCAAGATTGCGTCATCTTGATTGCATCCTTTGGCATCACGAGCACTTCGAACGCTGGCGATCACATCGTTGGCTCTCGGATTTGTATCGTCGGCATCGGTTTTCGGGTCCAAAAGGACTTGGATTGCGGTTCTGGCGTCAGCACGCCATTCGGCAGCGTTGTAGTTTTGTGTGCAATCGGCAACATCGATCAACAGATGCGGAGTCTTTTCAAGCTCCAGATTGCTCGGTTTGTTCGCGCCGATCTGCACTCCTCTGTAAGCTTGCACACTGTCTGCGGAAACAATAATTCCATTTTCTTCAGCACATAGCCTCGCAGCAACGTCGCTCTTTCCGGTAGCAGTAGGACCAGCCAAGATGACGACAAGGTTCTTCGAAAGTTTGGAGTTGTTGCTGCTACTCATGGAAAGAGATAATAAACTTTTCGGCTGGCCAATCATCCGTTGAGTAATTTGAAGAAGTGCCTTCCCCGTTCGCAGCAACATGCAAGCAATTATGAGCCTAGTTCTTGGGCATCTCAATGCTTTCATGTGGGGTCTCTTCTCACTTTGATAATACACATTAGGGGTTGTCAATGAACCCAACCCAACTCTTTTTCTTTTTTTTGGGCAGCTGTGATTGGTCGAGCCAAAAAAAAAAATAGTTGGTTTGGGTCAGAAAGAAAAAAATAGTTGTGCCGAAAAGAGACCCAACTATATTATAGTTGGGTCTTCAATGACCCGGAGATAATTGATTCGCGGGATAAAAGATTTACAATTCTTGTCCAATGTTTTAGATTTATCGTGTGGAACAGTTCAATTTTGAGTAAACGTAGCCCAAACTTAAACAAAGAATAGTTGGGTCATGCTATTTTTCGACGAAAAATAAGTAGGCAAATATATCTACGAGATATCGTACGTCTCCCTAAACTACCGGCTTTTCCCCAAAAATAGTTGGTTCGTGGCTTCAAAGGGGGTGGTCAAATATCGGGAAAAATACTGCCCTTCTATTGGTCAATAAAAATAAACAAAAAATAGTTGGGTTGGGTTCATTGACAACCCCTATTGGAGAGGATGCATACCGTACCGGTACAGTCATAGTTTGTATTTTGCAGGTAAGGTGGAAGATTCCATGGTTGGCAGACAGACGAAACTGATTTGAGAAGAGAAGAAATTGAGAGAATTCAGGATTTTGAAATGCATCATGTCAATATTTTCTGAAAATAAAATTACTTGTATTCCTGCAGGAAGAATCCTAGAACTATGAAAGCCACCAAGTTTTGCACATACGTGGGAAAGAGTAGACAGAAATGGAGCAGAAACATTGCGAAGAGGAACATAATCAGCATTGTTTTTGCTCCATATGCCGGCCAAAGAGCAATATGGTATGCCAAAGAAGACAGCAATATCAACATTATTGCAGCATGTGTGGACCGAGGAAATGAAGCATAAGAAACTTTCTGATTCTTTAATTTTCCCGCATATATCTCAACATACCCTTTTACAAACAGCAAAGCTTTTGCAACAGTTTCAAGCGCAAAGTCAGTTTTTAAAAATCCCATGCATAAGTAGCGTGGAAGATTGTCGAACGTACCCACAGAAGCGGCAATGGCGAACTTGAACCACTCGTGAGAAACACTTGGATCTCTCATTATCGTCTCGTATGCATTGAAATAGTTGAGACCATACAGAGAAACACCAATATAAACCCCTCTACGCAACACATTCATAGGGTGCCAATAATGCAACGGTGCTGCAGTATCGCTGTACGGATTGTCCATAGGGGTCTTTCTGCCCCGCTGCCTCCTGCTTGCTTCAACGTCCATGATTGATTATTGATGATGATTCCGATGTGTACAGTACGATATTCAAATATGGCGGTCGTGACGAAGTGTTTTTTGGGGAGATCGTCTTCGCTTCGTCCGGAAAGTTTACTCGAATAGTTCGATCACTATGACGTACGAGTTTCAAGTGAATCATCAATCAACCATTCCCAATCAATCAATCAATCAATCAATCAATCAATCAATCAAACTTGAGTTGTACTTGTTAATCATGAAGTTTTCGGTTGCTGCGATCGTTGCCTCTTCTTTGCTCTACAGCACTTCTGCTTTTCACATTCAAGCACCGTCCAAGCCTTCCAGTTTGGTCCTGAACGCAAGCAGAGCTGCCAAGAAGAAAGTCTCTCGCGCCAAATGGCTCGAAAAACGGGGCTTTAGCGACGCCGTCGCAACTACTTCCTCCGAAAGTGGAATCATAAAGAACGACGAGGGACTTGAGTTTGTCAAGTTGGTGCACCCAGAATCTGGTGCATCCGCAGAAGTTTACCTCTTCGGTGGCGTAGTTACTTCATATAAGGATGGAGACGGCACCGAATTCATTGCTGTTCGCCCGGACGCAAAAATGGATGGTTCCAAGCCTATTAGTGGGGGTCTATCTCACTGCTGGCCTCAGGTAAATTTCCACCAACAGCAATTTTTTTTCCCTTTGCTACGTGTCAAAGGGCTCAATATTTCCTTTTTTGTTTTCAGTTTGGACCAGGCGAAATCCAACAGCACGGATTTGCCCGTAATGTCATGTGGGAGGTCACGGAATCGACTGATACTACTGTGACAATGCAGATGAAGCCTAGTGATTACACCAAGGAGATGTGGGATAAGGTAAGTCTTGAGCTTTGCATGCCGAATCGGTCCTAGTAGTAGCAACTCCCTCACATGAATCAACACGACAGGAATTTCTGTGCAACTTCTCTGTCTCGTTGGAAGCCGGCGAGCTTAAGACTGTAATGAATGTTAAGAATGAAGGCGCTGAAGAATCTTTCGATTTTCAAGCTGCCCTCCATTCCTATTTTACCACATCTTCCCTGGAAAACCTTGAAATCACTGGTTCATTCGAAGGCAAGGAATTCTTGAACAAGCTTGTTGGTGACGAAGGAGAGATGCAAACAGAGGATCGTAGTGCAATTAAGATTTCAGAAGAATACGATCGAGTGTACAAGGGTGTGAATGACCCTGTTCTCAAGGATTCGGGTACTGGAAAGGCTGTAAGTTTTTGCTTGTTTTCAAGAGATCAGCCATTAGGATGGAATCATTTCTAACCCAAATTTCGGCAGCTCAACATCTTGAACCAAGCTGGATGGGAAGATACCGTTCTATGGAGCCCTTATGGCAATGAGGCAATGGGGTTTGACAACTTCGTATGTGTGGAGTCTGTCAAGTTTGATCCTGTCACCTTGGATGCTGGAAAATCATGGGAAGGTGTTCTTGTGTTGAAGCCTGAGGCACTCTAAATCATTTCAACCTATTAGCAAAGTAACTACAGTAGAATGCCGCTTCCTTACCACCAATCTATGCATCGAACCAGATTTTAGAGGCACATTTTGACGGCGTAATAATTTTACCAGCAAAAGAAACCCGGAACCAACAGCTTCGTGCTCAACCATACAACAGAATAAAGACATCAATGACAAGACCGGCTGACCAGGGCATCTTTTTTCGAGAACATGATGCCTTCGGAGGATTGCGACAACTTCTCAACGGTTTCTGTGATCCTCGAAGATCAATGGAAGACGACGATAACGAACCTGGGGCAACCAGCACTGAAAATCTTTCAATCAAACCTCGTTCACAATCAAAACAAGCTCGTCCAACGAAAGATGAGTCAGATAGGAAGGCTCCTTCAATAACTGACACCTCGGTGGATTCTAAAGAATATACAGAGATATTCCAAAAGGATGAAGAAAAATGGCATGCACAAAGGGAGGACCTTCAAGAACCCAACTGTCTTCAACACAGTTCTATTCGAAGCACCCGACGAAGCCAAGTTGTATTGTTTGCATTTGCGGCTGTGATACTCACTATTTATGCTCTCAGCTCTCTTGGTTTTACTATGGATTTTGCAGTAATTGAGTCACAAAAGACAACAGCAGAACCAAAGAACCTGATAAACATAGGCATGGCTCCAAAAAAGGGTGGCGCCGAAACAAAAGTTGAACATGCAGCAACAAGTAGGGATGAAATGGCCTTGGAAAGCTTGGAGGCGCTTAAAGAGCTTGTAGCTGAAATCAAGGCAATGTAGTGGTGGCTTCGCGATCTGCGCAACAATAGAAAACGGGCGATGTATCTCTGCCAAGTTGTTGAATCATTCGGTGTAAATTTATATAGGTGTAGACTAGATGGTAGTCCTAAAAGCTAATTTTGGAGTGATGATGATTTCCAAAAGCATCGATAGCATTGTCTTGCATATCATTACTTATCATTCTTCCAATACTTGTGTTTTTTCCGGTTGTTGGCTGCCTCCTTCAGTTTGCCCACCGATGTTGCAAAGCCAAACACTGTCGTTGACGTCCGGCAGTAAGCCGAGGATTCGTTCGTACTGCTGTTTGATTCGGTTGAAATCTTCCTTCGTGTCAGTTGCCTTCCATAGGCTTGAAAGCTTCCGGTTTGGATCGGATTCTGTTGCATTTACTGTCTCAACTATCTGGGGTACATGTAGAAGGAGGATATCACGAGAGACAAGGGTATTGCCAAACTTTGACCACTCATTGAGCAAAATGAGGAGATACTCGTGCGCTGGAGATAGCATAGAACCAATTTTGGCTTTTTCCCCGTTGATCTTGGAATCACTGAGCCATTCTATCCAGGAAGTGAGTATTGCGTCACGTACAGGACCTTTCAATCGACTCTTGTGGCGCAATATGGAAGGCACTAGACAAGCAAAGAACGACTGCTCATCCCACGCCTTGGGTAATAGACTCAACAACGATTGCGAGAACTTCGAAAATGTGACAGCAAGAGAAGTTTCTTGCGAGTTTCCGGGTAGGCAAGTGTAAACAAAGGCACCCTGTAGGAGGGCAACTGCAACCTGAGAATACGCCTTGGTTTCAGGTTCAATCACAGGGGCAGGTGGCCGAGGCACTGACTGTGATACCGAGACTAAGTCGCCACCAGGTGATAGCCGTTTATCAAGCTTTGCTTCCAGCATTAGATGGACGACAAGAGGGAGATACCGTCGAAGGGAGTAATGAGGTATGATAGCTTCATGAAAGGAATCCCGCGGTTCCATCAAACCAGCATCTGGCACCAAGTAGCGCTTTCCCCTTACAAGACAGAATTGACTTGACCACTGCGCAATATGTAACAGTTGCAAGGTTGATGGAATTGTTTTGTGTGCAGCTGGAATTGACGACCCGCTGAGGACATCAACTCTAAGGGATCGCAAGACGTGGTCGAGCAAGAGGCGCACGACAAATGGGTCGCTCAATAGCATTGACGCCAATGTCGGTATACTGAGAGAATAGTCTTCGAGATTGAGCTTTCTTTTCTTGTTCATTGGTTGGAGAGGGTTTACGTTCGGTGATTCGTCTTCTGGCTTTCGTTTCGCCACATCGTTCGCCGCAGTTCTCTTTTGAACCTCCACCATATATAGCTTCTTTGCTTGAGAAAAGATTTCTTGTTTGAATACTTTTAATTGGCGGCCTGCTTCGTCACGGAACCACTTTCCACTCGGTCCTTTGTTATAATCCGCGCAATTCTTGAACATGAGCTTCACATCAACCTCCCAATCCTGGAGCGAATTATAGACATTTTTATCAATTTTCTCCTGGATTGTTGTTAACGACATCGGTTTCTTGATAACTTTGGAATACCCAGGTGCAATGTTATCAGTTACGGGGTTCAAAAACAAGCTCTGCGGATCCGATTCCTTCATCGCGGTGACACCAGCTGTGATGATCCTGTTCAGCTGTCGCTTCAAGAATGTATTGGGTTTGAAAGTGCTTGAATCGTCTGTTTCACCTTTACCCTCCTTCTTTGTCTCCTCTTCACTGGACGTCTTGTCACCATCTGCTGCAAATATCAGTTTCAGAGCTCCTTGGACCTTCATCAAGTCTTTTTCTGAGAATACGCCATTTTTCACTGCATCATCCAAAGCTCTCGCAAGTGTAAGAAGGGGTTGATATATTTTCGGAAGCGATCCCCCAGCCGAAAGTAGGATGTCAGCCACAAGTGTACAATGCAAGTTTACGTCAGTTAGAACTCCTCGATCTGTACCATGTTTCATCATCAGCATAGATAGAATGCCATGCAAGAGCTTTGGGCGATAGGATATCGAACCGCTGCTGCTGTCACTCAATAGATCTCTTATTCGAGACACTGCTTTTCCGGACGAAAGTGAGTTATCATTGGAAATCGAAGTTGTAGTTCCAGCATTTGTCCCCTTCCCTCGCAAGAGGGCAGCAGTCGAGGAAGGGGTGGAAGACTTTGTCGTCGTGGATTGGGCGAGAGCTCGTCGTTGGGTCGTTAGAATCCGGCGTTCATGAACGCTGGTTGCAAATGCCAATTTAGCTGACTCAATCAAGTGGGCATTGCTTGTGTACTCTTCCACAAGCGGAGTCACTGTCTTGAACAGCAACGTAGACTGTACTAGTTTCGAATACTCAGAAGGGTTATCGATATTCTCTTTTTCGATTGGCATTTTGTGGTCCCAATCAGCTTCCCATACTAATCGCTTTAGGAGTGGCGGCAATGGGCGAAAGATTTCTTCGTGCTTCTGTTTGCCTTCACCGTCGTCTTCAGCTAGTGCTTTCAAAACAGTTAGGGGCGTCCTATCTCCAAGCTGCTTCAGAAGACCCCACAGGATAGGGCGAAGTTCTGGAACAGTTGTTGCATAGTGCCAGCAGTTCTTTAGTAGGTGCAGAAGAGCCTCTTGATTGGTGACCTTTCGAATTTCATCTTCGAGTTGTTTTTGAAGTGTGTCGGCAATTCGCTTGTGCACATCATACTGACTCACACCCAAGTGGGTCAAGAATACCAACACAGGATCAGTATCCAATGATTCAACTTCTGTCTTTTTCTTTGAAGTTGTGTATGCTGGTGAGGTGCCAAATGCCTTGGAAAGCATTGTATGCAGCGAGCGTGTGCGCTGAAAGCTTGATATCGTCTCGGCTGGATTGGTAGACTTGTTCAGCTCTCTTTGCAACTGTCTCGCAGCAGCCTGGCCCACCAGGAACTTTGGAGTTTTGCTTTTGCTATCTGCCATAATGCGTTGTTGGTTAGAAAAAAAATGCTTGAGTATTGCGCATTGATGCCTGGTTGACGATGCTGTTGCATAGAAAGTATGAAGAGTAAGTTTCAAACTGTAGTTTGTTGATTTCACAACTCAGGACTCACTCGACACGATCCACAAACTGAAAATATCCAACCATGGAATATGCAAGTAACAGCGGAAGATTCCAACCATGATGCATGATGACTCTTGGGTTGAGCTCTGCGAAATTTCGGAATCGGTTGTTGGCACAGAATCCAAGAAAGAAGTTGCTGTTCATCTGTTCCAGCCGAATTGCGGATCCATCGTTGCTTCAGCAGTCTCGGTTCGTGCAAGCTCGGAATGCAACAATTCTGTTGTATGCATACACCCTGTTTTGTACGACTTTCTGCACCAAAGTGTTGGGGCAATTCAAGATGCTGAAAACGGCGATTCAGATTGTGTTATGGGGAGTATTCGCCCAAAAGTTGAAATGATTCCACTACCAATGGAACCGCCTTTGCCACGAGAAGCTGATGGCCTCGAAACAAAACTCTTTTGGAACATGGAGATATTGGAAATTGTAAATGCAACAGATCAATGCACACTCGAGCTTTGTTGCGTTTTCATAGGAGATGACATATCCCGACGAATTGAGAGGGGTTCCATACACCGAGAATCCTTCTTTAAAAGTCACCTTCAAGGACGCCTTGTTAGAAAGAAGTCTGTCTTGTTGATATCAACGTGCTTTGGATACGCATTTTTTTCAGTTTCAAATGTCGAGGTATCTGCCCAAATCTCGAATGATGTCGTATATAGACTTGGCTCCCCTGGTAGCATTTTTTTGAGAATAGAGAACATGCCAATTTTCAAAGCAAACGAGAAATTACGGGCTTCCACGCCGATAAGTTATCACCAAGGTATCCCAGGTTATGACGTCGAACTGAACGAAATCATGGCGACTCTTTGTATCACCAAGAGAAATATTGCACCTGCAGCAATCCTCATCGCTGGACCAAGTGGTGTTGGAAAGAGTCGACTTTGCAGCTGTATTGCTCATCGCTTTGAACAGAATGGCCATCGGGTTTCAAAGATATCTGTGCAAGATCTTGTATTTCGGGCAAATACCACGACGGACCTGTACAAAGAATCCATCGAGCCAAGTCTGCAAGGATGCCAGCTGTGTGTTTTGGACGATCTACATCTGTTAGAGACAGGCGACGATGACGACACCTCAAGAGATATAGAGTACACGATTGTCCAAAACTGTATTGCTACCCTCATTGACAAATTCTCAAACCAATGCCGGATTATGGGTATATCACAGGTGCCGTCAAAGCTGCCAACGGAATTAACAAAGATAAATAGACTGGAAAGAGTATTCCATATCAATCCTCCAACACAGGAACAGAGAGAGATGATTTGGATGGATCTGTTAGAGGACGAAGACCGTTCAAAAACGACCGAGAAATGGTCAAAAGCTTTAGCTTCTTCCACTGCTGGATGTGTGGCTGCTGACCTTCACCAAATCTATCAGGATGCCAGCACTCGTCGAGTGACTTTATCCGACCAAGATCAAACTAGAAGCGATAGATGGCGCTGTCTGCGAGACGCTTCGCACACTTGCATCCCTTCCCAATTGTCGGACTTGGATGTTGTAAAGCCCAAACTTGAAGACGGGGATGACGGTTGGAGTGATTTTGCAGCCTACTCACAAGCGAGGGCACACGTCATGAGAAATGTTGTCTTGCCCTGGCGGATTTTTCTCCGACAAATGGACCAACCTGAAGAAACACGCGAGGCATGGATACAACCTCCACCTGGTGTGCTATTTCACGGGCCATCTGGTTGTGGCAAAACCCAAGCAGCACGTTGTCTAGCTGCCTCGCTGAACCTCCCGACGATTCAAGTGCGGGCAGCAGATGTATTGGACAAATGGCTCGGAGGCTCAGAGGCATTATTGCGATCACTTTTTGCGCGGGCAAGAGCCGCTTCTCCGTGGTAAGCTTACGGTTACCACTTGACTGTTGAATCACTGATTGTCTGGCTACTAAACCTTCTGCACGTAATGCGACACTTTTTTTAGCGTGTTGTTTCTCGATGAAATAGATGCTATTGCCATCAACCGTGAAGAAGATGACACGCAGAATCTATCGTCCAGGATTTTATCTACTTTATTGAATGAGATGGATGGAGTTTCGAGTTCAATAACGACAAGCAGGGTTTTAGTTATCGCGTGTACAAATCGACTGCAAGCTTTAGATTCTGCTCTCCTTCGCCCTGGAAGGCTACAAGAACACTTTCACCTTGACCTTCCCAACACTGAAGAGCTACTAGAAATCTTGACGCTCAGGACAAAGAATATCCCTCTAGCTAGTGACGTCACTCTCGCTGACATCGCTCGAGGGCTATACAAGCATGGGGGAACAGGGGCAGATGTTGAAGGCTTGTGTCGTGAAGCATGCTTGATAGCACTGCAAAACTCTGAATTCGGAGATGAGGTATACATCGGGATGGAGCACATACTTCACGCAATGAGGGAAATAAGGCATTCAAAGTGATGTGAAGTGTAATTACTTTTACAATAGAAGGCATGAGACAGGTCACTTTCTGTATATCTTTTCTAGCATTTGTAGTTGGTAGCATTAATAATCAACATAAAGATCACATATTTATTTCATCTTCATCAGTGTGCTTGCTGGGTGTGGCGTCACCCAACTCCGTAAGCTCTTCTTCTGAAAAGAACTTTGGCAGAACTGCAGATCGAACTACCATCAGCATCCCAATGACGCTAGGGAAGAATATGGCAGTTGAAGGATTCTGCTTAAAAGACCACAGTCCAGCAAGACAGAGAATTTGGACCAATGTGAACGCGGACATTCGTTTTCGACCTAGTTTTTGCATTGGGTGGTCCAATGGAAGCCTTTTTTTCTCTACGAAACTGTCACGACAACGCTTCAAGAATGAATTGCCGCTCATCAGTTTCCGCCCAAGGAATAGAAATACACCTGAAACGACAGGTATAGGTACTAATCGAATGACAGGCAGTAGTAGGAGCGACGAAGCCATCAGTGCGTGAATCACAAAACCTGTCAACCTTGTTTCAGTAACACTGACAATTTCAACTTCTTCAGTTTCTGGATTGAACTGCGTCTCTGTCAACGCTCGTACGTGATTCATTGATTGCACAGTAGCCCCACACATCCAAGGTAAACCGAAAATTGAGAGGACTGTAGATGGGTTTGAAGCTGTTAGTGTAGTAAAAATATATGCTGCCAAAACAAAGACGACTGACCTCCAGTTATTAGTCCGAGTGCAACCATATCCAAGTTGTAAGCTGCTCCCTTTTTCAGTCCATTATCAGGATTGTTGACTACTCGAACGCTGATGTTTTGGTCCATGTAGAATAATGCTGTGAGAAGCACGGCAGGCAAACTACATAGGAGTTTGATTTTTATTGGGACATCGTTCAAAGGTATAAGGAAGTTTCTTCCTCCTGCGAGTTGAAATGTGTCGGGAACGGATAATGTGGGGACAGCAAACTTCCTGATATCCCCCCATGTATTGAAGCAAGACATAGCCACAAATATTGTGACCGGCCCAAAATCCTTCACGAAAGATCGGATCTTTTGATTCAAAAACTTACTGCTTTCGAAAGCTGTAACACTCATCGTTGCGAAGAACGTTGTCAACGCCATCCCCAACGAAACAAACGGCATTGTCAAATTCATGGGGTCGGCTTGTTTAAAGTTTCGGCGAAGAGATGCTAGAGCTTCGTAGATGAAGTTGAGACTAAGCAAGGCGTTGAAGATTTCATCGGTAAATCGAGTGCAATATCGGATCAACTGACTTGACCCAGCAAGGCCGAGCACTGTAAAGAAAAAGCTTGTCCACAGTCCGACCCATGAGTAAATGGGAAAAAACGGAAGCCCCTTCAAAGAACAGAACCTAAAGAGCCCTGAAATGAACGCTAGAGTCAATCCTGTTGGAGCAATGAATGCCATTGGTTGACCACACAATATTGAATACGCCTAGAAAACGAATCATGAGAATAAAGCGGAGTTCTTGGGAAATGAAACAAGTTTCACTTACCATCCCGCTAGTACCTGCACTCAAAAGAAACTCAACTACTCCCATAGAATTCTTGGTGATTTGTGATGCAATTGTTCCAAAGCTGATTGCCGGTGCAAGGCATGCGAAATAGAGAAAGAGGATGGCGGGTACAACTTTCTTCATATCCTTTAGACCGTCTGTCCAATCTGAAATGTAGCATTCCTTCCGCCGCAAGATGTCTCGACTGTAGGTGTAGACGGCAATAAATCAGATTGAAATGCAAAGGTTTTGACTGAAAGACTGCTAATCCAACTTACATCATAACTCGGGAAAGCGGTGGTCGTGCCGCAATCCATTCGTAGTCTTTTCCACTCTGACTCTCCAAGTTTTCGAAAAAACCTTTTGCCAGGGACAGAGATGCAGCTTTTCGACGTCCATTCCCATGGATTCTAGGACCATCAGATCGATGGCCTGCCGAGCTCCTCAAGCCCGATAGTCCTCCTAGATTTAGAGACGACCAATCACTCGCAGGGCCTGAGTGATATATTGCTCCAATGGACGTTCTAACGTGCGGAGTAATCGGGAGAGTCTGTTGGAAGCTGAAACAACTGGAAACATTGGTCATCAATATCATCAGAAGTGCCAATGGGCAACCGAGATGTCCAACAATTGCCATTTCCCTTTGTGCTGCTGCGGACCCTAGCAGTTTCTCCTATTCAAATACAATCACTAGTCAGATTCTGCTCCATGAATCCATATAAATATTATTGTCGCAATTGCTGATATCTTGTTGAATTGTTTGATGGTAGAACGGATTCTTGGCCATCAGTTTTCACAGCGACCGCTCACGTGACTCACGATGTTTTCGTACGTCGCAGAAAAAGCGCAAGATTCGATAATATATGCGAACTTACTTAGTACTATTTTATTCAAAGGAGTCGTAGTAGAGGATGATAGTGATACCTTCCGCTCCGCCACCCCGATCAGATGTACCACCCTCCATTTTGAATAAGTAAGCTGCTGTAAACCCCCCTTTGCTTGTCAGGGGTAGCAACCAATGACTCAGCACCAATACTCCATTCCGCCACGCTTTTATCTTTTATCCACTTTTGTCCCCCAATCCAACACTGGGCAATTGGAGATTCGGATGATGCCACGCATACTTGGTAGTCTGGGGACACAAGACTTCGGAGTTCGGCTTCTAATCTTTCTTTCAAATTGGGAATTTTAGAGACACCACCGGTAATGAAGACGGAACGGTAAAGCGCGGGATGGTATGGCTCCGGACAGGCCTCAACCGCTTGCACAACAGCCTGAGAAAGTCCCACTAGTTGCGCCTGCATCCCAGCATCCTGTGGCCGGAAGAGGACTTCTGGTACAGTGAACCGTTCCACAGACACTAGAAGGGCTTGTTCTTCCTGTTCTTGAGCCTTCCGCAACCGTTCGCGCTCGGCCCTCTCTCGAAGGAGTCTCGTCCGTTTTTCTTCTTCAGTTTCGTCTTCTGAGTCGGCATTGTCTTCAACGTCGTTATCGCCTTCACTACAGTTCGATCCATCACTTCCCTCGTCATTGAAGTCCTCGTCGTCATCCTCGTCGTCCTCTTCTTGATCATTGTCTATCCCGGCTTGCTGCATTTCGATTTCTTTCTGCAGGGCTAAGGGAAGTCTGGTAGAACTGCGATGGCTTGTTTGATAATCCGGTAGAATGAAATCACGATCATAATGCCGCCTCCCTGCTGGAGTATCTTGCGCAATTTTCATTTCATGTCCAAAGTCTAAGGCAACAAAGCTCAAACATTCAAATACCTCCCGCATTATAATCTCTTGCTCCATAAGATTGTACTGTCTGTAGCTCATGTAGTATTTCAGCATGTTAATCATGTGTCGTCCACCAATAGGCATCCGTCGGATGGCGGTATGGGTTACAGGTTTTTTCTTGAAGCTTGGGACGACTAATGTGGACGACCAACCAAGATCGATCGTGCAGGAGGTGCACCATTTCGAATGCTCTTCACCTGCCATGATGGAAGATATTGCAAAGCCAATGCGACAGACTCCGAAGTCAGTCAACCAAACGTTTAAAATCTGATTCAGCAGCACACGAGGACAGTGTGGTGGCAAAAGAAGAAGTACAGCAACGGTGTTGCTTGGAATTTTTTGTTCGGAATCAGCAACAGCCGTGCGTTTTCTTGAGTTTATTGACCACCCAAATGCTCCCGCAGCCTCAGAATTTTGTGGTACTATGACCCCAAGCTTGTCAAGCATTCTTTTCCATACCAATGTCTGGTTTCCAAGGTTCACAATCATTCCTCTTTCAGTTGAGCGGGTGTTAGCATGCAGGCTATTTGGATTCTGCACTTGATTCAATTCATCTCCCACTAATACCGTGAATTGATGCTTCAGACGAGCGGTTATATTAGGGATTATCTCAGGACGTTGGTCTGTAGACCACCCATACTTGAGGTTGAATCCGCCATTGTCAATGATCAATGTTCTTATCGGATCACCAAAAATTGTTGGCGTGGTTGATTGAGCTTGGTCTTCTTTCTTCTTTCGTCCTGCAGGGCTCGTTTGACTTCGTCTTCGCTTTTTGGCCTGTGGCTTCGCCGCTGAGTCACTAGTCTCATCAACCATGTTGGTCTTATTCTGTGGTTGTTGGAAAAGGAATGGCAATTATTGTCACTCTTCGCTTGGAAGGAAAAGGGGGTTACATATAAAATAAGGGATCGAATTGAAATGGGGGAACAATCGCTATGAAAGCAACATCAAACAATAAGAGCACACAAAAGATAGAAACTACGAGGTACAACAGGGAACATTCATGAGCTCTTCTACCGAGGCAACAACAAGTTACGTAGCATTAGATCATCAGCAAGAATCAATTACAGGTGCAAACGATGCAGTCCCACACTCTCTTCTCAGCGCTGCAAAGGACGCCCGTTACATAGAACAATGCTACAAATTGCTGGTTGACGCAATGCAATCCCGACAAAAAACTTTCTCGTCACGATCTGAGGCAGTGGTCAAACGTTCTTCCATGCTACTATCAACTATACTTTATATTGTTATCGTAATTCTTCCGTCTAACAGGACGTTGGGAATGGAGGTTTGTGGGCTTAAATTTAAGGTTTCAAACGGGCTTCTTCGAAAGCTAATCTCAACAGTTCTCGGTTGGTATGTTTTGGAAACTATCGTCGACAAGGCCCGTATTAACCTTCCAATCGAAACTCAAGAATCATTGAGAGGGAATACAAGAATGGAGATGCATCAAAGATTAAGAAGACAGATGATGGCGAGAGCGCAAATACACACCGAATCTTCCAATGATATGCAGTCTACTCATTCTCAGACTGCCAGAGCTGAAACTTTGAATTCAACCTTGCAAAATCTAGTGGTAGTGGTTCAAAATTCCATCAGTGTATGTTCACAAACATTTAAGTTTGCAAGGTACACTCATTGCCGTTCATTCTAACTGCTGGTCTGTTGCCTTCCTCAGTCATTGCGGCAATCCCTCGACCAATCGGAAGGCCCTCATTCGCTGGAAAATCAACAAGAAGCTGTCGGCTCGAGACTAAGCATTGTAACTTGGATTTTGAGGTTACACATGGCCCATTACTGTGTTACAGGTACCTATCCAACCATCATTCATAGGCTGTTGAAACTAAATCACGCTGTTGACGGTTCAACCGAAATAAGTTATCAACCTGACACCAATCGAGTTGTGGCGCTTCTGGTTGGAGTACAAGCAGCAGCATCAATGTCGCGGTACATCATAAACTTTTCTGCTGATGCATTTGCAGAAATGCTTGAATCCAGGCGTTTCAAATCGTCCACGCGAGCGCCACCCCCAAGCCTTGAGAAGTCAGTATTCAAGAAGTCATCTCTTCGATTTGATTCCAGAAGTCATTCCAAAAGTACATGTGGAATCTGTCGGTTGGATCGGAAGCATGCGGCAGCATCAATACATTGCGGCCATGTCTTTTGCTGGAATTGCTTGAATCAATGGATATCCACCGTCCAACAAGCTTGTCCACTGTGTAGACGGCCTTGCCGAACTCAGGATATTATCTTCCTTCATAACTACCAGGAATGAGCCACTGCTAGGAAGCCTATTGTACCTGTAGCATCAAGCGAAACATTTAATTTCATTTTGTGTATGTCGTCCGTCCGTTCGCGTAAGTCACTTATGTGCAGTTTGGAAGTACCAGGAGTACGTGTACCGTACTGGGACGGCCGGGAAAATCAACATTTACTCCCAAGAATTGTATGCTAAATTTCTATTTCCCGGCCGTTCCTGTACTGTAGGTTGTAGTTTAGAAAAGTGGCGAATGAGAACGTGAGCACTGTAGGTATGACTTTGACAGGGTCAATTCGCATGACAGCGAGGTGACTACTACGCTACTACGCTACTACGCTACTTTAACGAAGCAGTGCAACGTTCTACACTCTACCATCTTATATCAACAACAACTACATTAACCACAATGGACGATTCACCACAACCGAAGAAGAAAGGAGTTGGTTTCCACAGCAGACAGTCAATCGAACAAGTTCGTCGAATCTCAAGATACAGCAACTACGATATCGAGGAAATCGAAGCTTATTGGGGTGATGGAAGTGAGCACAAGCTCCGTAAACAAGAGCTGAGATCAGCAGTACAAGAGTGGCAAGCAGGGAGGCGAATGAGTGATAACCTCACCTTTACAACCCGAGGAATCATGGATAAAATCGGCGAGGGAAAGCAAATAAAGAAAGCCAACAGGGAACGAGCTCGACAAGCTGTTATGGACGAACAGGAGCTCCAGGATCAAGAGGGGCTCATTGACGACGATCTACTGGCAGAAATTTACACTGCGACTACAGTTAGCTCAAAGAAAAAAGCTCAGAACGAAGCTATGGCCGTAAGGGAGGAGGTAGATGCTTTTGGGACCAACGAGAAGTCATCCTAGACATGCATGTCTCAAAATAATTACCGACCATCGTCGCTATGCCTTCCCACTAGAATATAATTTTCGACTTTATTTCACTCTTCCAATCCAGTTACATAAGGCAATACGAACCGGCATAAGGTTCATGTACCGCAACAAGCGTCGATGATAAGTGTAGTGCAAAATCGTCACAGCAACTTATGTACCATTGTTACTACCGTATCTAGGCCCGATTATCGATGTTGCGCATGTCGGTCCAGTGCTCGTTGCCCTCCACCCGTTCGATCATGGCGCCTCCCCTTCTTTTCATGACGACCATTCTTGCCAACGAGACCTTCAACAACTTCGTAATCTTCAGCATTCCGACCATCTCCACCGAGCTTGGCATCTATATCCATGTGCTTGCGGCATTGAAATTTCGTACTCATCCAACCACTGTCAGTATCCCCTGTGTTCGTTTCAAGTATTTGTCCATGATATCCTTCCTCGTTGTCCTCGCCCTTGCCTTCTTCGTTACCAGATACCTTTGCAATTTTATGTTGAAACAACTTCAGCTTGGAAAGGGTATCTTCTTCTCTTTTCCTCTTATTTTTGTTTCCACCTCTTGCATACTTTGCCCGCCTTGCAGCTACGAGACTCATCCTATTCTCCTTTGATTTTGAGTCTTTCGGTGTTAGAGCATCAGCCTGGCGCGGAGTTGGGGCATCACTTCTCGGAGTCAATTCAATTGTGTCAGACATCGAAACATTTTTGCTTGAACCAGTAAAAGTACCAGTGCCACTACCCAACTTAGTCCCCTTGATTTGTTCACTGGCTGATTCCATCTCATTTTTCGGTTCTCTGGCAGATCCTATCGACTCTTTGAGTTCGCGCTTCTGGGGTTTTGCCTTTGTTTCTTGCGTTCCTTCCACCGAAATTGGGATCTTCTTCTCGTTAGTCTCAGTCGCTTTAAGCTTATTTTTGCTTTCTGATATTGCATGTCTGCTCTTGATCCCTAAACTCTGCGACGTATCGACCTCAAATTCATCACCGAAAGACAAAACATTCACGTTCTTCACGCCACGTTTTTTCTTTTTTTTCTTTGGTGCATCTTTATTTTTTATTTTCCATGGGACTACAACCGAAGGAACAATATCTGAGTGGACATCATTATCCATTATCCGTACCCTTTGTATTCTGGGAGCTTCAGAGATAATTGTCGGCTGGTTCGAATCGTCTACATCTGTCTTCCCGATACGCAGACAATTGAAAATTGTTGGGCCGTTAACTGTGCCGAATATGACATGCTTTCCATCCAAAAATGGCGCTTCATCTAGCGTAATAAAGAATTGAGGTTGCAGATGGGTAGAATCTTCTTGAGCATCTACCTCAAGAGCCATTGCCACTTGTCCACGATGATTGAATCGAATTCTGGAGTTGAGTTCGTAGGATCGACGTGAAAGAGCTTCGTCAGCTTCAAGTTTTTGACGATACAAATTCATCTCCTCTTCTTTCCCAAACGCCTCTTGCAGCTCTGATCCCAGTCGTAGAGCTCCAGTTTGAATTAGAAAAGCAGGGGCAATGCGGTGAAAGGCCATGTTGTCGTAGAAACCATCCAAGCACAGTCGCATGAACATTTTTGTCGCCGTTGGACACTCGCGAGACCACAATTGTATTTCAATCGGGCCATGTGTCGTCTCAAGGATGACACGACCAGATGTTTGCGGTTCCGTTGAGTACACTTGACTCATGATCCTGTTGTTTTTTTCAAAATGAATTACGATTTCAGTTTTCTTCCTCCCCCAACGACGGCCAGAGACTCACTCGACTCAAAAAACCGTTACTTTATGACGTCGATGGAAAAAGTCGTTTCTACAAAGAAGGAAGTGACTACAGTACGTTCCGTAGTAAGGAGGTTGGAGTCGAACATCGCACAAACATTTTGTCGACGAAGGCACCCGCCCATCTTCAAAACTTGTGTGCAACAATGGTTGAACCTACCAAAGAGCAGTTGTTCGGAGCCGTTTCCTCGTTTCTCTTGAAGGTAGTACGACTGATTGTTCGTTCGTACGTACTGTATTATTTGTTCTTCCGCCCACACTCACAGAATTCTGACTTGACTTTCTTTTTCTCTTCGTTTTGACCTGCAAAAGGAGGACAATGTGACCTCTAAGAATATGAAAGCAAAGATTTTGACGGAACATCCCGATTGGAAAGTCTCAGAACGCCGGGTCAAGAAATATATCAAACGCCATTCGAACGGGTTGAAACTTTCTGATATGGACGACGAAAGTACTGCTGTAGAAGGAACAAAATCGAAATCTTTCATCAAGAGGATATTCCAAAAGAAGAGAAGGCCTTCTCAAAAGCCTCCCATCAGCGTTATTGAAGAGGGAGTGCTACAATCGGTTTCAGAAACTGATTTGGAAGCTGGTTTGGACCCTGGGATGGAAGCTGCTGGTGTGGAAGCTGTTGTAGACCCAGATTTGGAAGTGAAGACATCTGATGTAGACACAGCAGTGGAAAAGGGGAAGAATCTTGATGAGAAGATCTACGAAGAAGGGGAATCAGAGGAGAAGAAGGATTGCGAATGCAACGCGTGTATTATTTCTTAGGGGGTCCTTTTATGTGTTTCTGAATTGTGTTCTTGATCGACGTTGTGTGAAGAAAGCGTTTGCTGTACGTGTACTGGGACCTAAGGGGTTTTTAGAGATGTTTCACTTATGATTGATTAACAGCCTTCTAAAAACAAAAAGATAGGTATACATTGAGGCCTTTTACTTTATCGGGTTGCTTCAACTAGGCAATACACCATCTTCCAGTATTTTTATTCGACCAATTCCTTCCATTTCGAACATCCTTCCATTTGAATTTTCAAAATTCTGATGCAGGGTGATGGACAGACAAAAGGGGGGGGCAAACTTTCTCAACTGCTCTTGCTTCCCCCCTTTTGAGACCAAAAAAAACAACAAGAAATCTCGACAGTGAGCATCCGAATATTGAAGCAACATCAAACATCATGGCTAACGATAACAACCATGCCAAGCCATTTGAATGGTTATCTGGTGGTCTGTTTTTTGGGAAAAAAGATGGAATTGATAGCGTTGACTCGTGTAAGGACGCATCTGTATTACTGAAAGGCATCGACGAAAACTTGTCGTCGATCCTTGATGAAAGCATTGACACGGAGGAGCAGGAATCGAAGGATGATGGTGAGAAAAAGGGTCCTTCTCCCTCGGCATTCTTGGCATCTCGTCTAGCAAGATTGAGGTTTTTGTTGTACGACGAAAGATCGCAGCAAGACAATCGACGCCCAGTGGTTGCAACTGCAACCATGCGGAGCCTAACCGGAGAGAAACACCGGCAGCTTATGCCAAAACTGATTGAAAATCTTCAAAACTTGCCATTTGAAAGTAGAAAGCATGTGGCTGCGATATTCAACTATCTTCTTGTCTGTGGATTTGAGGGAGTTGATAGGGATGGCTATGTTTCGATCATGAACACCTTTCGTGACTACGTTGGTGTTCATTTCGATCGAATTCTCACATCTATTGTTCAAGGTCATGAAGTCACAGTTGCAGGATCATCAGACATTGGGCTTCATTGTGGCGCCATGTATCGCTCTTGTTTCAAGCATGTTGATCTGTATCGACGGCTGGTATCCTCAACGGAAAATGTCGAGAAGTACATATTTCCTTTTCTGGATAAGTTTGTTCACCTTCCAAACTTTGATGTTTCTAGTGATGCAATGGAGTCACTTCGATTCGTTTTTATTGCAGGAAGCGATACTCAAGCTGGTGATGATAGTGCTCAAGGTGAATTCGCCGACTTAGTGGCTTCGTTTCTGATACGAGATTACGACGCAATATGGGATGCTCGCTTCAATCTACGGTTAATGTCTGATGAAGCAAACTATATGACCAAGCGGATTGCGCTTCAGATTCTGTCCACTGTACTGCTGACAAGATCGAATTATGCTGTGATGATAAAGTATGTCAATTCTCGAAGAAATCTCATTCTTGTCATGAAGCTGCTTCGTGATACATCCCCGCACATCACACTTGACGCCTTTCATGTGTTCAAAGTGTTTGTCGCAAATCCAAGCAAGATCCCGGAGGTTGAAAAGATACTTAGAGACAATAGCGAAAAGCTCTGTGCCTATCTTGAAACTCTGCACAAAACCAAAGAGGACTCAGACCAACAGTTTCGAGACGAAAAGGCACTAATTATTGCTACAATAAGAGGGTTATAGAACAAAATCGAAGGATGATGATATTGGGAGTCAGTCAGGTGGGCGAGTCGACCCATTAAAGTTACACATAATCAATCTGGTACAAACTTAAGTGCTTTCGGAGCACAAAACCAAAACGTAGGACACTGATGCAGTAGAGGAAGCAAATCATTGCAATCGTCGCACTTTGCTTTAGCTGCGTTTGAAGAATGCTTGTGACTTCGTCTAGACCCCATTCTGGGCACTGATTCCCGCCAACACTGTCCCCGCAACCTGTGCAAGTCCCACCCAAATCAATGTAACATGCGATTTCTCCTCTATCAGCTTCATCGATGGGCGACTCTAGCAAAGCAGCAGACAACACGATGGAAGCAACAAATAGCGTCACCAAGAGGACCGTGTTTGTGGCCATAACGACGATGAAAACAATCACAGCAATACTCTTTCGCTTCTTGTCATGATTGTCTTGAATCGAAAACGAAGACAAGAGCCACCCCGTCAGCATTGCGATGCAGAAGAGCGCCGCCGTTACCAAGTAGACAGATCCAATCCAAGAGTTTTCAGCACCTGCTCCAGATCTTGAACTCAGCAACGACGATGGAGAGAAAAGAAATAGCCATCCCGCCAATGCGTTGCCAAGTGTTGGTAACAGTAACCAAGCTGGAACATTCGTCTCTCGGGACTTTTGAACAATAGGTTTCGAAATGATACGCTCGAGCGAATTGACCATCAGTAGCATGATGAACAGCAAGAAACATCCCAATGCACCTAGTACGGTATAATACGCAAGCATAGATGCAATCATTTGAGATTGTGCGCTGTCTCTCGTCTGTGTGCAAGTTGTGCTATTGTGAAAATAAATGCACCAGTCTTCCTCACTTTCAAAGTCATTCCCACCCATGATCGGAACCGCGCAAAGTGTGTCGGCTTTTCCTAAAGGACAATAGTAGCCACGAAACCATGATAGCTGAGGTCGGATCCACCTAAATTTTGAGAAGTCGCATTTGGTGAGCAGTCCAGGGTAGATCAGAAGATTTTTGATGGTGTGAAACGTACCAGTGGCGGATCCAAACGGAAGTCACATTGAAGTAATCGAAAAGACTGATGTTCAGGAAGACTTCAAACGGAACAAGCCACAACATAGCCCATAAGTAGCGAATGGCGCCAACCAAATCAACGTTTTGCAATACTCGAATCGTTCCCAAGCAAACCATTACGAGAATGATAGACACAGCTAGAACCCCAAACGCCGGCCCATTGAGGTTCCAGAAATGTGGGTCATATTCATCGAGGATTCCGGGGGCGTCGTCAAGGAAAACAAGGGAAATCACCAGGAGTGAAATCACGATAATTTGGCTAAGCACAAAAATCAGGCACAACCAATTCAACCTGGTCAGAACTGCCCGATCGGTAGATCCACTGTGCACCGAATTTCTGCAACACAAGAAGCATGGAGCGAATTGGACTATGAACACCGATACCTGGGACAGACTGGGCGGCTGCTTTATAATTCTTTGGTCACAAATCATGGAGATTGAGGTGATTCTAATTCCAATTTCAAACACAATACACTTGGTCTTATGTTTGCATACCTTGATAAGCCCAATGGAAGAGTGATGTTCCATAGCACAATGGGCTCGATTTCGCCGTCCTGAGAAAAATCGGAGGACTGCTTCTCGTTGGAAAATTGAGACTCGGAACGTGCTGACGACGGCTGAAAACTGCTTGCTCCTAAAAACTTCGTTGTTCGTTCAACTTCCATCGGTTGTGGTCTCCCATTATGCAATGGTAGAGGATGATTCCTGCCAGATCTCGTGGGGCGCATGGGAATACCTTGCCTGGATGGTGCTTGATGCCCAAAGCCTGAATGCTGGGACAAATCGGAGTTTGGACGCCACCCACCTCCATCACTTAATGGTACCATGTACTCTTGAGGTTCCCCACGTTCGTCGGAGTACGAATGCTCCATCTTTTAAAAACTCACAGCTTTGTAACAAACAACAAAGTTGTGGATCAAGCGAACATCATATATGAGAGGACAAATGCAGAACGGAAGACAATGAAGTATTTTGACACTACAGTAGGAAATGGGTCAAACAAGTCGAATAATTCGAAAAAATAAGCTACTATCGTACACAAGAGACTGGGAAAATAGCAAGTTATTCTAAGAATCGATGCTCAATGGGCACCAAGACATTGAACATTTGCGTAAATATTGTCATCCGACAGACAGTACAGTACCGACGACTGCAACGAAACATCCAATTAACATAAAGCACCAGTACACCAGAGACTCTAGATACCCAAGCTTAGGCCCAAATAAGCGGAGGTAGGCTGCAGAAGGGAAAATCACCGAGACAATCATGGTACAAATCATGCCGACCATGGAACATAAGAATGAGAAAGAGGGAACATATACAGCCACTAATAAGGCCGCAAAGAGCAACACCACTTTTATCAAGATGGAACAAGCCTCGACCGCCCTTTCTGTAGAAAGAAATGGAGCAAAGATTTCTTCCATTCCAATTGCCAAAGGAAACATTGTCAGAGTCAACTTGGAAAAGGCTGTCAAGATCATCAGATACGTCAAGATCGTCATGGCAAACTCTGCCGACGAGTTTTCTTCGAGAGACAAAGTCACTTGGTCAAGTACAAAATCTCCGAACATCATATAGCCGCTCAACGCAACTGCCAAGCAGCTCACAAACACAATCGCAAATGAAATATTCACAACTTTCTCGAAATCCTGAGGTCTTTCCATCGAACAGAAGATGCTGGGTACAATTGCATGACCTGAGAAGCAGTAGGCAACTAGTCCAAATACCAACGGAATGCCATCGATCCGAAAGGCTCCATGATAAGGTGGTTCGCTATCTGGGATGGTTTGTGCAATCCGTTCTGTGATATCACCTTCGACAAGATATGACAAGACCACAGAAACAACCACGCAAATTGTCGCGACAGTACCAACCATGCTGAGGTATGACAGCAAGCGGGCTGTGCGCAACAAGATCACTGGTATCGCTGAAATCAATGCTGCACCCATCATGTAGATGGATGCTGGATGGCCGGGGAACAATGTGTGCATATGATCACCCATAGAAACCAGAAAAATCCCAATGCCGGAGAAGAGCTCGAAGTAGAGAACACAAGCAAGCAAAAAGGAACCAACGTCACCAAATGCCTCGCGGGCGATGTCTGGAAACCCACTGATAGGCTTGCGCATGCGAGCTTCCGGCGAAGATCCCGGCTTTATCGATGTCGTCCATGGGGAGTCGTCGAAGTAAGCGAGTGGGCGGCTATCTCCATTGAGTGAACGCCCGATCAAAATCGACGTCCGCCATGTGGTGAATGCCAAACATACAATTGCAACAATTCCACCAATTGTCCCGGCAACCTTGCACGTATATGGAAGTGTCAAGAGACCCACGCCCATCAAAATATTCGACATATTGAAAATACACTGAGCATTTGTAGCTTTGCCTTCCGAATCCTTCCGTTTTTTTTCCATAGCTGATCCACCTTGTGTTAAGTTTGCTTGCTGCTTCAGAATACGGGCTCGGTATTTTGCGGCCCCCTGTGCCTGCTTCCTCAGGTCTTCTTTCGTTTGCTTGAAATTCAGGTTGTTGATGTCTCCCGAAAGAATATTTGTCTTTGCGTCCATTGACTTGTTGCGTGTTAATGGTCGCACAAGTGCACCAGCTGGGGCTATTGGAGTTGACTGCATTTCAAAATGGGGAAATCAAGGTCACACAAAGGTCACACGAGGGGATATTAGGCCAAGAATAGTGCATACAGTAGAAGGAAGCTTGTGAATCGTACCATCAGACGCCGGTCAGCCAGCCGCATGTTTCCTGGCTTTGGGCTTTTTGTAAAATGCTTCACTTCTTCCACACCAAACATTGGACTTGAGAGCAAAGACACGGATCGTTCGAACGAGGCCGGCCACGGACGATCCATCTCTTCCCAGATTTCGGACTCCTCAGTAGATTCTGCATCTACGGTTGATTGGAATAACGGAGTTTCCTCGCTTGCTTCAGGATCTAAACTATTGTTGTTCGATGTCATATCTCGTTACATTTGTGAGGAGAAAGAGAAGATCTTGGTCTGTTTTTTTGCGAACTATTTTCTTCGTCAAAACTGTAGGCTGACAGTGTCCTTCCATTGCCCGTTCCTTCTCCTTTTTTGAACTAATGCTGTACCTTGTACCACTATTTCCACTTCTCTGTGAGTACTGGCTGGTAACCGGTACCTGGCACTGTTATTACCAGGTACTGTACAACTCAAGTGCTCATATCAGGTACCGGTAGGGGTGTGATAGGTAAAAGATATCGAGTCTGACTAGTATTTTAAAAAATGTCACTTCCTCACAATTTTATGTCGTTTGGGTCAAGTAGTCAAGGACGAACTCATACACCACAAAAGTCAAGGCAGAACTAGGTGCTACGCGTACTGCATTTGGTATCGCACCCTTGAAGAACCCAGTAATTCCCTCCTGTTGCCATGTTCGTATTATCGTTGAAACTACACCTCTATGGTCTCGCTTGACAACTCTCACTTCCCCATCCGAAGACAGCTCTACGAATTCAGAGCGTTGTTGCACGCGAGCCTTTATCAATTGCAGCGGATACGTCGTGGTACTTGCAATAATTTTAGAGACAGCTCCCATCGTCAAGTGTCCAACAGACTTTCTCAGGCGTTCGAGCACTGAAGATCTCTTCCCGTCCTCCCGACGTTCAGCACGTGCGTAGTTAAAGCGTTTCTTCAGAGCTTCGTAAACCACAAACTGTACACCACCATGTGACGTCAAAAGCAATGCTGGCCCTGCTCCCTTGTAAAGCGCAAAGAAGCCTTCTTCCCTCACTATCGTTCTTGCAGCGTCGAACAGTCCATTGTACGGCTTATGGGATGTGTGCAGACGTTCTGAAGCCTTCTTCATTTGCAGTTGCATCCGCAATTTTATCAACCAGATGGGGTTTGTCATGAAAACCATTACAGCGCCGCTTGCACATGCGATTTGAAAGTTGTCAATTGAGGAGAGGTCTGACTGTTTTTCCAATCCCTTCCTCTGTCGTGCCAATTTCTTGAAATTCTCATAAACAAAAAAGAATCCTCCCCAAGATACCGCGGATCCCATTACGGCAGGTGTCATACCCTGATAGAGGCCACCGATTCCTTCATGTTTCAGTATTCCGCGAATGATCCGCATTGATGCCAGACGTTCCCCCTGCTTGTCGTGAACTTGCATTCGCACCTTAATGGTTTCTAAAGGGAGGAGCGTGATTGTACTGATGCTCCCCCCTAAAACGCCAGCAATTAAAGGAAACGTTGATTCGTTTAGCAGTGCCATTGTTGCTGAGAGAAGTATTCAAAGTCAGCGAAGAAGGATTATGGCGTGTTGTTTTAAAGACTGTACCGGTACAGAAGGTGATAGCAACGACTGACTGACTGACTCACTCGACACTTCCTCTTTGGATTCGAATGAGTCAGTCAGTCGTACGATGTGGCCGTACCGGTACGTGTACAGTGATATATTCGTACAGCACCGCGACAAACACCTTACCTATGCTTTCAACAGGCTATCACGCAGTACCAGGTACCGGTAAAGAGTGACCGTGCAGTACTTGTATCTCGAAAGTCACACGCATGGATACATTACGAAATCTTGGGTGCTTTGAGAATTAGATAATCTTTAGAACGACAAAAGTAACTCAAGAAGTGGGGATGAAGCATCGATCATCATGTTTCCAGACTTATCATGACCATAAGGACCGTTCCAGGGATGAGATAGCTCGTTTTCGTTTTGGCTTGTACTTGGGGTGTTTCCTTCGCTTCTCGATATTCCATGCGTATTACCACCTTGTCCAGCAGCGTGCTTTTGGTTTATTTCAACCGTACTTAACAATGTCAAGTACGATTGAGCAAATACCCAACGAATACTACTCCATGCAAAGCAGCTTCGAGCCACGTTGCTTGTCTCTGCGCCTTCCAGAGGATCATATACAACGATTGGGTCAACAGTAAGCATTCCTGTCATGGGATCATAAGATCCCCCGCTTCTTCGACGCATGTAAGGTGATACTTGAGAGTAACCGTTATTCCCCTTCATGTCTCGCTTGTGAGTTCCAGAGTAATCGATGGCGGTTGATTGCGAATCAAAGTGTTGGCCATAAAAGAGAAGAAAGTGCATCAGCAGTTTTCCAGCAGTTGTTTCCCCGGAACATAATACTTCTGTGACATCGTGAAAGCCCTGTGGAAACATGGATCGCACTTCAGTAAATGCGGCATCATCGATGACTTGCTGCGCACTCTGCAAACCAGAAGCAGCTGAACCTGCTTGACGGGAAGGTGGCGAAGACGCCCTCGACTGCAGTTTTGGTTGTGCAGCAGACTTTTGGTCAGCTTTGGTGGCAGACTTTTGAGCCGCCGACTTAGTTTTCTCTCTATGTTGGGCTTCATCTTTCCGAGGCTGCGAAACCGAACCAGCTTTTCCACCAGTCTGTTTTGTTGCTCGCCGCCCATTGGCAACGGCATCTGCGAAGCTACTGGCTTTTCGAACAGTTTTGCCTTGCCGTCCACTTGCCTTCTCCGAGTTTGATTTCTCTGGACCATCTTTATTAGCTTTTACAGCGTTAGGTGGCGACGAGCTTTTCATTGCAATGGATGCCCAAGATGATGGGCCAGCCTTCGCTGGTTGCGCAGTATTCGCTTTCTTTGGACCTGGCTGCGCTTGAGCATTCTTGTCAGCAGAATGAGAGGATGATGAGCCCCCTCTCGCAGCTACGTTCCAGCTCGGCTTGCTATTCGCCATGTGTAGTGCTGGTTGTGCAAGCTTGGATAATTTTTCGTCGGCGGATACCTTCCCTGCTGCTGGCTGGTTTGGAGAGGAACGACCTGTTCTTTGCTCGACATCCTCTGACGCAACAAGCTGTCTTTGCCTCTCCACTATCTCCAGTTCCTGACAGATGATGGCTCTTTCACGAAGTACGGAAATTACCAAAAGGAGCAGGGCATAACTGCTTAATCCACCAGAAAAGGGTTCATTGAGCCGACGCTGTGCAAGGAGCTCTTTGACAACCATCAATACCTGCACAGCCGGTGTACCATCTTGTGGAAGGCTTGTTTCGTCACAAAACTCCTTCACCACTCGGGAGGAGAACTTTGTTGATCCAATGCCACCATGCTCGGGTCCCTCAAACGTGATATCTACTTTCAGCAACCCATTCATCACATCTGCCCCACGCCAAGGAAGCGTTTGTTGGCTTTGAAAGGTAGGCATAGGCGACTGTGCACTCCTGCTTGTTTTGTCTTGTTTCAACATTCCCCGTTGGTTGCTACTTACAGCACTAGCTTCAGCAACTGAAGGTTCTTGCATCAACCATTCTCCGTTTCCAGATATCCTGGTGGGGTCTGCTAGAATTTTGATTACTGGCACGCTGGCCGTAGGAATCGCTTTGACATGAACAGCCCATGGTTGTGTCTCAAGTTCTACAGCTAGGCGAACAATGCGCTCTGCGTTCTGTGAGATATGGCTGTATCCTGGGTGAAGAAGTTCTGCTTGCTGCGCAGCAATTCGATCTTTGACTGGATCATTAGAGCAGCTGTTCCCAGCCACGCTGCCACTGGAGCCACCATTTGATGTTGGTTCTGTCGGGCTGCGCCTATCTTCATTCGTCTTTTGTGGATGTCCCTTGTTCGGACCGGGCTTTGACGGTTTCATCGCGGGTTTGTATAATCCTGTTACCACTACGTCAAGATCAGAGGATGGAAGATCCAATTGCGTTGCGCAACTGCCATACATTTCAACATTACACAAATTTGGCCAAATCGACTGCAACGTTAAAATCAAGTTAGATTGTTTCGGGACAATGAGGACGAACAAAAAGACAACTTACAGATACGGTGCCCTGAAGAGCCAAAAGCACAGCACCGCGTTCTCTCCGACGAGCTTCGAGCGCGTTTTCTCGTCGTTTCATAAAGATGTTAATATCGCGTGTTAGCCTGTCACATACATCCAGGAGGTGGTATCCCACATCCTTCTCTTTCCCTTGTTGGGACGCAACGTGGTTGTTCTGATGGCCCGCATGGGAAGTATCCAGACTTGAGGCTACAGAAGATGATGCACTGTTTGCATTTTCTGGGCTCAGAAGCGTCGGCAACGGAGGCGACACTTCTTTGCCAGTTTGCGATGATTGGGGTTTTGAGGTTTGCCCGCTGTCTCCCAAGCTAATGTCTCCTCGAACTACCTCAGCACCCACTGCGGGGACGTGTCTGGCTGAAGTTTCCACTGAAACGGCGGAAAGGGTCTCTTGAACCGTTGGGGCTGTATTTTGATCAGCACCAGTTCCTGTTGCATTTGTCTTTTCGCGGTATATAAATCCATCAGCTCCCCGGCGTATCTGCCCTTGGCCTGATCGCCCGTCTCGCTGACGCAAGCGATTCGCTGCACTTCGGACAGGGCTTCTGCTTCCTTTCGGTGCACTATCTTCTTGACGGCTAGCAATGGTGTCGCGCACAGATAAATTTTTGGATTGATCTCTCGTTTGCGACAAAGGTTTTTCCCGTGATGCGATTATTGTCTTTTTGCCGTGAATAGGCGCTATCGCCGAACCGGAACTGTTTACTGCGGAATTACCTGTCTCCCGACGACCTTGGTGGCGCTTTTGAACTTCCTCTTCAACTCTGTCAAGCACTGTCGAGAGAATCTCCCGGACCATTTTCCGCATGTTTGCTCGTTGTTTTCTGTTACCACTTTTTGAAGACTTGGACTTTTTGGAAGTTGTACTGATCTGACCACTATGCGATTGGCCATGCTGGTGTGACTGGAAACGGTTTTGGTTCGCTCTTTCAGCTGCTTTTTTCCTATTTCCACGTCCCTTGACTTCCACGGTTTCCCATTCGCCACTGTCGTCATTTTCAATATCGGCGATCGTTGAAAGGCCTGCAATGATATTCGGACTGAAATTCTTGGAGTCATTCGTCGTCAACTCCCGAGCCGGTTTCTTAGCCTCATTCTTGCCTAAGGGCTCGGTCTTTTCGTCATCCTCACTGTCACTGCCATCATCATCCATTGGAAGTTTTTGGTTCGATATTTGAGACTTCGGTGAGACATTCTCAACAGTAGAAGGTTCGATAGCTGACGCTTTTGTCTCATTGTTAGTCGGTGCGTCTGATTCAGTTTCGTCTTTTTCCAAATTGTTTTGTTTGCCGTTTTCCTTCCGATCATCAGCTTTCGGTGTGTCCAATGCAGATGCTTTATCTTTTTTCATCAGCATTTTCTCCTCCTTATCAGGTCGTTGCGACGCCTCCTCTTGCTGCTCTGTTACATTCGATTGCATTTTAGACCCAACATTTTGACCATGACTGCTAGTTCCTTTTCGTTTCTGGTGTCACGGACATGTCAGCAGTAAAAGTGTTAACAAAGAGAGCAAACAAAAAGCGAGAGCACTGTTGACTGCAATTTAAAAACTCACCTTTTTCTTCCTCTTCTTCCTCTTCCCCCCGCCAGTGGACCTTGACACCTGCTCGTTTTCTCTTGCAGGTTCGAGAACCATTTTGGTCTCTTGCTGAGATGAGCCCTTTGAAGTTTCGTTCGAGTTGGCGTCGGATTTACTTGGTGCCGTATCTGGTTTAGAGGACGATTGCTTATGAGAATTTCTGGATCCGTCTTGAACGTAGTTTTGAACAATTGATGTGGCAGCATCATTTGTGGACAGCGCAGAATTATTTGGTAGGCTAGAATTCATCTCTCGTAAAAGCAAATGGAAAGGAAGTATCACACCTACCCCTTCACTCGACAGTGCTTTGCGATCTCCAGTTGAAAAGGAGGCATCCGATAAATCTAGGACCAGCGCCTGTTCGGTTTCTGGAAGCGAACTAAGCTGCACCAGGCACCCAAAGACTGGTGACGACGAAGCCATTTGGCCGCCACCAGTCTTTACACCGGGATTGCCAGTTTCATGCATTGGTAATATTGATGTGTCAGATATATCGTTGCCTTCCGCTAGTGTTGACTGTAGATAGGATTCGATAACTGCCGACGTCATGCGCAATACAACCAATGCATACAACGGTATCGTGGTTTTGCCCGTTTTAGCACTGTCAAAGACAAAATTTCGAAGGGACTCCCACGATGATTCCAGAGGGGATGCAAAATGAGAATGATTCGGAATGGCATGACTCAGAATTGCTTTCATAGCTGAAAGCACGTCTGCTTCATTCTGTACCCGCAAATAGGATGGCTGTAGCGTAACAAAGGCATGCTTTGATGTATCGGAAAGATTTAGCTTGTTGTTTGAAGAAAAGATGACACAAATGTTGTTCATCATTTCAGCAATATTTGTCTCTGCGTCGTTGGAATTGAAGGAATAGAACGGACTTGCAGAGGACTTTGCGGCAGCGTCGCCCCCTTCTTGACTAGATAGCGTAGATTTTTCCTTAGCGACATGTATTCTATAGGCATCTGACAGATGTGTCGCTCCAGGTTCCTTGTTTTTGCCAACGGTAGTTTTCGTTTCTGTTGTCGCCGATAAGCCGTTGGATTCATTTTGTTGTTCTACTGTGTTATCTTTCGTCTTCTCTTCAGAACTCGCTTTCTTCACATCCTTATCGTTTGTTTCCGTTTCATCTGAAGTAATGGTACTCGGGATTGAGGCTTCGAAGTCATTGATTGAAACCTCTGCGTGCCATCCGAACCGATGTAATGAATTGCTCAAATCTGAAAGTGAGAAACAGGCAAGAACAGAGGTGTGAGACCTGCTCGGTGAGCAAATGGTGGATTACGAAAGGACGGGGCGAGTTATTCCCGAAGATAAGCTAAATGGAGTTGCTAGAAAGGCGAAAGGTTGACATGAAGAGACGAAGAATGTGTTGCTCACCTTTTTTGTCTGTCCTGCTTTCCGGAATGTCCTTCAACGTGGGAAACGACGACGCGAGCAAAGCATGTTTGAGAATGATTGAAAACATGGTGCCGTCTTGAAACCCCACTGCTCTCGCTTGCTCTTCAACCGAAAGTGCGGCAAACCATTCATCAATGCTATCGTCAGTTTTTGTTGGTTGAGAAGCACCACTGGTCTCCACTGCTCGATCGCCAGAAGCGTGCTTCTCTTTCTCAACCTTCTCAGTTTTCCCCATTGTATTTTTTTCTTCTACTCTATGTTCAGAAAGTATGATTCCCCTAGTCTTCTGTACGGCTGTATTCCTGATGCGTGTCTACTACAAGATTTCTTTTCGTTGGTTCCAGGTGCTGCTTCCCCTGCAGTGACGCAATCGACGCACAATCTGCTGGTTGGTAGTCAATTCCAACCCAACTTTAGTGTGCTTTATGCTCTTATATTGAGCTACAACCCACAGTATGTAGTGGTTGTGGACAAGAATAGTGCTTGCTTTGGCGCTTTCTAGTTCTATCTTTCAACTTTGAGATCGGAAAGCCAAAGAAGCTACAGTACAGTATGAACAATGAAACTCAACACGAACGAGGAGGCGCCAGAAATCTGCACCTCAAACACAAAACATCCGGGTCATGTTACAATTTTGTCAGTTGTGTGGATGTTGGTGTTTGTGAGCATAAATGTCTGTCCGTCGACGAAATCTACGTAGTTGTACTGCAGCTTCAAGCTGGGCCTTAGTATGTACTCTCCTACCGGTAGCCACCAATTTCGTTCAAGTCCGATGCTACAGTAGAGTATTTTAAAAATACTTTCTCGATAACGCGTTCACAGCAAAACCTCCCGTCACCCGTAGGAGCACTTATTCATTCGGCTAGTTAATTTGCAAAACGGAGCTAAATTTTGCCCAGTTCGGAAAATAACAAACAATATTGGGTACTGCATTCTTCTCACTCACTAGTGGTAACATTCTCAGACGCCACTTCATTGGTTGATATGGTGTCTATATGCTCTTCTTCCGTCGTGCCTGCACCTTCTTTGTCTTCTTCCTCGCCCATCTCGTTATCTTCTATAATCTCTCCTTCGTCTTCACTCGAATCCTCTTGACGCTGTTGCAAAACACGCCGTGACAAATCCAAAGCGCGCGAAATCAACTCGTCGTAATACAAGCGCGCACTGGAAACTGGCTCTTCCGTTTTGATGATTTGTCGAGCATCCGCGTACGACTCCTGAGATTCGGAGGCCAATTCAAGTAACAGCTTGGAAAAGTCTTCATATGTTGTATCACTCTTAATCCCCGATTCCTTTTTCGGGGAGGAATTGATCAATCGACTCAAGAAAGCCTTATCATGATGATAGATATCGTCCCATTCCCCAACAAAGTCTTCGAACAAAGACCGAGGAGAATCCCGATCTTGTGCCTCTACCAGGTTGAAAGCCTGGTCCATCGATACGATATCTTCAATACTACGCCACCGAGTGGATGGTGAAATTTTCCGCTCTGCTGCTAGCTTTTGCAAGACTTCTCGGTAGGCATCTCGCTGGGCCTTTTCCGCCCGACGTCGAGCATCCCGAATCCGCCGTCGTTTCTCATCTTGCTCTGATTGCAGCTCAAGAACAAAATCGGCAAAGTATAGTTGTCGGTCAGCATCCGACATTGTAGCTGAGACATCGAAGCGACTATCCTTCACGGCATCTCCGCTCAGTGATAAGAAAAATGATTCCCTGAAAAAAAGTGAAAAGCACAGCATCAGCATGGAGTGTGCATTGCACTAAGCTAAGCAAAATTGACTTGTTCTTACCATGTTGAAGCGAACGTCAAATTTCCAGCCTCCTCGTGTTCACGAAGGAACGAAACGAAGGCATCATGTGTCTCTCTTCTTTTGTTGCGCTTCTTTCGCTCGTCTCGTTTGCGGAGCTCTTCACAAAAATCAAGAAAGAGTGATTCCCGCATTTCTTCCGTTGCAACTGAATGGAAGCGGTCATCTTTCGCTAGAGCCGCCCGCACATCCGAAAATCGAGAATTTAAAACCGAAAATCCTGCAATTGTGGGCAAGGTGTCTCCTAGGAGCTGACCAAAGGCATCCTTTGCCCGAAGCCGCTCTTGGCGCTCGAGGTTCTTAAGCTCATTTGCTCGTTTGGTTTGATATTCCGCAAGTGCCTGCCGTCGTTCACCGAGTGATAATGCATTTTCACAGGCTGCCCAGCGTGCATCTGAAGAAACAGTCTTTGCAACCTCGCCCCACTTGATGGCGGGAGCAATGCCTTTTGCGAGTAAAAGACCTTTGAAGGCCGCTATGGCTTCGGATTTACTCGAAAACGACGTCTCCGTAGACAGTTTTGCCTCTTTTCGCTTTCGACTAACTTCGTCATCAGCATTTTCTTGTGGATCTGCGTCAAAGTCGTCAGGCTTTTCCCAAGTAGTTGTAACTCCATCGGAATAGTATTTCTTGCCGCTTGTAGCATCTTCGTACTCCTGCCATTTTCGCTCCATTGAAGCTCGTGAATCCATTCCTGTTTGCTTCTTTGTAAGAGTAATGGGTTTTGTGTATGTGCTCTCTTTCAAGATAGCATTGTGATAGTATTTCATCCCATTTGGTGCCGCATATTCCTTCCAAGCATCGTCAATTTGTTGTGCTGTTGGTTTGGACCCCTGAGATAGTGCACTACTGCTTCTTGGATGTACCGCCGTAATTTGTTGAGAGCTGTTTGGAATTGTAATGGACATGGAAGCAGAAGCATTTGGGAACGGGGGAGTGCTCGCATAGGAAGGAGCTCCTGGAGGGCGCTGCCTTTGTTGCACACCTCCATTTGCTTGATAAGACGGATTCGGACCGCCAATCAAAACACGAGACCCCCCTTGAAGCTTCGAAAGAGATGTTTGCAGGTTTCGTTGTTGAAATTGTGGCGGGATATTCTGCCCGAGCGGTGGCCCCATCCCTCCGCGAGGGTTGTGTATTGGTGGTGGTGGTGGTGGTGGTGGTGGAAAATTGGTGTTTGGAAAGGGAGGTCTTGGTGCCAAAGAAGGAGGATGTCCCATCTTCCCCCGAGGCGGCGGCGGCGGTACATTAGAGAATGGAATTGGTGGTCCTGGCCTAGGTGGACCTCTTCCCATCATTGGTGGTGGTCTACCGTGTATCTGCCCTCTTCCCATCATTCCATTCTCCCTTCCCATTATGTTCCCTCTTCCCGTTATTGGTGGACCTCGACCCATTCCTTGAGGTCCAGATCCCCGTGGCGGCCCACCTCTGAATATAGGAGGTCCCCTACTCGGTGGACCGTTCGGTCCAGGACCCCCTCGGGAAGGAAACCCAGGCGCCCCTCTTCTGTAGAAGGCACTGTTCTGTGGTGGCCTGAGCCCACCTCTTCGAGGAGGAGGTCCCCCAGGAGGACCTCTAGGAGGACCCATATTCCCACCACCTGGAAACGATCTATATCTGGGATCATTTGGTCGTCGTCCAGGAAAACCTCCTGGCCCTGGTGGACCGGCAGAATCTCCTGGATATCTTCTTTTCATCCTTGTCAATATTCGCAGAAACAGAGGATTCAGTGAAATTGATTAAAATCCTTCAAGTGAATAATCCGAAAGCCCCAAGATAATTCGTGTTGGAATGCTGTGCGGGGAGGAAAATAGCACTAGTGCTGGTCGAAATGGACAATGACAGCTCCTCTATTGTTGCAACGAACAGGAAAAGCATATTTGATGTCGGAACTAGCTTGATTGGCTGCGCGTGGGAAGAGCGCAGAGTCGAACGAATCAATCAATCAATCCGGAAGTACCGGTACCGGTACTGGTACGGTATCTTTGCTTCACCTCGTACTGGTACTGGTACCTGGTAGGGGACGGACCGGTGCTGGTAGCTTTCATCAAACTTCATTCATTCATCTGAAGATAGATTTGCAAGCAACGAGTATTGATACATGGGGCAGCATCATATTCAAGAGAGCTTTACTGTACACAATATATCTAATATCCAGAGAAGTAGCTACACAGCCAAGTATAAAGGAATTCATTCATACCAATAACAACAATGGGCCTTTTTGGGTGATGTACTGCAGTATACGTGGCAGGCATCCTTGGTGATACAGGAGGAGAAAGCGGTATCCTACTTTCATCACATTCATCCCTACCAGGTATCGTATTATATGTACCTATAATTTTGCTCATCAAGCGGGAAATGTCTCATCTTGGTGTTCGCCTCCGGGTTGCTTGATCGATGTTGAATGTGAGTCCCGGTATTTAGAGAAGTTGAACTTGAAATTCTATGCGTAAAATCCTACCAGAATGATCGAAGGTCTGTATCCTACCTATCACGTGAGGAGGTAGTCCTTCCAAGCATTGCGAACAAGAGGAGAGAAGAGTTCAATTAGATTTGAACCAAGTTTCCTCATCACTTGACTGGCCAAAGTGACGTTGGAGGAGGAAACAAGTCTCATCGGAACTGGAATCGATTCGGATGTATCACTGTGGAAAAAGTTGCATTCGAAAAGTCGGTTTCCAGTGAATTTCTTCCTGGTGTGATATCTTTCTTCTCGCTTTCATTGAAGTCTGTGATTCTGTCGCACTAGATCTAATTTCTGCCGAGGCACTGAAGCGGATCTGCCATCTAATGGACCAAGCAGAGGAAGGCCGTGAGGCGCAAAAGGGATCCTCTCCAAGCAGCCATGGAGAGTCTGCATTGAACGCCTCGTCCATCCTCAAAGAGAATGATACCCATGAAGATGAACATGAAAAGATAAGGCAAAGGCAGTCGCTTGAAGGCGAAAGGAACCTTTCTGAAGAAGTGGTCAAGGCCAAGCCGAAAAACAGCGCAGAAAGTCGGACTGAATGGGTTGAAACAAAAGCCATTGCATGGTCAAGTCAGAAAGAAGAAAGCAATGAAAGTAATTGCATTGATTCCAATGCGGGTAAGGAGGAAAAGGCAATCTTGAACGGAAAGAAGACAATACGTAATGAAGGTTTGGATGACCTTCGGAACAAACCAAGCTTGCAACAGAATGACTCTCTCCCACAAAAGATACCTAGTTCCGTACTTACCAAACGGGAAACCGAAAAATCTACTTCATCGGCAGGTTCAACATCAAGTGGACCACCAAAGGTAATACATACGCAGATTCCGAATTGCACCACGACTTCACAGGCGCCTCCAACAAGCATCAATGGAACTGCTTCAGCTACCCGTCCAAAGGGCAAGACACTTCGGCGTGGTAAATGGACAGTGGAGGAGGAGGCCTATGTCGCCCGCGTCATTCAAGACTTCAATTCAGGTTTCCTGGATGCACCTGCAGGTACAACTCTTAGGAGTTATCTGTCAGAGAAGCTACAATGCGATCCCATGCGCATCACGAAGAAGTTTACTGGCGATGCCTGTATTGGGAAACGTGTGTTCCATCCTGCCGTTCGGAGCATCGGAAACGCGCCTGCGATAGACAAAGCACAGGTATGTTGGAAGTAGATACCCGAACCGCAATTCAATCTTTCTTTTTCGTCTAACCAGCAGTATATTTCAGGCGGAATTGGATGCTCTCGAAAGAAGGTGGCGGCGTCGGCTGGAAATGCAGCAAAGGGAATCAGCAAAGAAAGCGGCGGCTTCTGCTGCCGCTGTAAGTGCTGCACCACAAAATGGTAACTTCCACTTTGTGCAAGGCGTGCCAGTAGCCCTTTTAGGGGTGCAGGGGGTGCGAAGCCAAGGAGGAACAACCATGCCAGAGACAGTTGTGACTCAAGCTGCATCATGGCTTGATCGGGCGAATGCCATTCTCGGAGGAACGGCTATCGATGGCAATCGAATGATGCTGCCCACAACCGCCTCGGTCTCTGCTTCCCATCAAGTGTCAGGTTCTGAAATTGAGAATCAAATGAATGAAGTTCGTCGTCTCATTTACGAAGGACCACTGATACAACAGACGACAGCTGGACTCCCGCGTATGCTAAATTACGATACCAATGCAGAGAATGCACCCTCTAATATCAGTCCTGTGAATGGGAATCACTCCATCGAACCGGCTGACAAGAGGCAACGGAGAACATCGTTGTCGGGTGCGGAAGATGCAGAGGCTCTCGTCGGCTTCCTTAGAAGTGTACGTGCATCTGCAGCATCAGAACAAGACGTTTCGAACTAATTCAAGCTTGGCTCGGAATGAAAGATACCGCACGGATCAGCTACTACCCCATTTAAATGCCAAGTCAATGCTGTTCAGACGAAAACTGTTGTATTTGATATAACTCAGTCAATAATAGGAAGCAAATGGCACTTATCAAATTCAATGAAATAAATATAGATTGACATTCAGAAAATTTCACCTCAACAGTTTCTTTTGCTTCACTATGAAAGACCTATTTTAGTATGGAGGGACAAGAATGCCTGGTCGTGAGTTACTTGCGACCAGGACGTCGTCTCGGATGCACTGAATCATCTTTCCAAGACCATTGGTTGCCAACTCATCTTCACACTTGCACCACATTTCATTTGCAAGTGGATAACACATGCTGGTCACTATTGCTGTTCTCACTAGCATATTGACGCTACTCTTGAACGATCTTTGTGACCCCTTGCCTCCTTTGGATTTACTTTCCAACGTTATCCAGGCAAGCTGGCTATCTGCGGATGCGCTCAGGGCATGCATCTGCACACCGTCTTCGTCGCCATTCAAGGGGACAGGGAATGGTCTGGCAGCAATACATGTTACTGGTAAGTCGTGCACTTCTGGAAACTTTTTCATAGGTTTCCAACGCTCAACGCCCCAGAGAATTACAGTCCCGTCCGTTGCTCCAAGCGCAAGAAGGCCTGCATCTCCAGAAAGGCTCATTGCAGAGACCGGATTTGGACTACACTCAGTTCGAACTGCACATTCAAATTGATCGCCTTTGAGCTCCCATGCCGACAAGAAAGCTTTACCTCTTCTTCCAGAAGCAACAGTATATATCACCTTGCCTTCCAAGTCTCCAAATGCGCACCCGCGGACAAGGATTTGTCCTATTCTTTTTGGAGGTGGCCCTCGGGGATCTATAATTGAACACTTGAGCTCAGCAAAAGCTTCGCCGTCCTTCCAAACTCGTGCTGTGCCATCTTTGGCGGAAGAGACTAACGAGTTCCCACGTGGACTCCAAGCCACTGAGCAAACAGCTTTGGAATGCCCGAGCATTTCGTGAAGTGGATCAGCCTGCATTTCATCAACATCGATGGAGTAGATCTTAACTGTTCCGTTTTCTGTACCCACTGCAATGCGGTCCGTCATTGAATTCAATGAGAGCGCGTTCACACTGTCACAAACATCAAGTTCACCAACTTCTCTGCCGTCTGGTAAACTATAGCTCTTCACCTTGTTCCCCAATGCAACGTAGAGATATATCTTGCCGCTCAGTGGATTTCTTACAACGCTCAAAGCCACTCCAATCTGATCTCCAGTAGAAATTATCAAATCCTCTTCTGCTCCTGCAATCTTAACAGTGACTATGTTCTTAACACCAGTTGCTGCAGATCCTCCTCCACCGCAATGAGCGACAATGTCAGTGCCATCGCCTGGATCACCGAACCAACATATTCCGAATAGAGGGGTCGCGACTGTATCTATTCGAGAAGGTGGCTTTGGTCGTGGCATGGTCACAATCGAATGAATGTGTACTGAATTCTTGGTTCAATTTTCGACCGTTATATACCGGCACAGTAGTTTATACGTGGAAACAAGCTGTAGTACTGTAGACACAGTAAAAGAGTAGCGACTTCTGAATGTTTGTATCGTGTCCTAAAACTCTGGCGGCAGGGACTTTGAGGTAGATTCAGAACTTTGGGGCAACATTTGGAATCAAATGCATGAACTTCAACAACCTATTTGGGTTTGTCATCATAATGCGCTACTTTGAACTTAGTTGGTTAAATTGACATACTTGTTCTTAGAAACAGGCTTCTTCTTCTTTGCAATGTGACTTATAATTTTAGTACGGCATATGATTCAAAGCATAGAGATCTACAAGATAGGAATGATGGATTCAAAACGGCTTATTCCGAGGTATAGTGTACAGAGATGTCAGAGTAATTCAAAGTGTTTTGTGGGCATACTTGAGATCATGTAAATCATCGATAGAAGTAAAAGTGGATTGGTCGTCCCACCGAAGCAATATGCATCCGACAAATGTCACCATGTTGCTCAGTAACAATCCAATATGAAAGTGCTCAATGTCTTCATGAAACAAATCCATCACCCAGAATATCATTGGTATCACAACCAGCGCGAACAAAATCAAGAACCAATGAAAGTCTTGCTCATTGCTCTGGTTCCTAGCAAGAGCGACAGCAGCACCGTGTAGGACAGCAGAAAATATTGAATGACTCCAACAACTCGTAATTTGCTGTTCGCACTCTTCCTGACAGAGAAATGGATCCACCAAAGAGATAGCAATCGCTCCAAAACCAATGAATGTAAAGTAACGTTGAAATTGCTCCATCTGGGCTTCTGCTTCAAGCCGAATTTCTTCGATTAATTCACTTTGATCATCTTCATCCAAGACATCGTCTTCGGTTGTTGTGTTGGTACCTCGATAACTTGTTGGGGATCTTCCTCGTCGTCGCATGGTTCTGTGTTGTAATAAGTGGAGGCGACTTTGAATTTTTGTTCGGTTTAGTCATCAATGGTACCCATATTTTATGTGCAAAAATTTGAAACTATTTATGTTGCATGTATTATAATATATACTCGTAGTACTATACTGGTAGAGTTATAATATTTTAACCATCTAAACCACGATCACAAGAGGCATCACAGCATATTTTAATAAATCGCACATTATATATTACTCCATTCATGCAAGTAAGGAACGAGAGGCTTACAGAAATGACAACTCAGTTCTCACCACCGAACCCTCCCACAGTGAAACCTTTTGTCATCGCTCTCGTCATACCGAAAAAACATCTAAATTGAGATAACTTCTTCAGCACTTTCGACTACTTCTTTGCCAACTTCTGCCACAGCTGCCTCCACGGCAGCATCGGTGGCAAGCTTGGTTTCGTCTGGCTTGAGGTCATCCACAGTATGAATGGGGGCTTCCACGGCTCCAACAACCCCCAACGCCGAAGCATCTGCTCTTGCTTCTGCTTTCTTTTGACGTGCCATGGCAGCACGTTCGCGTCTCTTGCGGTTTTTGGCCTCTAGCTCTTCTGAGCTTAAACGTTGGTAGCGTTCTCGTTCCAACTTGGCACGACGAGCATTTCGTTCCTTTGCCGATTCGTTATCTAGAGAATGGTAACGAGAACGTTCACGTTCTCTTCGGCGTTGCCTAGAGAGCTCGCTTTGTCGATGATACTGCTCGCGACGCTTGGAGTTGTAAACTTGACGTTGCTCTGGTGTCATGTTGGCGTATCTCTGACGATCCTTCAAGCGGCGTGCAGCAAGCTGGTCTTCGTGAGACTGGGACTTCTTGGCTGGCTTATTATCCACAGTGTCATCTTCAACGCTCTTCTCACGGTACCGCTTTCGTCTCTGGTCGTTCTTCTTGGCTTGGGCTGCATCGTCATCGTCAGTTTTGACCGCCAATGCGGCAGCGGTGACATCAGCATCTGTAACTAAGTACATGAGTCAAAGCAATCGGGTCGTAAATGCGTGAAATTCTAGTATTCGCTTTGCAAGCATATTTCATCATAATACTTACCTTCAACGTTGGCAGCCATCGTGGCCGCTGCCACTGCTTCAGCAATTAGGGCTGAGGTATCTTGATCCTTGTTTCCCCCATCGGCAGCAGCGTGTTCTGCAGCCAAACTAGCAGCTGCAGCAGCAGCTGCTGCATCCATTTCCGGTTGGGCAAGCTCTGGTTGTGGAAGGTCATCATCGACAATGATTTCATTGGCAGCCGCATTTACGTCTGCGGTTATGGAATCTACAACCAGACAAGACGAAGCAAATTGAGTTTACCACAAACAGATTTCAACTCTGCAGATGAGTTCAAGAAAAAAAAGCAGGAGAGAGCCTGTGCTTTTGATTCATTCAAGAAGCCCATTGTCCCAGAAATGGAAAAGGGAAAGGATAACGACGACGAAATTGTCAAGTCGTCAGTGTCTTTGACCCCAGACGGAACGTACCACTCATTCTAAAATCTCGATCCAGTCTGTTGATGCGTCCTCAGGCCAGGTCTGTTTGTTGCCCTTTTTGTGTTCCGTCCGTTCGTTGTAATGTGGTGTCTTCGCTGTCTGTCTGTTTGTGGTGGTTGGGGGCTGTACCGGTACCTGGTACGGTGGTCCATGTTTCTTTCGTTTTCCACAGAGATCATTCATCGTTGAAATGCTACGCTAGCTAGTAGTTCTTCTTGGTTCGCGCCAGCCGTCCTTGTATTTGGCCTGACGTCAGCTATCGCGCATGGCTCATCGCAGCGACCGAAACTAAACTGAAAACGTTAAAAACGATGGCAACGACATTGATGGACTACTTCGACTTCATGAGACCACTTACTACAGCTCATAATACCAATACCTGGTACCATCTAGAGTAACCACTGAAGATCCAAATAGATCATGAAACTCGGCGAAAAGCAGCGAACGCTGTTCGTCTAAGGTACAATACGATCAAGCAAGTCGGGGGCTGAATCAAAGCTGCAAAGCTGCTGTCAAGACAAAACAGCTGAAGGAGCAGCGAGTCTCAACACCAAGCAGAAGAATGAATGATCATCATCCCGTAGGTAAGCACACCTACGTTTCCTTTTGAAAAGCAAATGACGGTGCTGGTTATCTGTGTCAGCATGATGATATTATGCGAAACGAAGTGGGTAATTCTTGTCTTGCTGCATGATGCTGACAATGCATGTGCTGCGACCACACCAGATGGAGAATTATATCGAGAGCATAGCTTAGTAGTATGTTCTGAGACATTGATGGAGAGTAATGGGTTGTCCTCCCTGAGTTTTCACTCCGAGATCTTGCGCATTTTCCTACCTTATCCAATGTTGAATGAATTAATAATCGACAAAGTGCCGAACATCACGAAGCAATATTCGTCATGTTCGCAAATACCGGTAGGTACATCTAAGACAGTCTCAATTCTCAAATACTGCCGGAATGAAATCTGGGGGCGATTTCCCGAGAAAATCTAACCCAAAACAAATGTGTGTCTCCTAGTAGGATCGCTACGTGTGGCGTCTGTCCATTAATAAAAACGGAATGAAGGTCATGTGCTGCCAACAACATGATTTTTGAAGATTCGACGTTTGACGTCACACCGTCAATGTACCGGTACTGATGGCTGCGTACTGTAATTCCACAGTGAGAGCAAGTTCGATTTCGTTTGCTTCTGCTTGCAACCATCAAACTTCTAAAAGGAAGCAAGAGACGGAGTACTAAACGAACCAATCTTGGTACTTTCAATAATGTCAGGTGGAAATATAAATCCAGGTGCTGTGAAGGCTGACTACTACTCGAAAGGATCCACAGAATTGGCTCAGGATACTGCTCTCACGCTTAGTCGACTGGAAGCTGTAAGTTTGAGAAGTGATGGAATCAATCTTCGGAACTCTTTCTACATTTTGTATACTGACTTCATGACTACTCCTTTTCCAGAGACGGAGGCTCACTAAAGATTCCCAGCGACTTGTAATCGTATTGGTTGGATTGCCAGCTCGAGGAAAATCCTTTGTGGCAAGAAAGCTCGTCAATTTTCTAGAATGGAACGGAATCGACACAAAGATCTTCAATGTAGGAAGATATCGACGCCAAGCATATGCCGAGATATCGACATCCGAGAGTGGTGCATGTGATGCAACCTTCTTTGATTCCAAAAACGAAAAGGCTGCGGCTTTGAGAGAAAAGGTTGCCGAAATTGCTCTCAAAGACATGCTACGGTGGCTAGATGACGAGGGGGTGAACGACGGTGATTCGGACAATGGAAACAACAGTAGAGACTCTATCGCTTCGGGAGGTTCTGAAACAAATTATGTCCGCCAAGATAGGATCGCAATCTTTGATGCAACTAATTCAACAGACAAAAGAAGGCAGTGGGTCCTTGAAGAGTGTACTTCACCTGAAAAGAGACCCGGTAAACCAACTGGTTGCGTGTTCGTGGAATCAATCTGCGATGACGAAGAACTGGTTGAGGAAAATTTCAGATTCAAGATATCAAACAGCCCTGATTACAAAGGCGTCTCCAAAGAGGAAGCTATAAGAGATTTGAAGGAGAGAGTCCGAAAGTATGAAGAACAGTACGAAACAATCACAGATGATTCCCTATCCTATATCAAAATGTACAATCTCTCCACAAAGATGATGGTCAACCATATTTATGGACGTATGTCAAAGATAATTGTGCCTGCACTGATGGCATGGAACATTGGAACACGTCCCATTTTTCTTTGCCGTCCTGGCCAAACTATTTCTGACATCACAACTGATAGCGACGACCACGTTACCAAGGTGAACCTTAAGGGTAGCGACATTTTGGATTTGTCTGTCTCCACCCGAAAACGGGTCATGAGTGGTGATAAACTCGGACCAGCTGGCAAGAAATTCTCGGAAGAGCTTTACAATTTCGTGTACGAAGAGGGCATGGATTTCTTGTTGAAGCGAACAAGCATCATGGACATGACACAGACGGGTACCTCTATCAGTGGCTTAGCACCCAGTATCTATAACACAAAACAGAAGGATGTTCGAGAGCCTCCATTTCCGCTCAAAATTTTTACTAGTACAATGCCAAGAGCTGCTGAAACGATCCGATGGGATGAATACGATATGCGCGTTGACGAACTATCAAACTTGAATCCGCTAGACAAAGGAGACCACGCCGGAAAAGAACTACAGGACTTGCAGTCGACAGATCCCGCATGGTATGCAATCCTTCAAAAAAATCCATTTTCCACAAGGTAAATCTCGCCTGTTGCATCCCTTGAATAATGATTGAGATTCCAATAACCCAACTTTTTGCTTCTTCCAGATTCCCTGGTGGCGAATCGTACAAAGACTTGATCAAACGATTAGAGTCCGTAGTTGTTGAGCTGGAACAGCAAGTCATTCCTACTTTGGTCGTGAGTCATGTAAGCACACTGCAGGTTTTGATTGCGTATTTCCGCAATACACCAGTAGAGGAAGCCATGACAATTGAAGTGCCACTACATTCGGTAATTAAGTTTACGCCTGCTCGTGGTGGAGGTTGGAGTGAAAGTCAGGTTCCTCTATCTCCCGTTTTTGAAAGGGCCAATTCGGAAGTGATGACTCAAGAATCGTTGACAATCGAGGGAATGGAGGAGCTTGGAGGAGTTAAAACGCCAATTTGGGGTGATCACATGAGGAAATCAAGCTTACTTTCGTTTGGAAGCAATACCCATTAACTGGCATCAGAATTCGAGAAAGGATGGTGGTGTTATAGAAGTGTACTGCATTTGCATATCTTGAGTATATTGTTTATTTCATCAAAGCTTTATGTGTAAATATTAAACAAGCAATTGTTTCATTAGGGTCTTGCTTTTTTCGACGACGTGCTGTCTTGCCCATGCGTCACAGGATAGAATATCATCCAGAGTGACATCAGAAGTCTTGTGATCGTCCTTGTGAGCTTCCATGGCACTTTCAATGAGTTTCGGGATATCAAGGAATCCGAGTCCAATATCTTCACGGAACATTTCGTTGGCGGCTTCGTTTGCAGCATTCAAGACAGCAGTCATTGTACCCCCAGCACGCCCTGCCTCATAAGCTAGTCCGATGCATGGGTACTTTTCGTGGTCAGGAGCCAAGAAAGTCATCTGGCCAACCTCGGCCAAGTCCAATGGCCTGTATGGCATCTTCAATCGGTGAGGCCAAGACACGGAATAAACAAGAGGCAATCTCATATCTGCCCATCCCAGCTGAGCAATGCAAGAAGTATCCTGAGTTTCAACCATTGAGTGAATAATAGATTGGGGGTGGATGACGACATCGATGTCGTCATAACTGGCACCGAACAAATAGTGTGCTTCAATGACCTAAAAGTGTGAATGAAAGCATTCTGAGTAAGTAATGCTACATCCCAATAAATTCACATTCAACGCTTACCTCGAGTCCCTTGTTCATCATGGTAGCACTGTCTAGAGTAATCTTCGCACCCATGTCCCAATTTGGGTGGGTCGTTGCCTTGGCCTGAACTGCGCGAGGATCGTCCCTGCACATTTGGAAGAGTTCATCCTTGCTCAAATCTCTGAAAGCACCTCCAGATGCAGTCAAAATGACTCTACGAAGCCCTCCCTCTGGAACTCCTTGCAAGCATTGGAAAATTGCACTGTGTTCACTATCGGCAGGAAGCATGTTGATACCGTATTTCTCCACAAGAGGGTTGATGACTGGTCCTCCACTGATAAGAGTTTCCTTGTTAGCCAAAGCGATATCCTTTTTTAGCTTGATAGCCTCGATTGTTGGCTTCAATCCCGCTGCACCGACAATACCAGTGACAACAGTGTCAGCAGTGTCAATGGTAGCTGCAGCCAAAATTCCATCGTCTCCATGAAGAATCTCGGGCATTTGATCACAGCCTGCAGCTTTAAGACGCTCCCTAAGTTCATTGGCAGCCTCGGGAGTGGATAGAGAAGCAATTTTGGGCTTGTATTTCAAGACTTGTTCAGCCATCAATTCTGCGTTGGTTCCAGCGGATAGAGCGTCGATCACAAAGTTATCTGGGCAGGCATCAACAATATCGAGTGTTTGTGTACCGATAGATCCAGTAGATCCCAAAAGAGAGAGTCTCTTTTGAAAGTTGGATCCTTCTAGACTCTTTTCCAAAGTGAGCTTGAGGGATTCTGCAGAGTTGACAGGAGCCGAAGGATCGATCCATCCTGCTCCAGTTCCCTTGGAACCAGAAACTGCTTCCAAGGATTTTTGGACACCTGTTGGTGCATTGGGCATGAAAGCGACAGATTGACCAACAAGAAGCACCGACAATACAATTGGTAGTTTCATTTTTCTACTTGGAATTGGAGGTTGTTGGTATTATTATTATTTACCAGAGTACTGAACCAAAATTCTGATTTGCTCCTGTGGATTTCGGGTTGACAAAGGAGCTTCAACTTAAGGCGCCAAGTTCCACCGAATGACGTTCCCAACCTCAACCGTGCGTGTCCACGTATCCGCAAAAATGCCTGACGACAATGCACCGTGCAGTCGTGGCAATCGAACGAAGAAGTCAGAAGAAAACTTCCTCCTGAAAAATTCTCCGACCATGGCTTTGGCCTGCTATCATAGTGACTAGGAAAAACAGAACGGAAGACTTAACACCTTCTGATAGTTTTAACATGACAAATCAAGGAAAAAAGAAATGGTTCAACAAAAAGAAGAAGGAGGAGACAATAGAGGATTTCATTCCGCCATACCTAGGAAACATGGTCCTTCCATATCATGGAGATTTCTGTTTTTCGAGAATATTTCACTACAAACTTCTGTGTCAGCTTTGTTCTGAAGGATTTTTGCCAATCGCCACGGATGGTGTCCTATTGCCAAAGCTACATGCCCAACGCTGCGTCATTGCTCTCCCTACGGATCTCCATATCAGCAAATCAACGAGAAAGAAATCAAAGAAGTACAGTGTGACCGTCAACAAGGCATTTGATCAAGTAATAATTGGATGTCAACAACAACATGGTGATAGATGTTGGCTTTACCCTCCACTAGTCAGGGCGTTTAAGGAGATCAATCAACGTGGGCATGTCAACGCGGAAGTCTTTGAAGATAAAGGGAGGCGGTCGACGGGGCGGGTTTGCCCTGTGCGGTTATATTCAATTGAAGTTTGGGATTCTGACAAGAACATGGTTGCTGGAGAGCTCGGATATACGGTCGGGAGCATATACACAAGTCTCACAGGCTTCTCATCGCAAGACAGTGCTGGTTCTGTACAACTCTGTGCTTTGGGGAAAATGCTTTGCTCATTGGGCTTTTCAATGTGGGACCTGGGTAAGGAACGCTTTGAACTTGTTTTTGAGACAGCCCTACCATAGGAGTGCATCTCATTTCCTTTTCGTTGCTTCATGAATAATAGGTATGGAAATGGCATATAAGTTTAGTCTTGGCGCAAAGCTAATGCCACGAGAACAATTTTTGAATCATGTTTGGAGCGTGAGAGAACCAAAGGGCTTTCTTGTATTACCCGCAGACCACGAGGCTTTGAATGCAAAGTGTTTAATTGATGAACTTCCACTGTGCGATGCGGTACAGAGCAAAGTGGAAACGGAAGAGACAAATGGGAACAATGCCAAAGGAAAAGTCCAAACAAAGCATCCATCTTCGTCCCAGAAAGAATGCGTACCCCCAGAGAAGAAAAGGTTGAAGAATACTCAAAGCACTGCACCTATGTGATCATGCTAGCTACAAACGATGCAATTTTAAAACCGAGCATACATCGAATTTGCAGAAAAAGGGCGGCACTATTTTTATCACCCAACATGCGAAGCTCATCTCATCCTAGTTGGCCCAATTGTGATAGGAATTGGTCGGCATCTACAAGCTCTGTGCTTCCATAGCTAACAGTGCGCCTCTCATTGGCTACCATTTGCAAGTTCTGGTATTCGGCGTAGCATCCTCCTCCGATAACAAATGCTGTAACTTCGCGGATTGGTGCTCGGTTCATCATTCGAAGCTTTCCAACATCGACGTCGCCCCGAACACGTGGATCCAAATACAAATAGTCGTCATCTTCTGAACTAGGAACCATTTCGCACAGATTTTCGACAACAGTTGTTGCGTAGTGTTTGTGTGTTTTTCCCAACATGGACGTGACCTTGTCGGTGGCTTTTGCCAGCAAACCGGATGCTTGAGTTGTCGCCTTGGCCATGAAACTCGAAAGCATGTCGGACTGGCTTTGGGTGCCCCCAGCATCGATTTCTTGCAAGGTAGATGAAAGCGGCAACATGTGCATGGAACGAAGTTGTTTTAGGTATCCAATTGCCTTCATGCCCTTGTCAAGCTTTTCTCTACCAGCCTTGTCCAATAGTGGTTTGCCCTTGTCGTCCTTCCCTTCCATAGCTTGTTGAACCGCCGCTGCCACTTCGTCAACCTCGCTGGTCTTTGCATTCGTTGTCAAGACATAAACCACAACTAGGCGGATCTTATCTTCCACATTTCCTTTTGATGGATCCGCAGCCAATTGGAGCACGTCTCCTTTTGCTCTCGAAAGGTCGTTTTTGTAGGATCCTGTCGCTAATGAGGTCTCCAGTTCAAAAAATTGCGGGACATCGCGTGCAGCAACTTGGTTCATCACGGCTTGCAAAATACTGGTATGGACTTCGAGTTGTTTCTTTCGCTCCAACAATGCTGGAAGGGAATCGACTGCTGTCGCCAAATCAGTGGCGGAGGAAGCCATGGGATCAACTGCTGTCTCTTTGCCAGCAGCCTTTGAACGAATGCTCTGTTCCTTGACAGTCACTTCCTGCAATTCGACACCATTACTCTCAATTGCCTCTGGGAACGGATTGAATTTGTGTTGCCTGTAGAAAGGGTCTTCGTCCGGATCCAAGTCGAACTTTTTCTTCTCAATCTTTGGTCGCTTTCCGGAATCAATGGTAACGTCAAATTCTACACGATTTGCGTTGTGCTTCAGCATATCGTTAATCAAAGCTTGGTACGTTGATGTATGTTGGATAGGTGTGATCAAGTCAGCATTACGGTCGAGAATTACCAATAGTGGTCGATGCAGACTCGACTTGTTGCGAAGAAGAGTTGGGTGTTCAGCAATCATTTTATTCAGTTTTCGGGCGACCATTTCAGGAGCTCCCCCCTAGATGATTCAATTGCAAGAAATGTAGAGAGCAACGTCGTATAGTGAGCGTTTCATTTTAATAGGAAAATGCTCGCGGATTCGTGCTTCGTTACTCACCTTTGGGCATCGAATGATCGGTACCTTTCCAACGGTTGCAACGACGCTGAAGAGGCCGTAGGCAATTTCTGTCATGGCTGTTTCGATCATTTGCTCATTGGCCCCAGATCCGTTATAAACAACATAAGAGTCCTCCTTTCCCAATGAAAAGAGTTGTTGTTCTAGACACACAAAATCAAGATATTGATCGTGAACTCCAGCAACTTTGTCAAGTGACCCTGTTTGAACTACCAACTTTGCGAATTCTTCCATCAATGGACGCTCTAGTTTCGTAACAAAATTGAGATGAGCTTTACCATAGAGTCCATTTGCACAGTCCTTGGCAATAATAGCTAGGTTCTCTTTGTTTGGTGTACAGAAGTAAATTGCAGGTACATCAGGAATTGGTTCCCGTTCCGAATTTAACGATAAATGAAGTGTCACACCTCTGCGCCGGAGTTGACTGACACTGAGCAATGGAGAAATGATTGATCGGCAAGCAGCATCATAGATCAGGATTTTCCATTGATTGTGAGAGGAACCGGCAGGGGGCAATGAAAAGTCATCGTCGAACGAATCGGCATCTTCATTGAAGGAAAGCATGCGGTAGACTGCCTTCAACTGCGCTGTTTTTAGAGTCATTGAAGACAGACTCAACGACATTTGTCAAGATCCAAGATTCTTCAATCAAGACAAAGATTGGAGGCTTGTAGAATGGTCAAACGCCGAGACCAAGAGGTATGGAGCCTTCACAAAATGTTTACAACTGCAAGCGCAACACTGTTGCGTCACACGAACACACCGTGCAATGACTTTGGTCCAATGAGTCGAACATCCGATCCAATCTCATTATTCATTCAAATCCTTCCCATCACATCACATCCACCAATTCTTGACGAAGCAGAGAGGTTTTCTGCAGCAGCCCATTCTATTGCGTTCTGTTTCAAACTTTTGACAACACTTGGGAAATATGACACGAATTACGCTTTCAACACTGAAAACTCTTCAGATTATCTTAGTTCTTTTGACTGAACCTGTCTTATCATGGACAATGCCGAGCAACCACCACGATCCTTCGACAAATAGAAAAATGAAACTTTTCTCCACACCATTTGAACTCGACTACTACGACGATTCTGGAAATCCATACATGGATGACATTTCTCCCCTTAAGGTGCCTGAAGATACTAAACTGGTGCTTGGGCTCAACAAATATTCACACGACACGACGCTCTGTGCTGCCGACATCAAGACCGGTAAGGTCCTGTTCGCTTTATCAAAAGAGCGACTCTCGCGCAAGAAACACGACGCCGGTAACGTGGCTACTTTGGTAGAATCATGCTTGAAGTGTTTGAACTTGGATTACGATGCGATTGAAAAGGTGGTCATGAACAATCACCATCACCGAATCCTTCCTTTAGAAGAATCACGTGAACATATGGAATGGGAAAGTGGTCTAGGTATCAATGGTGGGATTGAAAGCGGATACGATGATGAGGAAAATTTGTTGCTAGATGCAGATCGGGCAAGTTTTATTTTTGTCTTCACGACTTGCTTACAAATCAACCTTGCTTCTAATCCTCTCTTTGTTATTTCAGACGGAGCTGTCGCATCATTTGGCACACGCCTACTCGACAGCAACACAGAGTCCATTTGATTCTGGTCTGGTGGTAGTAATGGATGGTATGGGCGAAACCTACAGGACCATGCTGCGGGGACAAAAGACAAAGGATCCTACTTATGTCAGTGATTTCTCATTTGGAGAGGATAGTTTCCAAATCATTCCCAGTAATTTGCAAGAACAGAGTCAGATTAGCTATTTTGACTGGAGGGAAGCAGAAAGTGTTTATGTGTATACAAAAAAGGAGAACTCCATAGATTTGAAGCCAATCTTTAAGCGCTTCACGCCAGAAAGATCACCACCTTCGCTCTTTAATGTGAGAAACTCTTCGTTCCGCGGCGCTGTGTTTTTCTGTGCTTGATTGACCGACTGACATGCCCGTTCCTTTCCGTAGCATGGATTTGAAAACATGGATAGTGTTGGAGCTCTCTATTCACGAGCCTCGTCTCATATTTTTGGCGACTGGAATGCTTGCGGCAAAGTCATGGGGCTAGCTCCTTGGATGGGTAGTTCCTGGAAGGACGGAGATCTCGTTCAGCGCCCAGTGGAAGAGGAACGTCGGGTCATGTTTGGATCTTTATATTCCGAGGATGACGACAAGAAATTCCAACAAGACAAGAGCGTTATCTCGGGAATGCCTCTAATATCTCGTATGGACGCAGATTTGTTTGATGAGGACGGAAATCTAGTAAAGAAGCGAAGATATGATTTCGATGATGACGAAGGTCTGAAGAAGCAGGATGATGGAAATGAAGTCCAAGAGAAACGATTGCCAACAAAAGTGGCTCTCGACGCTATATCACTAGCCCACCGCATCCAAATTGATCTGGAAGCTATTGTGATTGATTTCGTCAAACATTTCAAAGAACAAACAGGTGAAGAGAATCTATGCATTGCTGGGGGAGTGGGATTAAACTCTGTATTGAATGGGCGTCTATCAAGGGAGCTAGGCTTCTCCAACACTTTCATCACTCCGTACCCTGGTGATGACGGGGTTGCTGTTGGTTGCTGCGCTTTTGGTCTGTTTGGTAATGGTCTTCTTGAGGAGCAAAAGGAGACGGAGGAACGCCCGCCCATCTGGAAAGAGCCTCTTTCTCCGTACCTAGGCCCCGCACCGACTGAGGCTGCAATCAAGGCTGCCATTGAGGCTGCCGCACCATGGCTTCAAGTGGAAGAAGTTCGTGATGAAAGTTCGAGACTCGAGCTCGCTGCCCAAGAAATTGAATCAGGTGCAGTCATCGCGTGGTATCATGATCGATCAGAACTTGGCCCTCGTGCATTGGGACATCGCAGTATTTTGGCAGATCCTCGGAAAAAGGGCCTCGTAAGATTCATCAACCAGTACACGAAGAGCCGCGAGAGTTTTCGCCCATTTGCACCAAGTGTACTTGCAGAGTATGCTGACGACTGGTTTGAGCTAGGCGATACATCGTCTGATTCCAACAAGAGTCCGTACATGAGTTTAACTGCAATGGTCCGCGAAAAGAAGAGAAAGTTGATTCCAGCTGTCACTCATGTTGATGGCTCATCCCGCCTGCAGACCGTAACTGCAGAAGCAGAGCCATTGTACCACAAGCTTATCTCTATGTTCTATGATTTGTCCGGAGTTCCCCTTGTGTTGAATACATCTTTCAACACGATACCTGGCGAACCTATTGTTGAAAGTCCATCTGATGCTATCCGAAGTTTTTTGTGCTCTTTCGGATCTGTAGAAACGCTTGTCATGGGAGACTACGTCATCAAGAGGAAAACTGCTAATCTAAAAACATTACTGGGAGAGGCCGACAAGCGTGATATGGAGATTGTCACAGAAGCATTGTGCCCGAAGCGAGTTGGACCCTGTACGTTTCAAACGATTACCGAAGCTGATGCCGGGACTGTCGACCCAGAGTCAGTTGTCAGTAAAACTAGAGTTCGAATGCCAGCACGCCCCATGCACCATGATGGGGATGAGTGGTTTGAGATTTTGGACGAGTTGGAGGGCGAACTCTTATCTGTTTGTGACGGTACAGCCACTTTGAGCGACATCTTTCAAGAGTACACGGCCATGGATGAAGACGAAGAAATGGATAAGGAACGCGTCGAAGACGTCGAAGTACTTCTACAGAACATAGTCTATCGCCTTGTCCGTCTGTATGAAAATACACTGGTTTCTTGGTAATAAATAGTTGCGGTGCTAATTAGTTTAAAATAGCAATCTTCCGTTTGGTCTAGTGAATCAATCCCAAAGTCTTGACAACCTTTCTATACGACTCAAAGTCCTTCCGTTCCATGTAATCCAGCAGCTTGCGGCGTCTTACGTAGAGAGCATCTAGCCCACGTTTGGAATGCTTGTCCTTCTTGTGTTGTCTCAAGTGTGTTTGGATCTGTTGAATTCGGGTCGTCAAAGCAATTACTGAAGGTTTCAATCCATTCAAGAGTGAGATAACGCTAAAAACATGTATAAAGCACAAGTATGGACATTTACGTACCTTGAACACCACTTGATCCTGTGTCACCTTCGCGCATTTGGAAGAGTTCCATTCCTCGCTTCTTCTGAGCCTTAATGACTTCTTGTTGGTTACCATTTTGAAGATCAAACAATTTCTTCACACGATCGCTCATTTTCAAATTGTCCTCACTGAAACCAAAACGCAAAAGAGGCTCCTTCACAACTTCCATCCTTTCTTTCAATTCCTGCGCTGCCAATTCGTCGGAGCGCTTGGATTCAGCATCTCGTTCTTCTCTTGAAACTGCATTGATCACTGGTGTATCCACAGGCATATACATGTGTGGCTTAGGGGTGGAAACACCTTGAGCAGCTAGATCCTCCTTCCTCTGTCGCTTCTCCTGTCTATGCACACGCTTCTTTGTCACCATCGTACGAACTTGTGGTTGTTGTTTGAAGTCGTCGAAGCATTGCCTTGCTACAACATTAACTGCTGGTAAAGCGGAAACTTTGTTAGACCAAACAGTTGATGTCAATGCTGCCGACGAACGACGTGCAAGTGTTGACGAAAACATAATGGCTTTGTATGTTGAACCGGAACCGCAAATCGACGATGCACAACGATGTTGTTGCTTTTTGATTTTGATGATGATTGAGGTTGTCGGTCGCGCCTGTCCATCGCATCGTATGCTCGTGACTGACTCTTTTGACTACAGTACTTTGGGGGTTCATTACTGTGGGTATTACAGTAGAAGACTGACCCAAAAGTTGCAGCTGCATTACGAACGCAACCGAAGCATGAAACATTGTCGTATCCTTTTGATTTGAAAGGCATTATGAACCAGTCGACCAGACGCTGGAAGAGTAGCGACAAGGAATAGAGAAGAAAAAATACTATACGAAGTAATAAGGCTTCAAAATGGTGTCTATAAAGCTGTTGTTCCGATCAGTATGCTTGATAATATTCCAACTCGTACAAGTCCATGCGCTGATTGCGAACGGCTGCAATGAAGGAGTCACGGTTTTGTCAAAGAAGCGGCCGTTGCAAGAATGCCTTCAATTCAGCTTAGGGGCTCGATCTTGGCGATCCTACTACGATGATGATGATGAACGAGACGATGATACTGCTCGTCAACGATCTGTTGATCGTCCAACAAAGACGGCCTTCGATGAGTTCGATCCAGCGATATCACCGCAAAACCCAAAAATCGTCGTCTTGGGCGCCACGGGACGAGTTGGTCGACATGTAATACGACAACTTTTGGAAACTGGAAGCAAAGATATGACGATCGTAGCTTTAGTCAGGGACTACGACAAGGCGATTCGCTTGTTTTATGACGATTGCATATTTGCGAGAAAGGGGCCATCTCTCCAAATAGTGCAAGGGAATCTAGTCCCTCGGGAAGAATTGCCTGGGTTTTCTGAAGAGGATGCTGACGAGGAAATCTTCTTTCAGCAAAAGGCTGCGTCTGCTGCAAAGTTCTATGGCACCAATGTTTCAGAATACGACAACCGCGAATTGTTGCCGAGTTTGAACGAAGCACTAGAGTCTTGCATCATCGATGCTACTTCTATCATTAGCTGTGTTGGATCTGTGCGACCGACAAATCTTTGGCATGATGTCTTGGCGAGACCTCTTTGGCGGCTTTTGCGATCTGATGTGAGCAAGTGGTGCAATGATCCAAGGCATCCATACTACGTACACTATCTGTCGACTAGAAAGGCACTTGCATTCGCCGAGCGAGAGCAGCGAAAACGCGAGGCAGCGGCGATGGCAATAATCGAAGGTGACGAAAAAGAAATGGATCCCATAGTTGTACCAAGGATACGGTTCATTCGGATAAGCGATCTTTGTGTCGGAGCTAGACCATGGCACTTTGTACCGTTGGTAACAAACATGGTACAGTCCGTGGTTTTCCGGTATCAAGAAATGACAGAACGTATGCTAGATCAAAGCACCTTGGTAGAGACAGTCATTTTGCGCCCTGGTGACTTGGTGGATGAAGAACGCGTACGTTGCACGCGTCGGCTGGGCTGTTGCATCATGGTCTTGGTCATGAACAAGTGTTACTAACCTCTGCTCTTTTGACTTCTTCCTGCTTTCATTGTTTCAGGATACCAACACAACAGCGTTACAAGTATCTGCCAGTGGGGTATTGCCTAATCCTGCTCGCGTCGGTCGGGAAGATGTTGCAGCCTTGGCTGTTGCAGCTGCTAGCTTTACCAGTGAGGGAAACGAAAGTGCACTGGAGGGGCCTCTTCATTACACTCTCGGTGTACGTTGGGTTGGAGAAGACATGTCACCTTATCCACCCCAGGGACGAAAGCACGACGGCCTACCCGACGCCAGATTGGCTCTCCAGCGAACCATAGAAACTATATCCAAGGCCCAAGAACGGACTAGACGGCGAAAGCAAGTCGCAGCTCAAAACCGCTCACCACCACGTCAACGAGCCAACAATATCATTGAACGCATTCGGAACCATCAAACCAGGAGATTGGGTCGGATACAACCGCATGGAATCTGCGCGGCGGTCCCAATGTACCTCTTTGTAATGCTGGCTGCAAAGACAATGGTTTATCCATTGGTACAATTTCTTCCTGGTGGAAGGACGATTTTGCTACCAGGATTACGACGTCTGAATCAAATGGTACTCTCCACTATTTCGGCCTTTCTGCTTGCTATATTCAGGAACTTGTTGCCTCTTGCCCAAAGAAGACGGTACATCGCTTTTTGATCGGATACCCACCCAGTTTTTTAAGTGTTGCAATCATTCATATCAGCCATTATGTATGCGAATAGTATTTTAATTATTATGTAGCCTACGATAGTGCAGTTTCATCAAATCCATCAGTCCACCGACCCTGCTAAGTGATTATCCTCCCATTTGTTGTTGCATTTGCATCATGGCTTGTTGCTGTTGTACTTGGGCTTCGTTCGCTTTTTGAAGAACAACTCCAACCAACTGTTGACCCTCTAGGTATTTCGAAACGCATCGATCTACATCGGCAAATGCGTAAAGGAGTTAGAAGGAGAGATGTTTTGAATTGTGACACAGAGCTGGTGGGAGAGGCGTCGGTTTGAGGCGAAAATCCCCGTTTGTAAACCTACCTGTGCAAGTCATTTCCCCGAGCGACAAATCTTGATCCCGGTGCTTGCGCGAGGCACACTTCTGGAAACAAGAGGATGCGATTTTGTTGAAAAGATCGGTGTACATTTCCATTTCCGTCTTGGCTAAGAAACAAGAGAGACAGAAAGTATGAGACTTGGTCCCGTTGTCAAATTAAAACTGGATTGGATTGGATAGCATACCAGCAAAGACCGGCTCTGGGCCTTGAGGCTGTTGCTCTTGACCTCCACCAAAGAAGTTCATTGTGTATCTGTTCGAGGTACGTAAGTCTGGATAAAGCAAAAGAAGTAAAGACTATCTTCTACAGTGCCGATATGATGATTTGATTTGAGCGTCGTTTTCGCAAGCATCATCCACTTCAGATGGACCGAACGGTACGGACAGACAGACTGTAAATTAGACTCATTCGAGTAGTAGAAGCTCACAATTGCACGATCCAACATCTCAACGATCCAACGGTAAAAAGTTGGAAGAAAGACTTGTACCGGTATTGCTATCGCTGCTTGCGAGCTTGGGTCATCACCCTCTTTGAGTCCATAGTTTATTGTTTAAAATCATGGAAGGTGAAGAATCATCTTCAGGAACAATTCAGGCTTCTTATTCATCGGTTGCCAAGATTCAAGCAGCATTGTTGGAGACATTGACTGAGAGTCATGTGAGAACTGAAGTGGAAGACTGCATGAGCTCGATGTTGCTCGATGTCGAAACGACCTTCAATCTTCAGCAACAGCTGATGGCTCACTCCAATCAGGTTCAGGTCGATAGACTGTCAAAAGAACAAAGAGCAACGATTCTTGAAGCCGAATCTGAGCGAGTTGCTCGAGAACAAGAACGAATGGAATTAGCAGATCACTTTGTGAAAGAATTGTTGACGCTAAGTCGAGAAATGGAAAAGATATTGCAGTGGAAGAAAGAACATGAGCATAAAGTGAAGTCGTATGATGAACTACTGGCAAAACTTGTCCAAGCTGAAGAAGAACTGGAATCTGCGAATCGAGTTTCGTACGGAGGATCTCCCAAGGCTCGTCAGCCGGAAACAATAGAAAAGGAATCTTCCTTTTCTGCTCCTGAAGCCAAAGAATCCGAAAAGATCGAAGAAGGAACAGCACCAGCGGTTGCCTTACGTATCGATTCCGTTCCAGAAGAACCCATTGTGAAGAAGCCAGAGGTGCAAGAAACAGAGGAATCTGTCACACAAGGAACCAAGGAACTTCCAGGACAAAGTAGTGCGGAAATCCCAGAAGAACCATCGGAAGAGGACCAAAAGCCTACTGCAAAACTTACCCCACCAGTAGAGGAGGCATCACCTGACATAGCAGCGGCAGATGTTGCTGTTGTCTTGGAAGAGGAAGAAGATGATGTCCCCAACCTCGTAGAGGTCGATATGGAAATATTGATGAACATTTTTGGGTACCTAGATGCCATGGACATTTTGAACACGGCACAAATCAATATTGAGATGTATACCAGAGTCGATTCTATTTTTGGTATTGCTGAAGATGGTCATGCAATGCCGCAACCCACTCCTTCCAAACCACCAGCTCCTGCTCCGACAGCGCCAGCCTCCAGTGCGGCACCCAGTGTTACCAAAACACCTCCAATACCCCAGAAGCCGGCCTTTGCTTCAGCAGCAGATACGGGGAGTGGTATGGGACTGTTTTCATCAATACTCCAACCACGACCGCCAACTACCCGGCCTAATGCACCACCAGCCAAATCTGGTCGCCCTCAGGCTTTGAATGGAAATATGGCTAAGTCCATGGCATCGAAGCTGAGTGACGCTGAATTGGCTGCTATCATCTCCATGACGGAGAAGCTCTCAAAGCTAGATAAGGAGGTAAATATGCTACGGAACGAAAAGGAAGCATTGACCGCCAAACTAGATGGAACTGAAAACGTCAAAAAGTTTCTGATCGCCAAAGTGCGAGACGTTGAGATCAAATTGAAACAGCAGGAGGATGAGGATGTCAAAATCACCAAGCAGGTCGCAAGCGACCAGGAGGTGATTGCATTTTTGGATAGTCGAGTGCAAGAGCTGGAACGTTCCACAGAGCAAGTGACAACCGAACGCGCATTGGCGCAGAGCGAATTGGATTCACTAAAGGTATCTAGTTCCAAAAAGGCAATAATGCTGAATGACATGCTCAAATATGAACGTGAAAAACTTAGAGAAGAAGAGTCCGAGTGGAAAGCAACGAAAAAGGTTCTGGTCAAGGAAGTGAAGAGCTGTCGAGCCCAGATTCTTGCACTACAGGCAGAGCGCGATGGCTTCAAGGAACAAAATGAAATGCTGAAACGAGCTATCGTATCTACTGGTAAAAATCATGCCAGCCCAATGAAATAGTTGTAAAATACTCGAATACTCGAATTTTGTATAGTATACAAGCTAAGGAATAGTCTGAATCAACTTGGTATTGTATTTTAATTCATTTCAGTTGGTGCCCTCCTTAATGTTGCAATCTAAGATTCGGTTTCTCCCATTTGTTTCGTACTTTCACCGACATTGCGGATACTCTTTCGTTGAGTTTCGAAATGAGCTCTGCATAATCAGATGCAGCCCTGCACCCTGACAATACATCTTCCAATGCATTGCAGCAGACTTGCAAGCTAGTCGTCGACTCCTCCATCGCCATGGTCTGGAGAAAGATCTCGATGATTTTGCCAATGTGAGCCGTAGTTCGAGCAGGCCCATCTTCGGTTGACTGCTCAATATCGACAAAAATGGAGGACGCCAAATGCCAAGGAAAACACGATACTCTTGTTTTCTCCATTATGCTGGCAAGAATAACCAACGACTGATCCCGCAAAACTTTCTGCATTGCCCTAGAATTATTATCCGATTCTGTCTCGGTGGAATCAAGACAACACCGCGAGATGACGGTCGGAAGAATGGATGTTTTCTCGAGTAATGTCAAGAGACTTCCCACTGATGTTGAACGTACCCATCCTTGAAACCACCTAGCACGGGTATCCGCCAATGCTAGAACATGCGCTGTAGAGAATTGAATACTCTCTGTTGACGTTGCAATATGGTACTTTGAGTCATCGAGGAGAAGCTCCAACATCCTGGACTCCATAGTGCCAACCAACTCCTCAACGAAAACGTCTCGTTGGATAAGGTCCACCAAGATATCACACCACGTTCTAATCAGTAAGAGTAATAATTCTGCATTGGAATTATCTTGTTGAGTATACGACATTATCGCATCGAAAATATTGTGGCAGATGCCATATTGCAACAAAAGGTACTCTGACGAAGCTCGTCCCAAATCATAGTATTTTCGATGAATTTTGATGATGTCTACAGCTGCATTGGCCTGTAGGCTCCCTCGTAGATCACTCAAGAGCATTGATTTAATTTCATTCCAGTCTAGAAGCAGATCGTCAACATAAGATACGCTTCGGAAGACTGTAAGCCTATCCTCAGCACTTTGTGCTTCCTTGATATCATCTATCGTTACAGGAGGCTGAAACCCGCCTCCCGTCAACTGATCAAAAAGGGATATCGGTGTCGATTTGGACTTTTTAGGCACCGAAACAGGAGTTGTGTCTTTCCATCGTTGTATCGCAAGTGGTATGGCATCTTGCATGACTAACTCTTCCTCCTTGGACGTTTCATTTTTAGCAAGTAAAGCCAGTAATCCTCTCTCAATGAATTTATCATTCGTTCCTTCAGATGGACCATCTGAGTATAGTATCACTAACTGGTCGGTTAAGGAAGATACAAAAAGCTCAACTAGTTCTTCATGCTGATCACTCATCTCGCATCTGCCAAAGTACTTCGTGAAATTTGAAATTGTTGTTTGTTGCATCATACCAATCTTGGTGTGAATATCTGGGGGATGGGTAAAAATGAGGGGCAGATTGAGCGCCTGGCAAAAGGCATCGAATACACGTGTACATAGGACTGTAGTACACGTGTACGTACGTCACCAGTGACGATGTTGATGGAAAATATGCCAATGATACTGGAGGTTTCCTTGACGATGCAATCAAATGAAATCATCAATTTCTGTCATCGTTACACTTGCGGTTGCAGGACTGCATCATCAAACAGAAGGTTTCATCGCTCCAACGCCTGGACGTGCCTCTAGCATTAGGCTGGACGAGACGACTCTAGAAGACTGGCAACTTCTTGACAATGGGAGTCTTGTTGGTAGTGTGAGGGATCATCCAAGCTTGAATGATGGAGATATAATCACGACGTCCCCCCTCTCTTCGCCCGGAAGCGTCATGGTAGATGGATTTGTCACAACGCTGAGTGGATCAGTGTACAAACTAGGAAGACCGATGCAATTGAAGAGTCCAAATGCTGTGTCCAGTGCAGTTGAAGAAGATGGATCATCAGATCGCGATAGCCTGCTCAGGGTTGCTGGACTTGTGCTTACTTTTGCTTCTGGAGTTGCCGTTGGTATTGGTGTATCAAATACAGGTGAGAAACCCTTGTCAGTCGCGGATATCCTTGGGAAATTTGTCAATCACTCTGGATTTTTCTAACATTTTTCTACATCTCAACGCATTTGAAACCTAGGATTGCAATAGCATAGACCTTCAAAGAATCGTTAGATGTTGCATTGTGAAAGGCGTAGTCGATATATGTACTCTACGCGGACAAAGTGCACTGATAGCCTATTGCATTTGCCAATTGCCGATATTCGTTCCAGTTGCAAAGCCTCAAAAAAACCTTCTCATGCAAGATCGCCGGATCTTCTGTGTTGCTAAATTCCATAATGTATCCCTAGAGTCGAATTTATTTGCTACCAACATAGTGTCTAGCCGAAAATCGGCTGTTGTTACAACGTCAGTTCAACTTCGGCGGTACCTTGTTGGGAGAGATACGGATTTTCACCCATCGGTTTGAACAGCGCACCCACTGTTACATAAAATGCAAGCGTCACCCCCTCAATCACAAAATGCTTCACCCACTGGTGACGATAGTCCAGCGTAGAAGCAAAGATGTAGACCACGATCCTCGTGGTATAAATGTAAGCAACAACAAGCAAGTAGAAACTTCGGAACAATTTGAGTTTTGAGGCCAACTTTTGATCGGTCGGCCGACCTTTTAAAGGTTCGTTTTCAAATTCATCCTCTGAAATGATGGCATCACTGGTATCGTTGACATCTGCATGTGAATTGTTGCTCAATTCGATGTTCTTTTCTAGAGTGTTGACTTGCCAAACTATTGGAATCAACACAGCACAACAGCAAATGATATCTACCAGATGAAGGACAGCAGTCCATCTATCGAAGGCCACTTCTCCCTCTGTCTCTTGCGTTAGCACAACGATAGCAATGTTGTTGATCACTTGAAGCACCAAAATTGCAAAAATCATCTTTTTCTCTCGATCACTAAGGAATGGTTTGACAAAGCTCCATCCTGATCCAATCAGCAAGATGGCCGTAAATAGAATCATTCCTTTTAGAAATGTAAACGTATAATACAACCCTGACCACACTGAAGCGTGTCCAGTTACTCTCAAGTAGTGATATCGAATACTCTCGAAGAGGATGGAGAAGGTCTTGAGTAACAATAGAAATGACATGATATAGTGAATTGGGTAGACCAGGGGTCGTCCTCCTGCTAAATCTGCAAAATACCCAACTCCCCCTTCGGAAATCGCGCTAATATTTCTTGTCCATAAATAGAGGCAAATCGAGTAGAGGAGGAAGAAACAGAAGAACATATTTGGCAAGATCATTTCTCCAGCAGAGAGATAGGATTCGCTACTGAACGAATCTTGATTCGAGAAATGAAAATCAAGCTCAAAGTCGCTGTAAATTGTGACATCCTTGAGAACATCCAAGGTGAGGTAAACGGGTGATTCAAAACAACCTGCAGTTTATATGGCAAAGTTACCGTACCTTTGGAGGAGAGCATATTTGATAGATCAAGAAGTAGTATCCGCCTTCACCTCGCCGGAAATCATAGGAAACGTGAGCTGTATTAGGTGCCCATCGAGATGTTTGTGACATATCAAGAAAGATTCCATCCTCCACTGCATTCAAAACTTGACCATCACCATCATTCGAAAAGGCATCATCTTCACCATTGAACACATCATCATTTTGATTCAAATACTTCTGAAAAACGCAGGTCGTTTCATTTTGTTGCATCTCGTTGATATAGTGGTTGAAGTCTGATTCGTCTTTGAATCTTTTCAGCAAGAATCCAACTCCAGCTACGTAATTGTTAACATTTGGTTGGTCCTCAGAGTACAAGTTGTAGTCAAAAACGCTCATGCCGTAATGTCCAGTCTCAAGAAAACCAAAGGGAAATCCTAATGGTCCAATGACAGTACGTCTATCGTCGACAGTTGTGAATGAATGTTTCAATGCACTGCCAAATTGAATAAGCAAAAAAAGCACCCTAACAAAAGCCATAATGAATCAATCTATTTCCCTCCTTCACAACACAAATTTTTCGTTGTTCGTTGCTTTTGCGCCTATTATGCAATAGAGTAAGCACCACCAGCCAAGAACACAACTGCTTGCGGGTTGTTGATCATTGTTGTAAGATTCAAGGATGACTGTTTTGGTCCTAAAATAGGCCCTGTCAATGTAGTCGAAGTGCTCCAACCATAAGTGGAATAGAAGTGCTAGTGAAGATGGAACGGACGCACCTGCTGGTTCAGAACAAGGGTGTTAAGTCACTGTTCCTCTGAATGGATATTATCTGAAGATTCACTCAATCTTCTGCATGCAGATGCTACAGTAGATTTTGGACGTGCTCTCTTTGCAGAATTCATGGCGTAAAGTCAACTTGCGAAAGCTATCAATCTTTTTTACAATTTATTATATACAGTATATTTTGAACTTGAATAGCCCCATGTCACATAGTCTTGTGTACATGAATTTGATTCAATACTTGGTGTAGTGTTATTTGTCATCATCGTCACGAAGTAATATCAGCCAATACTTCGCCCACCAGCCTGCGTCGTCGTAGCTTTTTTCCAGAAAACCAATTCTATGCCCAGATGTGGCTTCGGCCAACGTATCACGGCTCTTCTGATCAGCCAAATCTGCAATGAAGCCATTTGTTTCGATATGCATAAACACGTTTCCAGGCTGCAACAGACTTGGAACAACACCCCAACCGAAGAAGAGGATAACCCCTCCAGCATGCAAAACTCCCTGATCGGGATCAAACTCTCTTGTTGGCAGCGAATAACACGGCGACCCTCCTTCCACGAGCTTTGTTGACTTGATCTGAATGTCGCCCCCGGTTCCATTTATCACACTCGCAGCAATGCATCGTCGAGAGCTGAGTCCCGAGAAAACTTGTCCCCAGCAAGAAACCAGATTCCAAGCTTCTTCATCAATTGTTGCAAAGTATCTATTGGAAGCACTCCCTAGTCGCTTAATTCTCTCGAAGCATTGCTCGATCAGATCAATCTCATCTTTCACACCACTCGGCAAGCGCTTTTTCATTGCATTGCAGCTACCAAAAACGTGCCGTGACTGCTGTGATTTGACTCCAGGAATTTTCGTCAGCATAATATCAAGTTCATCATCGCCGGAAGAAGGTCTTAGTTCAGCAAGGTTACTGGAGCTATTTCCTGTCTTCTGTAGCTGCATGGCCAAAAGTTTGTGCAAGTCCTCCGTCTCTTCATCGTCATCAGTATGGAACAGGAAAGTCTTGAGACCTGTCTGACTAAAAACGGCGATTCGCATTCCCATCTCTGTAGCTCCGAAATGGGAGATTTCTTCCCAAGCTACGCACCATGGTTCCCGGGATCCACGATCAATCGCCCAGAGACATTGGTCGCTGAAAACGACATTTAGTGAGAGTTTTGAATCACCAAAATATACGCTATTAGTCTGAAACACGAGACATACCTTGCAATGATCAAATGGGTAGGAATATTCACATGTCCAATGTAGATGTCATCCACACTTTCACCACCAGTCACGATCTTTTGTGCCTTGGCAGCTCGGTCGTCATATGGTTGTAGCGAGACACAGTTTGGTTTCTGAGAGTTTGTGCTTGGAAGCGCCCGGCGAAGCCTTTTAGGGATTTTATGGTGTATTTGTTTGTTGCTCGTTGCATCTGACACATGATTCATCAGTAAAGTAGCAGCATCCCCCACTCCAACAACGGGCTTCACCAATGCCCCGACCATAGCTTTGCCCACCCCTTTCATGAATCCTACTGGACCAAATTTCGAAGCATATCTAGTAGGCTGATCAACGATTCCATAGGCACCTGACTTCACTCCACGTGCAATGCTTGCACCAGCAAGGAAGAGTGAATTGTAAAATGTTCTACTTGCAACTCCACGGCTCATTGCATCCGCGAGCATCCGTTGATGAGCCTTCCTTTCATCGATGAAGTCGTCATCTGCAGTAAGCCCAGCCAAGTTAGAATTGATCACATCGGTCACATTTGCTGCCCCACGAACGACCCCGACAAACACTCCCCTTGCAAGTGACTGTGTTCCGGCCTCAAGACCCTCGATGAACTGACGAGGGCCGTGCACTGCACCCTGGATCGGTTCGTAAAAAAAATCGCGAACACCTGTCCCGACGTTTGAAATGAAGTCAGCTGGTACTCCGAGTATAGCAAGGCTACCGAGAATTGTAAAGATTTGCTTTGTGAGCTGGGATGAGTAGTGAGTTGCAATAACTCGAACAAGGGTCTGTGGTGACTCAAACACATGAGCTACCACAAAAGATGTAAATGTCAGAGGTGCATCAGCGATGCTTGCCATGCCTCTTATGAACTGGAATACCATCATGCTTTCAGCTTGGCTCGATTCCATCCACTCCTGCGTAAAGGTGAGAGAAATTCTTACAGGGTGGAGGTGGAGCTGCTCAAAATAAATGCGGCCTGAGTTTGCTGTACGAGTCAAGAGCTCGACTTCTCGAGGCGCTCTTCGGTCAGGATGAGAATACTTCGTTTCCATTCCACTAGTAAGGTCGGATACCCAGCTACCAGTTTTGCCGGCTACAATATTTTCGGCTTGTGTCACTGGCTCAATATATCGGGCAATAGTCTCCGCGGTTCTAATGAAAAGTGAGCATTGCACATTGGAAAAAATCTTTTGCACAAAAGAGCGCTACTCGTACTCACCGGCGGTCAAGAAAAATGTGCACTTCCAGCATACGGCAAGCAGCGTAGCGAAAAACGTAAGTATAGCTCTGTTGCATCCGTCGCACTGCAGACATATGCAAAAATGGCTCCTTGTCGTCGTTCTTTGGGCAAAATAGCTGAAGAGGGCTCTGTGAGTTCTAGTGAAGCTTTTTCTTCGTCATAAAGAAGCGGCTTTGACTTACCAACACTGGATGTATCGAAGAAGGAACGTGATTATCGACCTGCAGGCTCATCAGCTGTAGCTCCATTTCGTGATAACCCTCGCGGCTTTGGGATAATGTCAAGTAAAGGTTTTCGAAACTAGCCATGAGTATCTCACGACCATATTGACTGGGATCAAGGTTGTCAATAAAGCTAGCGCACATGACTGGGACATTGAAACGAAAACTAAACGAAGGGTGCTCATCGTCTCCTTCAAAATCAAATGGACTTCCGTTGGCCGTGTTTTTAGCGTTGGGATCGAGAGAGGAAGGGCTGTGATTCTCAGGAGGCTCCTCCACGGAAAAAACAATCACCTTGGTCGATAACTCTGCGCCGATTTGGCATCTGATTTCTCTTCCATCGCCGACACCAAGACTGCTCGTTGATCCCATGGCATCGACCTCCACAACAGCCTTTCTCAACGTGCTATTAAAGAAAGGATTGTCCTCATCTACACAAGCCCATTCAAGAATATGCGGCTTCTCAGGATCGTCAAATCCAAAACAAGTCACTTCGCCACCCTTAAGAATCCACACAAATTCCTCCAGCCGGTCGAGACCAAGCATGGAACGAACAATCGGAGAAAACTCTGCCCCGCATTCAATTGAAGCCCTTCCCACACCATCGATATTCGGAACAATTGCAAGATCGTTTACTGTTCCTTCGTTTTCTTCTGCCTGCAGCGGCTGACGACAAATTATCGTATGAGGGGTTGTGTTTCGAAGCACATAGAGAGGGTTTGACTTCTCGTTTGTCGACCACAACACAATCACAACAGCTGAGCTTTGCTCCTTTGTCGCTAGACGAACTTCAGCTTGAACGACCATTGGTTTAGTAGGCACTAGAGTCGACGTCGGAAGTCTCATGGATGTTATTCCAATTTTATCCAGCTGAATACAACCATTTGCCCAGCAGTTCGAAAAGCTTTTCGAATCTTTTTCCTTGGCATTTGGTGCGCCAAGCCTTACCTTCGGTGGTAGCGATTGTCGTTCCCAGTGGTACGGCACCGATGCCTGGGACGGAATTACGATGGATTTCTTTAGACAACCGTCTTGAGCCAAAACAATATCTCTCTTCAAGAGATTCACGATTTGGTATCTCGGAATGACTGTTATCAGTTTTGTTCGCGAAAAAATGCCATCGCACATGCTGACACCAATAGCGAGCTCAAATCTCCGAGAGCCACCACTTTCATCCACTGACAGGACAGCCTTCGGCATGACATTCGAAATGTCAAGAGCAGCAGTCCACTTTGACTTTTCTGCAATGGTGAGGTAGGACCTATCACCCACACCGCTTTCGATGGAGAGAGCAATCTTTTCTTGCCGTGAGAAATACAGGGACATGCCACTCATTCCGATTGACCACTGGTGCCCTTGGATCTTCATATCTCGCTTGATCGCAGGAATACGCGAGTCTTCCTTTAGTAAGTGAGACCGCCGAGAACACTCGACATCCGGAGATGTCCCCATGACATTTGTACCACTTTCACAAAAATGACATCCAAATCCAGTTTTGTCAACGATCCAATACTGTGCGTACACCCTGATTGTAGGAGAATGCCCGCACTCAACTGCAACAACAAGTACAAGCGGATCTCGGTAGGCATCGCCTAGTCTATCGAAGCGAACAGTCATCCGAAACTCGTCCCCCTTCTCTACATCATCCTTGTCAAAGTTGAAATATAGATCCTCCTCGTCCTCGTCTGGTCTCCATGTACAAGTACTGACTTTTCTGTTCACGATTCTTTGCCAACAGGACCATTTGTAGCCAGGAACACGAAGTGATAGATGCGGCTTCGCTGATGGATTGAGAGCAATGCACTTTCCTGCTTTGCCACTAGCGATTGTAAGCGTTTCTACATTCGCAACCCTCTTTTTCATTCCAAGAGGAAGCGATGGCCTGGAATCTGCTTGACGCCTGTCGGACGGGCGTAGCAACTCACCAAGTTGGCATTCAAGTTGACAGGGCAGCAAATTGACAACCCTTAGCACCGGCTCAACGTGTATGTCGACGATTCCTCGTTTACATTCAATTTGCAAAAGGAAATGCAGGCTTGTCTCGGAAGCATCTCCTAGCTCCATACAAGTTCGAACCAAGACGTTTGAGTTGTAGCCTGTCGGAAGTATCATGACCTTATCGGCCGTAGCATAGTCTTTGATTGAACTAGACAAGCGTCCAGATCGATTCTTCGCAAGGTGTAGATACAATGCGGATGATAGAACGATAGGAACGTTCGCTTTTCTGGCTGGCTCCACGCTACCCGCATACTTCTCTTCATCCCAAGTTGGACTTGAAACGAAGAGAGACAACTTCGATCCGGTCGAGTTGTGAACGGTTACGTGGCTCTTTACCTCGACCTTGTAATTGCCCCTGTCATCCCGAGATGTTTCCCAGACCAATTTCAATTGTCGATTTGGATCGTCTAAACTCGGAGGCTTAACAATCCTTGTTCTCGTCCACCTGCGTCGTCGACAGGAGTCTCCGCGCTGGTAAAACCGTCTGGCGCGGGTAAACGTTTCAAAATCTGCCTGGTACTCCCAACCATCAGCATCTGTTGATTCTCCATAAACACCATTCACATCGACTGACCAGTTGTTCACCTAAAGTGACCGTAAAAAAATTAGATTCACCTTTGCTGCGATGTGTTCAAGGTGGAAAACGTACCCATATCCAGTTGCTATCGGGAAGCATCACCCGTTCCCTCGCCATACGGAGAATACAAGTCATATCTGTCCACTCTGGGCTGTCGTTCTTGAGATATGGCCGCAACCACTCACTTTTGTGTCCCGTGTGGGTCTTGCCCTTTCGACTTGGACTACCGACCTGATTGTTGCTTGACGTTGATGGATCTTTACCCTGAAGATGAACCAGAGCATCCTCGTTGTAGTCTTCCTCGGGTGACCAGATACTTGCCGAGAGCAAGTCTCTACCTTTTCGAAGGCTGTACAAGTCAACAGTACTGGATCGAAGCCTTTGGTTTTGCATACACCATTCTACAACCGGCTCTGCGTGGAAGTTTACATACTCCCGAGCACTGTTTGCCATTTCGTTTTGAACGGTTTCCGGGCTCGATCTACCACCTCCCACCACATCTTTCGGTCTCAGCAAATGCATCGACACCGAATGATCTAGTGGTGACGAGACTGGCAAATTGGATACTATCTCTCGCTCTCCAATCGAGATATCACTTGTCGAGGCTACCTGAAGAGACAACTTCATTGCTTCCATTGCTTCATCTACACTATTTTGGAAGTGCGCAACATCCACAATTGACTCAATGGATACACAGCACGAGTCTTTGATCAACCCCAGTCCAATAGTGTCAAATCGGACGCTTGATTGACGAGGACTACTGACAGACGAAGGACTCATGGGGTGGACTTCAATGTCCATGCCCGTGAAGTTGTGAATCGAGACAGTATGAGACTCAGTAGCACGACGTAATCCCACTGTCGACAAAGCTGAAGGAGTCAACACATTTGGCCTCTCCGTAGTCTCTTGCGTGTTCAAGGAATCAATACTTAGTTCCGCGACATCACGAAGAAAAATGCCAGTAAGATTCAATTGGACTGGTGTTGGAGTTGTTGCATCCAAAACCTAAGCAACACGTGAGAAAAAGGGTATCGACTTCAAAAAATGGCTTGGTCAACACACTTCACCTACCAGTTCGTTTGGCATCTGGTCGACATGTACCGTGATTGGGAAAGGCTCAACTGCGTGGTCCCAAACGCCAACCTCAGAATTAAAATAGTCAATGGAGATGCCGGCATTGCACTCCCCTGTTAGCGCTGATATGCAACCGTCAAGTTTCGCTTTCAATTCCTTCAAATTGAATGAGAGGAACTCGGGAGCACCAAACTTTGATCTATATGCCCTGAGGACAACGAAAGAGAAGGTTTGAAACTCTACACGAATACTCGTTGCAATCCCTGTTCCTCGCTTCTGATACTTCATCAAGGCTGCGACACCAGAGTCCTCATTTCGTCGCATTTTCTCTCTTGCTGAATGCAATGCATCGCTTTCTCCCTTTAGCCTATTCATCATCGTCTTGAGAATATTCACAAGTATTCTCAGATCATTGGGAGTCAGGGCAGACTTCAAATGCTCGCAATCAAGTGAAAGTTCACGGGATACAACACAGCCTTGGTTCTCAGTAGCATTCATTATGCGAAGCTCAGCACCAGTAGGCCCTATCATCGGCGATGAAACTGACGCCGAAGCACTGTCAAAAGCTGTGGTAACAGATATTGATAGGTTATCGAGACTTGCATGTAATGTCGTGTTGCCACTAGCATCATGATTCTCTATACTTTGGAACATGATCAATGCATTTGAGGAGACATGCACCACAGCGAATGCGTAGGAACGACGAGCCGACCCTGAAACACGATGATCGGAGACTTCGCTTGAAGTCGGCCGTCCTGCGAGAATCATTCCATCTCGTATTGTTACCTTGAATAACAGGCTTGAATCCGAAGGCGATCTGGTGACGCTGTCATCGTCTTCTTTTTGTAAACCAGTCAGATCCGAATGCGGGTTCGTCAAATCCGAAGTTACTGAAAAAGTTTGAGACCCTGGCCTTGACGCCTTTGTTTTGCCATCTTCTGGATCTTGAATGAAGTCGCTGATATGTGAGACACATGTCACGATCATTATATAGAGCAAACAGTACCTTACCATTATTGTTTCCTTGTTGGCGAGCCTTGCGTCCTTGTTCATGCACATTTCGCTCCATCTCTTTTGTCATCAGTTGTACCAACTCGACAATTTTCCGTATACCTTTTGCACAATCTTTGAGAGAAGTCGGAGTGACTCGGAGCACAAACGACTCGATGTCAATTTCTACTTCGTCCAAGTGTGTCCTTCTATCGTGAAATAGGGAAACCTTGAGAATTTGATGAGGCTGAAGAACTTTGGGTGCAATCCCATCATGGATGACAGGCGCCGTACTGTGAGTGGCATTCGAGGTACTGCCAACGTTTCGACGCTCCAGGATGCAATATTGATCTTGAACGGCAATGTGACGATGCGCCAATGGAGTATATTCAAATGAATTCCTCACTTGGACTACCGATGCATCGTTTATCAAAAGCTCAGTGGCTGTAACCTGATGATGCCGAGATCTTCTTGCAGATATTTGAAACAGTTCAACAACATACGTTCGAATGAGCGAAGTTGCATCCCCAGTGAGAGCGGTATCATATGACCCTAGACTTCTCTCGTCAGAGATATGAATTTTGGAATGACCTTCGAGAGCCATCTCGATTTTTTCTATCGTCAAGGAAAGACAATGGGGTGGAGAATGGCGCGACTCGCCAATATGCTTATCTTTCTGTTTTCGGGAATGTGTGCCCGCATTATCCCGCAAAGGCACCACTTCATCTCTCGACAAAGCTCTACCACGTACAGCCACGATCCCTTGTGAGTACCATTTCCCAATAGCTCTTGCTAAGACCTCGGCGTCAACAAGATTCAAGCATATTGGGCTTATTGCAATATCGAGGTTCATAACAGAGCCCATATATGTGTTGTGTTCGATCAGAAATGAACTTGCAACATCTTTGGCATCTTTCCTACCGCTGACAGCATTGACTTGGAAAGGCCGAATGATTGGTACACTTTCATCAGTATTGTGATCCAAGAGAGAATTCAAAATCCTTTGTCGGACCTCAGAAAGGTGGCATCGTATGTAGTTTATCTGGATATCACTAGCATCGAGATTCCAATCAGTACCCATGTTGCCATCTTTTTTCGAACAGACCAGACGAAAGTTCCCCGCATCAAGTAGGAGCGACCCGTCAGACATATTGGAGGAAAAGGGCACCCAGACCTTTGGCGCAGCCACGTTGAAGAAGAACTGAAAGTCTGATTGCGAAAGGAATGCAAGTTGTGCTTTCCTTGCAAGTGGTGTGGAGACATCCTTAAGGTGTCGTGTCAATTCTGTCTTCATTTTGCTTGTTGGGGCACCAAAAAACTCGGCGAGGGCGTCGAAGCAACGGGTTGTCCAGATTAGGGTTGCTGGATGGGCCGAGAGACTCATTCGTTTCGAAGGTTTGCTTCGCATTGCCGCAAATCGACAGACTACACCATTCGGTGGAAGCTTCATGAAGCTTGTTGCAGATGGAACAGCAATAATTGCAGTCTCAGAAACTTCCGAGTCCGAATCCGAGTTTTCATCAGGGATCTCAACGTCTCCAGACGCTGCCTGCACAAAAAGAAGCCTATCATTCTGCCCATTTTGTTCCTGACAATCGAACAATTCAAATTGAGAAATGTCAAAATAAATGTCCTGATGGCCTGGACCCAGCAGTTTTACTTCCCCAGCACCTTCTGTCACCAACTTTACGATTTCATCGTTGGATTCGGTTAAAAGTGATATAGTGAGTCCTGGTTGCAGAAACCGCAGCCTCGTCTTCCATTGTTTCCTACCCAATCTTAGCTTCATCGCTTCGAGAATTGAAGTGGAAATGGAGTCACCAGTCTTTGGTGGAATCACAGGGGTCGTTGCCCTTTGTGAAATCGACACTTCCTCATGTTGACCTGAGGACTCTTGCAACTGCCGTGACGACTTAGAACTGCTTCGAAACATACTGGAAAGTTTTTTTCTTATCTTGGTTCTTCCCCGACCTTGATCACCTGACTTTTCTAGTCTTGCGGTACCATCTTGATCAGTATCAAAGTGCTGCCGTAGCGCGATGAGGTGAAACGCCATCAAGGCTTCAATAGGTAGTAATTCCTCCAGCTCCAACAGCCTCGAACTTTCTGATTCTGTGAGACCAGCGTGATAGCCAGAACCTCCTTTTCCTTTCGAAAGCTTTTTCAACACCAGCTCTAAATATTCGTCTCTACTTCGAACAATTCGTAACACGTCTTCCCATGGCCTTGAGTTTGGACGCGATGTAATGCAACCATAAGCGTACTTCCACCACTCTAGCGGTTGTTTTTGTGGAGATCGACTTGGTTTCTGTCTTAGCATCGTATCAAATCGTCGCTGAGAGAGCATGGCACTTTTTAGTTTTCTATACTGAACCAGCTGCGATGGACGCAGTTTCCAGTCCCATTGAAATGGGAGAAACTCCGCTTCACAAGATATGGGACCCGGTTGAGTGCGATCACTAATCCTTTGCTTTACTTCGTAATTGAAATCTTGAAAGCAGTATTGATGTGGACGGGATTGGTTGACGTGTTTTGCTTGAGAGGATCGTTTCTTCGCCATGAGGGATTCGTACACCTTCCGACCGGGATCTTGTGAATTGACAAGCGCTGCCATGGCATTTCCAATTTTCAAATGGAATGATTCCGCCGACATTTTCTTCTCTGGGGATATGATGATATCGGTTTCGGAGAGTAGAAACGGAGGATCATCATCCCAGTACATACACAAATTTTCAAAACCAAATATCTTATTGTTCCGCACATCATATGGATGTGCACCCAGGTGGTCGTCATTTATGTTGCGTTTGTTCTTCTCATGACTTCCCACGACCCAATTCTCATTCGCTGTCCGAATTCGCAGTTCGTCGAGGGTTGTTCCAAATGCAAAGGCTCTTTGATCGTAGTTCAGTCCTCGGTGGTCACTATTTGTTCGTTGGGCTCCATTTGGAACGGATTTTTTCTGAACTCCAAATTCCAACCCGCCCTCTGAAACCTCGCAGCGTACATGGATGTCGATCATAACTGCTTCAAGATTGCGAAGCATCTTTTCTCTTAACTTCACCTTCCAGTCGCGAGGTAGGTCATAAAGATCTGCTTCAAGGTTCACATGCTTCTCCTCTGATGACATATTATTGCCTGTCGACTGCTCTGGATTTCTTTCTTTCTCCAAGTCGGACACCAAGTAATCGAAAAAGGCATCAGACTCAGCACCCTCGGTGCTCTGCCGTTTTCTGTTCTTTCGCTTTTGTTCTTTTTCAACATTTCGCGCTGCTATTATAATCCGTCGAGCTACTGGTCCTTCTCCTGATATCCGTCCTGTTCTAAAATACTTTTCGTACCGAGCTAGCTTCGAACGTTTGACTCTGGTTCTCAATGTGCAGGTTGGTTCTTTCGATGTACCTGCGCCATACATTTTATTCGCAGTCGATGGCAACAGTGGTAAACACAGCAGATGGATTCCTTTGATTTCTATTCTGGTTGGTTCTTTCTCTATGTTTGTCAAAGGAACGGTGATTTTGACTGTTTTTGCCCAGCACGACAGCACTCCAAACCCTGACAATCCAATGGACCCCAGGATTCTCCCTCCAATAAAATCACCGTCAAGTTGGACATTCTCCAATTTTATTCTGCCTCGAAGGGCCTGAAATTTCAGGCTTTCCTTATCCAGATTGACAACAAATTCTCCGATTACGTCTTCCAACGCTGCAAGCAAGAACGACAAAGAGTTGCGTTGCATTAGTACACAGATTTGATTTTTGTCATTGATTCCTCACGAGACCATTTCTACAATTGACTGTCATGTCACATACCTCCGAGAATTGCTTGTTTGGCCATCCCTTGAGTGTTTCTTTATTATATAGACTCTATGTTGCTGCGATTGTTGGCATTATTTCTCTGCAGGTGAGGCAACTGTCAATGATACTGTGGCATCTCTCTTCTAGCTTGGTTTTCTTTTGCATGTTCAAATTGATTCTTCTTGCACGCGCGCGCCGACCTACTTTTGATCATTTCGACACATGTCAAAGATTACGATGTTGTAATTGAAACTGATAGAACACAAAAAAAATGTAAGACCTAAGCTTTATGCCGCTTGTTACTATCCGTAATATCACCAGCCGCCGCTGCATTGAACTGTTGCATGGTCTGCATATTGTTTAGGGCCTCCAACATGTTAACTTGATTCATGTTGAAACCTGGTTGTCCCAAGAAGTTGCTTGGGAGGAATCCTGAAACAGCTTGTGGGGCTTGGGCGGGGATTTGTGGCTGCACTCGCGCAGGTTGAAACTTGCGTTTGGACGAAACGGAAGGATCCTTAAAGTGCAATCGGTCCCAAATGCGAGCGAAGAAAGCTTTTTGGCTTCCAAATTTCATCTTGGCCCGTTCTTCGTCGTGCGTCTTGCGGAGACTGGTAAGAGAATCTCGGATCTCGGGTGGAACCTTTCGACATCTCATCATGTGATTATGAAGAACATTCAATGTCTTGGAAGTATCTGAAAGAGTCTTGATACTAGAGGGAAAGAACCTTCCCGAACCATATCCGCCAAAGCAATGCTTGCAAGCAAGACCAGGAAATCCCGGAGGGAGACCTTTGCGTTTCCCAAGTCTATCGGCTTCTGCAAATACGCAAGGACGCATTTGTTGCAGCAAATAATAAGAAAACGCAGTGCCGCATGGTTCATCTTCTGGAACAACAATGGGACTTTCGGGTGAAGCTGGCTCCATTATAGTATTGTCCCTCTTTTGTTCTGCCGCTGGCTTGGAATCGGTAGCAGTTTCAGCTTCTGACGAGCTTTCGGCTGCCTCATCATGTTTCACAGGTTCTTCATTGGGTTTGAACATATTTCCAGCCTCGAGCGCTGGGATTTGTGGTAGAGCATTTGGCTGAGGCACTCCAGAATAACGAATTCCAGTTCCAGTGTCTACAAGTCCCAGACTGACAGCACTCTGGACCCAGTATTTCTTGGAAGTTCCACTTCGTGCATCATCACCTTTAAGCATTTCGTAACGTTCCATGATTTCGGGTGGAACTGCATTACAATTGTGCAAGTGTCTTTGTAGGAGATTCATCGTAGCGTTGTAGATCGAGGCAATAGAGGTAGGGTAATATATACTGCCTCGTTCTTTCGACTGGGATAATGGATCTCTATGACAGTGCGGACATCGAATTCCGACTTGACCGACTTGGATTGGTTTCCGCTTTCCTTTGGAAGGAGTGGCGACATCTTCTTCCACTGCTGTAAACACTTCCACACAATGCTTACGTACAAAGCAGTGCAACGGCGTCAACCACTCCTTGTCGGTTTCCATCGCCAAAGGTATTGGCTTGTTCATTGCGGCAAACGGGCCGTTGGACATGTGTTCCGATACAAAAGCATCATCGTTGTTTTGCTTGCTGGTTTGATTCGCAACTGACATGGATAGTTGTGGTTGAAAGCCTTGGACGGCAGCAAAGATATCGGGTGTTTGGTTGGCCAATGGACCACCCGCCAGAGACCCAAGAAGATCCAGACTGCCACGTCTCATCATTCCAGCAAGGCTATTACGTCTTGCAGCAGCGGCGCCAGCATTGTTCATCATGCACATATTCTCGTGAGCATTCGCCTCTTCTCGGTTATTAAATGCCTTCCCATTGCATACTCTGCATACAAACCACTGCTGTTGCTGGCCGCCACCGTTAACGTCAGGTGCAGAATTCGTAGCAGCCGCAGCTGCAGCAAATCCTTGATTCTGTAGTCCCATGAGCAGACCTTGGGCATTATTGAAATTCAATGCATTTCGTTGAGCTTGTTGGGCTTGTTGTGTGTTGTTCTGAGGCCCGTTCATATTATGATGCATGCTCTGAATGGCAAGGCGTCGTTCCCCCATGGCTGCAAGCAGTTGCTGTCTCTGAAGTTCCAGTTCTTTCTGCTTGCGTTCGAGATCATGTTGTTGTTCTTGAAGTTGTTGTTGGCGGTTATTCAAAGAAGTAGCATCTTGTCCCAAAGCAGCAGCAGAAGCAGCTCCATTGTTACTGTTGGGTGGATTCCCTCCCGACATAGAAGGAAGCTGACCGAACGAATTGATGGAAGCTACATTGCCCAAGTTCAAGTTGACACCCCCCATTCCTCCAAGCGGATCAAACGAAGCTAGTGGATCGTTAGTTCCACCTGCCATTGACAATCTCCTCCTTGTTAGATCCATGATGTGAGCATCAAAGGCTGCAGCGGTAGAATCCATAGATCCTCTACGTCCAAACAGGTTGTCCAGTTCTCCAAAACCACTCGGTCTTCTTCCAAATAGAGCATCGTTGATTTGATCAAAGCCAAGACTAGATCGACGATTGGCACCTCCAATAGTGACACGACGACCTTGGGGAGGGACTGGAGCCCCAGCTTGTCCAGCTTGTTGTGATTGCGTAGCAGGGGAAGGAACCAGTGACGCAGCAGACTCTTTACCTTGCAAGGCCTGAGCATCTCCAGCCCAATCGCCTTTGGAATTGAGGAGGTTTTCACTCATGTTGACAGTATTGTGGACAACCGTGTTACACTGTGCACAGTAGAAAGATACGACTGCTGAGGGTCAACACAAAAGATGAGAGTGAGATACTCCTTGGTCTAATGTGAATGCTTGTTGGGAGTCCCTAAGGAACCTTTTGGTCAAAGGCGCTACAAACCACGGTCTTGATTTGAATGCGTCGTAAAAATCTACAGGATAAATGTACCGACATTATTTTCTCCCTCCGTTCCGAATTGTCCATTCTACATGTATTGCTATGAGCTTCTAGTACCCGTGTTTTGTCATATAAGAGAACCAAAGAACGATACTTAAGGAAAGAGAAAATAGTCTTTTCGGTACGAGTAAACCTCTCAGGCCTCTAATACTCAACTTGAATCACGAATCGTGTTGTTATTTGGTCGTTGAGCCTTCAAGTTCGTTTGACCGTCCAATCTTTTTGAACGCCACCTCAAATGCGTCCACACCATCTCTCACAGAAGTGCAAGTGGAGGGAGTCAAGTCAGTCAGTCCTATTTTCATTACTCCTACAGTAATGGCTTCTCAACCTGGTACCAGATACTAGATACCAGGATGACCTGGGACTGCATGGGTACCAGGTACCAGGTACGTACTAGGTATTATTCATTTGGCGTTGTTAGCCTTGCAAATCCTTGGTCCAATCAAACTTCTTCCATCCCTCCATGAAAGCAGCAATATTTTCTCGTTCGTCTTCATGGGAGAATTTCCTCCTGCGATTGAATCGAATGGGGTCCAAATCCATAATGGAAGAGAGTGTATCCATTCCAAAGTCATGGCGAAAGCTATCTCCTTCAATTATAGCGCAATAGCCAGTATTTTCAGAGGTAGATACACTTCCCCAATCCACATAAAAGTAGGGGAATCCTTTCTTTGGAAGCACACTTTTGACAGGTTTCCTGGCACTCGTCGGCATCACCTTGTTGTGGGTACCCCATTCATCACTTTGTTCTACCATGGACGACTTGAAATACATTGGAGCATCCTGCAATACAGAAAAGGGAACGGCAATCACATCCATTTTGGTCTGCCAGAATCCGTTGTTGGGCAATACTGTTTCCAGCAGAATGATACCCTTTCCCTTAGTTGCATACATGTTGCTCAGTGCTGTGTGAAATCGTTTGACTTCATCCCAAATGGCATCATCGTTGCATTCCACAAAGGATGGTGCATGTTGGATTGGAACCATGTGAAAGTGATGGCCTGGGATTAACGAGAGATTAGGAGGGGCCATTACCAAAGAAAGGTGATTTCCAAATCCTAATAACCGGTGCTTTGCAAAAGATTTCGAACCGACCCACCATGAACACTTGGCAGTAATCTTTTCCTGCTTCAAATATCGATCCACCTCGCGATGTTGTTCCCGTTGCGTAGCTTTCCCCGCAGCCTTTGCTTTCTGCTCTTTGACATCGACTGGCAACAGTCGCTTCATATTCTCCAATTCTTCATCACTGTCGTCACCGGATATTCCTTTCTTTCGTTTCTTTCCCGTGCGGATTGCGTTTCGGACCATTTGTTCATCCCACGGCATGGTCATGTTTCGTTCGTTCATGGCAAGTTCAGCAGCAGTCATGTCTTCTTCTCGTTTATCGATGGAAGAAATCTTTCTTGATACAACGACAGTAGCACTAGCAGCAAAATCACTAGGATTTTCAGCTTCCATAGGAAGCGATTCCAGTCGTCCAATCATTCGGGAAGCGGATCGGTCCTCCAGAACACTTGTTTTGCCACTGGCAATGGCATTTCGTAGTTTGTCGGCAACCGATTGGTTGTCATCATTTTCATGGCCATGTCTCGGCTCTTTGGAAACTGGCTCCGGCCTATCTGAATCTGATGAAGCGCTCGGTTCATGTACCTTCTTAGCTTTCTTCTTTTTCTTTCCGACTTTGATTCCGCTAAGCATGATCTATGTATCGTGCTGGCTGGTTTGTTGCTCGGTGAATATTGCTCCTTTCCTTCCTGACTTGCTTCCTATCTTTTTTCAGTGTTTCGTTTTTCTGTCAGCTGGCTATTCGATTAGCCCGATTCATTCAGCGTTACAGATTAGGATCTCTACCAACTATTACCATGTTCTATGATTATGAGCTGTTCATGATTCCACTTTTTTTCCAGTATATATCTTTGTAACGTTTGACCATTGTGGCGGCAAGATATATGTTGTAAGCTGCTCCCCTTCCTTAAAGTCAGCACTGCTTGGCTTCTTTTTGGGAGCACAAATTTGTTCCGATGTTGTATCCTCCATCTCTTGGCCTTTCTTCGAGTAGTTAAAGGTCAACTTCCAAACATCACAATTTCCAAACTTAAAATCTAGACCCAACATGGCTTTGAAGAATTCACTGTGACCAACAACTGCGATAGTATCTTCTGGTTGGTCATGTAGCCATTTCTCAAAAAATTCGACTCTTCCCTTGAATTGCCCTCGATACATGGGTATCCATTCTTTTGGCGTCATTTCTATCAATTCTGCCAATTCCACAACTCGATTTACGGCGCCTACCTTTGTCTCGGGGGCAACACACCCCAGCATACCCTCGCTCGTTTCCCTTGCACGTATCAAAGGAGAATGCACAACCAATTTTACGTTGAAAGTCTCCAAGAAATTTGCCGCATCAAGCTTTGCCTTCATGTCACTGATTTGATCCTTGCCAATATCGCTAACTATCGAGTCAATCTGTGCAGGAATATTCAGCAGTTCTCCTACAGCCTTCGCATCTTGCAGACTTGGTAGACGGAATCGACCAAGAGTCCTCAGAGAGTTTTTCAAGCTTCCAATCCTTCTATTTTCTTCAGATTCTGCATGACGGATAAGGTATATAGTCTTCTCGACTGATTCTTCGGGAACCGACATTGTGTTGGCTAGGGTCAGAATGAAAAGACAGAGAGTTTGTACAACAAAACGCATTGGATGTTCGTTCGAACAACGGTCGAAAAAAAGGAGGTGATGGTTACAGTACGTGTCCGCTGAAAGAGCCAGCCGACATCAACGCAGGCCGGCGATGCAATCATGCAAAACGAAAAACACATCGTAATGGTACCGGTACATGTATGATACTCAACAAAATAATAATAGTATAGATAGGATTGGATAAGAATATTCATTCTCGCTCTAGTCCTTAAAGCGCGACTTCTTGCCCTGCCAAGTTTTTGAGGATGCTAATTGTTTCGCCTTGATGACAGAAACTTGAATCACGTTGCTCCGTCCCTTGACCGACTTCAACACAAAGTACATGACTAGAAGCCCAAGGAGGAATACGACTGGGACCGAGCTGGACGACGGTTCTCTCTCAAACTTTAGCAACCGGTCGTACTTGGGATCGATCTCAGTACCATGCCTAAAACAAGGGGACAAGGGACAGATTGGTAAGGGCGTATTTCGGAGATATCAAAGGATCGACATGGTCTGAATTACCAGTATTTGCTTTCAAGGAACGTGAAAATGCCGGCCTCCTTCCAACTTCCATCTTCCTTGAAGCATGCAATACAATCTTTTATTTGAGGCCAAAGAACCTCTAGCTGCTCTGTCGCGGAAAGCTCATGTTTGTCCTTTGTTGGCAGACCGGCATTCATGCTGTTTGCCCGAGTTTTTACTACTCGCACTGAAACTTCATTATGAACTTCCCATAGCCAAGTTGGCAATTCTTTCCAATCAGCAACACTTGCACCCTCTAATTCTTCCGTCAGTCTATCGCATCTCCGATTGTTTTCACAGGAGTCATAGGTTGCAATGAATTCTTTTCGGCATGGTCCACAAGTAAAAAAATGGTCAATGTAGTTTCGTATCGCGTTAGCCGCTTCCAAGGGGGAGAAAGTCCTCGCCGATTGAAGAATCAGCCCAGATTCAATTAGGTTCAACCCACCACGGTTCTCAGCAATGCCAACAGTTGAAGTGTGCAACAGCTTCCAGAAGCCACATGTAAATTTGCCTTTCGTACAATCCTTGCTCCATCCTTCTTGAATCTGATATTTGTCCAAGATTTCCAATAAATTGGATCGGCCCTTACCTACTTTGACATAATTTTGTCTTAACTCCAAAATTAGCTTGTGAAGACGCCATTCCGGTGGCAAAGAAACACCGAGGAGATCGAGATAGTCACGAAAGGTATTTAGTTGATTTGAGTCGAGTTGGTTGCTCTTGACAAAGAGACCATATTTCAGTCCCATTACAAATGAATGCGTCACATCCAGGATCAATCCTTCTTCTTCTGACAGATGTGCGTACGACCGAACCAAAGGTCGTCTTCTCCCGCGAACGTCCTTGTGGTACGGCAACATTCCAATCGTCATGCTGTTGCTAATCGACCCACGGTTTCTCCATCGTTTCCTTGCTTTTTGGATAATCTCATCCAAGGACTTTCTTCTGGCAATGAACTCTTCTGTGCCTGGAGTGTTTGCTCTCATTGTTTTCGTCAACACATCAGACTCGACATTGTGTGCTGCTGCATTGTCTTTCGTTCCCCCAAAGAAAATGCCAAAGAATCCCTTCCGTTTCTGTTTGCGATCGTAATCTTGCAGCTTTTTCAGCAGCGGGCTACGGAATCGATCAAGTTCCATCGGCTTGTACTTGGCGTGTAGTGCCCCTCCACGTCGCGCTTTTGTAATCTCCGCATTGATAGAGGTACCTTCATCATTGCTACTACCATTGTTGTCTTCGTCAGTTTCGTCGTTCTCACCTGTGGTGTCCTCGTCATTGTCGCCATCCATGTCATGTTCTCGGTAAGTTTCAGTCTCTTGATGGTCTTCATTTTCGCGGCGAAAGTGTTCGACTAGATTTTCGTCACCCTCGCCATTCTCATCGCTTGTACCATCTTTAATATCATTTTTATCGCTTTCATCTTCTTGGATATTTTCATTTTCCTTCCGAAATTGTGGTCGTGGATCTTCTTGATCGTCAGCCTCGCCATCGTCAGCCTCTGGTGCATTCTCATCATGATCGTCCCCATCCGCGTTATGAATATAACTGTTATCCTCACTCCTCTCTCCACCTGACCCTTCCTCATTCGCATCAGAGTCTGCTTCATTTTCGTCGTTTTCCTCATCAACGTTTTCGGCACCTCCTTCAGGTTCATTCTCCCTGTCTATTCCAATCGATTCTCCATTTGAAACGTCGAGCAATTCGACAATCTGATCCACCGTATATCCACCTTCGTCATCTGCCATCTCGGTTCCAGAATCCTCTCCTGCCTTGTAGAGCTTTAGAGTGGGGAAATCATCAATACCAAATTCATTGCACGTATCAAAGTGATCGTCACAGGAGACGGCAAAGAACTCGATCTGTGGATATTTTTCGGTCACCTCTTTCGCAAGCTTGATGTATTTTGGTTTGAACTGAACACAAGCAGGACAGGATGGGCTATAGAACTCTACTACGCGAGGAGAGTTGGAATCCATGAACCGGTTCTCTTCACCTATGTACTCCTTGATGGGATGCTCTGTGGCATCTGCCAAATATAGGTAGGTATCCGTAGCCGTCCCGGCAACTAGCAAGACATAGAAGGATAGGAAAATTATTGCTTGCATCATCTTGTCGTCCATTCCAAATAGATAGTGACCATTCGGTTTTGTTGACGAGTGTGACGTGTGACTGTGATATTCACGTTCAACTTTACTCCACCTGTGTCCCATGAAAAGATTCGAAAACCCTCGAAATCTTCAGTATTGGGGGACCAATTATTTTGGATCAAACCATTATTCCCGTATTTCCATTAGTAGTCGAATGAATCATATGAGCTCTGTATTTTCGTCCTTTTGGCAGCTGTTGGTTGTCAATAAATAAAACGCTGTACTGGAATATACTGTACCTACGAGAAGGCGCCTGGCCCCCCCACCAACCCTTAAAATAAAAGAAACGAACTATTCAACTCCGTCCAACGAACGACCCGACACTGGAGAAGATTGTAACACCTTTCAACGAAACCACGTGCGTTCTTTAGAAAGAAACATACAATAATACACGAAAGAAAATAGACTAATACCTCCACACCACTGTAACCAAGCAAGCAATTCCAATCCTATCCAATGTCAAATCAGAATCAATAAAGCATGACGACGCTGGTTCAAGTTCTTACATCGAAAGCTTCCGTAGAAAAGAATCTCAAAATGCCGACAAGCATCTCAGACCAGAAACCCTCGTCTTCCTTGAAATCGCACGATAGCGGAGACTCCGCAACGTATCATCATCAGTCAGAAATCTCGTCGCAAATGGCACAACATGGCAACGATAGCCATACAACAAGCAATTCCACAAAGAACATATCTCAACTATCCGAGTCGATCCAACGCTTGGACGACCTTCTCATAGAGGAGACTGGTGAATTGATCCAAGCAGCCGCACCACAGACAATATTGAATAGAGATTCCATCGGAAAAGACGAATGGGACAATTATGAAGGTGGTTTTCCTCTAGAAGATGATGCTGTTTCATACAACATTCCACACTCTGCAGCGCCCGAATCTTTACACATGGTTCTGAATGGGGGATCCTCCTTTAACAGCATAGAGGGTTCAGCAAGGAGCGAGATAGCAGAATCTGTGACGACAGTGTCACTCAGCAGCCGAGGAAGTACACCATCCAACTCGCTACCTCGGCCTCTTTTGTACAGTGCCATTGGATCCTTAGAAAATCCAAATGCTGCATCGCTCGGAAGCTACGCGAAAAAATTATCCCGGGTAGATACAACCGGTCTGCTTCCACCTGCTTCTGCAATCGCTCCTTCGGCGGTTGCCTCTATTGCTAATAAGTCCAAAAGAAGTTCATCCTCAAATGGCCTGAAGAATGGATCATCAAGGCAGACATCTAGTGGCTCGAATGGGGGAAAACGCTCTAACCGCGGAGATGGCACTCTTTCGAACGATAGTCAATGGGAAAAACAAAACCAAGCAGCGCAGGCAACTGGCACCAACGCTGTTGACTCTGAAGGGAATGCTGTCAATTCGTTACGAAATATTGTCCAAGCAAAGTCAAGTCTTCGTTCGCCACAATCGCAGAAGAAGAAAAAGAAAGAAAAGAAGAAACGAGTTTCGTATGATCTGAAATCGAAAAAACAAGTGGAAATGTTTCGACCGTCCTGTGATGCTTATACCCCACGCATTGAAAAGAAGAAAATCAAGTACAAGGCTGCCGAAAATCGAACTCCGGTCCAAACCATGGCCACGACCATGGGTACACTACAGCGACCGAACTTTAGGGATGCTCTGCGTCGAGTTGCCATGATTATTCACCAGCACATTGTCAAGATTGAACGACGCTTTGAAAGTAACGATGCCAGACTTGGTAGTCGAGCTCTTTTCACTTCGGCGATGAAGGATGCCTTTTCTGAAGAAACCTTTTGCACTCCCAAATACAAATGCACAATGGTACGAATTCCTATGGCTCGACCTGGGATGGTCTTTGGTCTGCGAAAGATCAAGACGAAATACATGATTCCATCAGAAAAAGAAATTTATGAATTTGCACATCAGCTCTTCAAATCGGTACAATTGTCGTCCGAGTGTTCGATTGTTTGTCTCATTTACGTTGAGCGCCTCATGGAAGCCGCGAAAGTGCCTTTGATGGCCTGCACATGGAGACCAATCTTCATGTGCGGGTTGCTCTTGGCATCCAAGGTATGGCAAGATCTAAGCTCGTGGAACATTGAGTTTTCATGTGTCTATCCACAATATTCGCTGGATGCGATCAACAAGTTGGAAGTAAACTTTTTACGGAACATCAAATGGGATCTGTACATTTCCAGCAGGTACGTTTGTTTGAAATGAGATCTGTGTTGTACCACTCGGTCGGCCCTAATTCTCACATATTGCAATCCAGTTTGTATGCCAAATATTACTTTGCGCTAAGGTCATTGGTCGAAAAGGTCGATTTCCGGCAGCGTTACAATCGAATGGTTGGAAGGGTGGACAGTGTTGCGCAAGCGGAAGCTCTTAAAATCCAGGAACGATCCGAAGCTGTGAAAGAAGAGGCGCTATCACACCTGAGTCGTAGCATGTAAAAATGAACCATTCTTAGAATTTTCCTAGGGCAATACGTTGATCTCCACCACGATTGTAGGTGTTTTGGGCTTTCAAACAGCTGGGTGTACTGTAGCCTTGAAAGGTCGAGAAGTCAGATGAGTCAACTCTGGTTCAACCGTCATCAATCACAACCAAAGATGACTGAAACTCTAGCTAGGAGTTGAATCGCTAACACTATAATTGCTAACCACGAGCAAACAACATTCAAAGGAGCTACGAGAATGCCACCCCTATTGACTCAAGTTGCACGTATCTCTGATGGGCTCCCACTGGTTGCTTCTCAAACTCCATCACCTGGTACTCCCCTGACAAATCAACACCAGAAGGAAGCCAAAGACATCTTGCGCAAGATCACTACAGGAACGCCAACGAAGATGTCCATTACCTCCGGTGACATGGTGTTCTACTACATGACTCGCGATAGTCTGTGTTTCTTAACATTGGCGGAAGCGAGATATCCAAAAAGATTGGCGTTTCTCTATTTGGACGAGGTGTGTGACATGATCCTCTCGGAACTTGTCAAGGAGTTTGACAGCAATGTGAGTGCCTGCCTGCAAGAAAGCTTGTATTGTATTTATCTAGACGCACTTCTTACTCAAGCATGTGACATGTGATGCTCTCAGTGGAGAACGGAGGTTGACAAAACAGCCAGACCATTTGCATTTATTCATTACGATCCAATTATCCAACGGAAGCAACGCGAATTCCAGGACGAACGGCTACAGAGATCGAAGCTAAATGATGATCTGAGCGAGATTCAATCGATTATGAAAAAGAATATCAATGATTTGTTAGATCGAGGGGAAAAACTCGACAATGTCCAAAACATTAGTCAGGACTTGCTCAAACAATCAAGTGGTTTCAAGTGGGGAACAAGAAAATTGACGTGGCAAGCGCGATTACAACAAGCTGCACCGATACTTGTTGGAGGCTCTATTGTTGCCTTTGTAACTTACGTTAAGTTTTTCTGGTGAATTTGGTAATGCATTGTCGCTTTCCTTCGCCGCAGAATAAGTAATCTAAATTTGCCTTGCAAAGCTATCCAAGATGAGCTTGCATCTAAAGTCTAGACTTTACTTTCCCCTGCAACTAGGATTAGAAATATTTAGGACAAGCACCCATTTGTAGCAGAAGATGAAGAGTAAAAGTACCAGGTTAGGTATCAAATGCTGCAATGACTCGACTCAGCCGACCAAATCCATCCTTCCACGTGCTGATTTGAGATTTGAGATTGCCAAAATCAAACGACCATCAACGAACAATAATCGACACAAAAACTTGGATCTTAGGCAATGAATGAGTGCATAATACCGCCTCGTCGTGGCCATGGAACAAGATTTTGTAAAGGAAGAGATATGAAGCTGGCAATTTTTCTCGTTCTGGTATTAGAGGCTAGTTTTTTTCATGGTGCTGAAGGTTTTAAGAGAGGCTTCAAAAGAAGCGGATGGTTTTCCTGTCGTGGAGGATCCTCATCGCAACCCTCAAACCATGACCATACAAACTATGATAGTGCCTCAGCTCCACCGGAACTTCCTCCAGATCTTCCGCCGTTGGAAGGCGACGACACCCAATCAGCGTTTCAAGGACAACCTCAATCACAGGATCCATATTCGTATCAAGGCGATCCGTACGGCAACAGCAATGAGCCTGCAGCAAGAGGTGGTCATCCACAGCACCAAGTACCACCACCACTTCCTCCAGGATACAGTAATGAACAACCTCCATTGGGATACGGGCCTCCCGGAATTCATGACCCGCCGCTGTATGACGATAATAATGAAGATTCTGCAATGACAGATTCTTGGGGTGATACTGGAAATGATTCTAGAATGGATTTGTCAAGCTTTAACAAGGAGTACATTTTGCGTGGACTTGCAAAATTATACAAGAAAAAAATCTTGCCTTTAGAGTTGAGCTCCGGATTCGGACATTTTCACTCTCCTCCCCTATCTCCATCAGATTTTGTGGCACCGCCGATGGTCTTGCTCCTTGGTCAATATAGGTAAGGTTCAAGAATGCTGCGCTTGACGGCACCATTGTTTATCGATAAAAGTACTCACTATTTTGTTTACCAGCGTTGGGAAAACTTCATTTATCAAATACTTGCTTGGGAGAGACTTTCCAGGAATCAGGGTAGGTCCTGAGCCAACAACGGATCGATTCACGGCAGTTCTTTGGGGTTCAACTGACAAAATTGTTCCGGGAGCTGCATTATGTTCGCAACAAGATAGGCCGTTCACGGGACTAAGCCCATTCGGAAACAACTTCCTCAGCCGACTGGAAGGTGTTGAGCTCGATTCACCTGTCCTCTACAATGTAACTCTTGTCGACACACCAGGTATTCTTTCTGGACAGAAACAAAAAAACCGAAACTACGATTACGAAAGTGTTATGAAATGGTTTGGCGAAAGGGCTGATCTAGTGATTGTTATGTTTGATGCCCACAAGCTGGATATTTCGGATGAATTGAAAAGGGTAATGGAGCTTTTCATTCCTCACATTGATAAGGTTCGAATCGTTTTGAACAAAGCCGACAGCATATCTACGCAGCAGCTGATGCGTGTCTATGGTGCCCTGATGTGGTCCTTAGGGAAGGTGCTGAATACACCGGAAGTATGCAGAGTCTACGTGGTAAGCACCCATCATTGCACTTTATATTTCATGCAGAACTTCAATGCGTCTCAAAACCCTTTTCTTGGACCAACAGGGAAGCTTTTGGGATGCGCCGTTACACAATTCAGAACAGGCAGAACTATTACAACGTGAAGAAATGGATCTGCTGCAAGACATTACAAGACTTCCTCAAGAAGCTGTAATGAGGCGCATCAATGAGCTTGTGAAGAGAGCGCGAAGTGTCAAGGTACATGCCTATATTATCCACTATCTCCGAAAACAACTGCCGTATACGTGGGGGAAACGAGAGAAGCAAAAACGACTCATAGGACGGTTGGAATCCGAGTTCAACGCTGCGGCTCGGCGCTATGGGTTGCCCAAGGGTGACTTCCCTTCAATCGAACCATTCCGACAGGCACTCCTAGAAATTCGTGATATAAGCGAGTTCCCAAAACTAGATAAGAGATTGGTGAAGGAAATGGACAAGGTTTTCTCATCCGATATCCCTGGGCTTTTGGAGAAGGCTAAAAACTCAGAATAAAATGAACTTATTTCGGTATTCGTTCCATAGACAACAACGCTGTAATGTTCAATGATCTTCAACACGATTGATCGTCGTAGGACTCGTTTCACAGTGGATTAGGTGGAATTCAATTGGATGACTATATACTGTTTATTTCTCGGGCTTGGGCATTGGGGAAGCGGGTTCATCGGATATCGAGTATTCAGCGGGCTTTTGGAAAGAGTGGATCTCGTAAATTGTTGGAGTGCGATTGATGTCAGAAGGACGGGACTTCCGGGGGCGCTTGGCCTTGGCCCATTTAGCAGCCTTGTCTTTCACGTGTTTGGCGAAGCAAACGCTGCAGATGAAAAAGTAGGTTCCATTACCAAGTTAGAAAGAATGAATTCTGCGACATCATTGAAGTCGAAATGCAAGGAAAACTACTTACGTGTTTGTGTCGCGTACTCCAATGGTTTGAGGAGCGAATGCAGCCACCGATGCAATCAAAGCGATGAAGAGAAGGATTTGCTTGTACATGCTGAAATAGGAGTGTTCTACTTGACTTGTACCTGGTACTGAACTGCTTGATGTTGATGTGCGTGGGCGAAGTGATGTACCGACGACTGTCCTTCGAACAAAACGATTCCAAACCACGCGTTTTCGTTGTCTGTACGGTGGGTTGCCGTACGATGCAGGTACCAGACATCAGTACAGCTACCGTAGAAAAAGTGCGTCACTACCGTCCATCGTCCATCACCTATCAACCTGGAACTGCAGAAAACCCTTGGATCGTAGAAGACAGCATCTCGCCCAACCCTCTTTCAAAGAAGCAGTACACATCAAACCATCATGAGAATTTCTGCTGTCGCCCTATCTTTGGCACTCTTTACCGGAAGCGCCACTGCCTTCACCACTCCATGTGAGTCATTCTAAGCCGAGAAAATGCAATCACCGCTTTTTCTTCACTTGTTCTCTGAAAAAAGGCTTCTCCTCCTCACTCTTTCCGTTGTCCCTCGTACCGATTAGCCACCTCTCTTTCCGTTGGTGCAAAGACTGCTTCTACTGAGGCTAAACTATGTGCATGCAGTTCTTGCCGTGGAGTTCGCACCCACACTTCTCTCTTTGCTGATGTTGCCGCTGAGGAAGTTCCTGCTGAGGTCGAAGCAATGGATGGAATTGAGAGCAAGGATGAAGCTCACAACGCCGATCGTCCCGCCAGAAAGCAATTGAAGAAGAAGAAGGGAAAGGATCTTAGTGAATTTTCAGAAGGATCCATGGTTACCGGAAAGGTTCGATCCATTACTTCTTACGGTGCCTTTGTCGATATTGGTGCAAACACTGATGGTTTGCTTCACATTTCCCAACTTGCCTCTGGATTCGTCTCCAGTGTTGGAGATATTGTGAGTGAGGGACAAGAGGTCGAGGTCAGAATCGTTTCCATCGATTCTGCAAAGGGACAAGTCGGTCTCAGTATGATGACAGAAGAGGAAGCTAAAACCGATGCACAGCCAAAGCGACAACAAAGACAAAGCAACCGCCGCGATGACAGTGCCGTTCTTGGCCCACTTGCTGATAAGGGATGGGACGCAGACACATTCGTTGAGGGTACCGTTGTCAGTACTGTTGACTTCGGAGCCTTCGTCAGAGTTGATGCCAAGACACTGAACGAAGAATGCGAGGGTGAATTCGACGGTCTTGTTCACATCTCTGCTCTTTCTCTTGGGCGTGTCAGCTCAGTGTCTGATATTGTCAGTCCTGAACAGAAGGTCCAAATCCGTGTCAAGAGCATCCAAGGAAACAAGGTTTCTCTTACAATGCTTTCTGTTGAAGACGAGGATTCCAAGCAAGACTCGTTCTCCTCAGGACCACCAGTACAGATGGGAGCAAAAGACTGGAAGGAAAGTTGTGCAAAGTTGGACGAAATCCAACCCGTTTTCAAGAATGGACCAGTCGTTGCTGACAAGCGAAAATAGAGACCAGAATGATCTAGCGAAATATTGTATTAACTCCAGGTGAAAGTATGACTAGAGATAATTTTGTTTAGCTTCATATCCCTTTTGAGACTGCATCAGATTTCAGGAATAAAAGATGTCATTGTCGACAACATGCATTCCATGGTGAGCTCTTGTCCTGTTGTCAACAACCAATGCCTCTACCGCGAACTAGTACCAGGTACCATTTACATTTACAGAACCAGGTACCAGGTACTCTACCGTACGAGATCTGCGATCGACCAGGACTAGTTGGACTGTGTTGGTCGATTGAGTCAGTCGAGTCACGCAAAGAACAAGATATCCAGAAATGACACAAATTCGGAATCTGCGAACGAATGGGACAACAGTGAACACGATCCAACAAGCACAATCATTTGTGAAAATCAGACAGCAGAATGAATCAAGCGGTAGAGGAATCAACATATGACAGACAAGAAGAATACCGTTCTGCTCAGAGAGCAGCGGTTGAGAGCATAATGATTGGTCGCGAGACTCTGGAATCTGCAATTCGACAAGGAGAACAACTTCAAAATGCTGAGAACCTTGCGGTGGAGACCGAATACAAATTGGACAGGGCAACCCGGTTGATAAAAGGAATGTCGTTGGGAGGCTGGATAAAAAATAAATTCACTGCTGATATTGAACCCCCTGAATATCGCGGACAAGGTGACGCAGATGCTCTTGGAGGCCCTCCAAGGATGTACGACGATGTCCCAGAATTTTGTTCCTCGGCAGCGCAAGCAATTCAAAACTACCACTGTAATGTTGATGTTCTAGAGGAATGTGAAACTGATGAGCAGCGCGAGACATGTAAGGTCATTTGCAACAATATGCATACTCTGGCTCACAAGGAACTGAAGCAACTCCTTCTGAAAGAAGGCGGAGACAAAGACTCACGACAATTTGCTTCCAAGCTGAAAGATGATTTGACGATACTTCGAAGTAGGCAAGAAAGTGCTCAGTCGCTTAGGGCGTCACCAAAGAGTGCGAGTCAAAATACAACAAGCCAACGAGATAAACTATTCTCTTCAGCTTCTCAAGCTTCGCATGAAACCAAATCACCGATTGAGGAAGTACAAGACGAGCATCTCGATTCTATGGCCCGACATTTAGATGAGTTAGGCTCACTAGCCACAAACTTAAATGCTTCTCTGGCTTATCATGCAGATACTCTAGAGACCCTCGATGACAAGATGGAATCAAATCTTGTCAAGAGCAATGCGGTCACTCGTCGGACTGATCGCTTGATCCAAAAGAAGGTACGACCACGCGGTGTTTATTGCGTAATTTTCCGTAGTGGGCTATAAGAGTCTCATCATCTTTTAGTCTTGGAACAAAACAAAACCAATTTTTGTTTCCAATTTCTCGATCCAGCACGTTCGAACGGGAAAGTACTTGGCAGTTTCCACCAATAGCACGCTTGTTCTGTCGTCGAAATTCAACGAGACTTGCATCTTTGGTATTTGGAAACGACAGGGCAAGATTTTTGGTTTGCAGAGCAAGTATTCTACTAGATGGCTAGGACAAAACATGTTTGGTAGTTTGGTTTGTACAGCATCCAAGTTTGCCAAGAGAGAAGAGTGGGATGTAAGTTTAGTATCAGTGTTCTCCTTGCTGCAATGGTGATGTTCAGCCTAAATCCATATTCTTTTTTGCAGGCTGATGGAGATGACTGGACAAGCACTCCCTTGATCTGCTGTTCTGCTGGTTGGGGTGCAGGAGGCTACCTCCTTGTTGATGAAACTGACGGTTCCATTTCTTTAATCGGTGGAGAACTAAGTGATAGAAATCGAGCCACTTTGTGGTCAATCAAGGACTTTGAAAAGAAGAACAGCACATCCCCTCAAAAAAGCAAATAGGCCCAATAAACGTGCGATAACAGAGCAATCATCGCTTATGGCTCCATAATTGTAGCATGGTCAGTCAATAGGTTTCAAGCAGAGTCGACGCTGTCGTTGGCTTCCGTACTTTTGACAGAAACGTTGGGATCAGACAATCTTGCAGCTGGTTCGACTTCCCCCAGCTCAAGTAACGCTGCTTCTACTTGTTGCCCTGCTTTCTCTGGGTCGTAGAATCTCAACAGAGCCCAATGCCTTTCTTCAAATGTTTCAAGCTGGTCCCTTGCCAACTCTGTTGAAGTTCGTGCACGTCGAAGTTCCCGCGACGCATCATCCATTTCAAATTCAATTTGACGTAGTTGTTCCTGTAACAGGAAAGGATCGCTTTCGGAGTTCCTGAGTTTTCGTCTTTGCAACTCGGCGTCCCTGGAACAGAAAGTTAGCAATATTTTAAAATAAAATAAAAGCTACTTGCGAAGTTCTTGTCGCACTTACACTTTCAAAATCATGATCTCCTCCTTGGCCAAAGCTTCTTTCTTTAATCTCCTTTCCAGCTTTTGTCGGGCGGTTTGGATATCCTCCAAGGCATCCATTATCGCTTTTGTGCGCGCATCACAAGGCATTTCCCCTGATGGACCCCACGCCGAAATACCAGCTGGGGGTACCCGTTCTACAGCCAAAGAACGTTCTTCCCAGGTCTTCTCTTTTCTCTTACGTGTTGACATCGATGGCATTTCTGCCTCTGTATTCTGCACATCGACAGTTTCACTGGCATCTTCTACAGGAGTATCCATACCAATATCGACGATTGGATTCAACTCTTCCTCGTCTTCCTCGTCATACTTGTACGCATATCCTGGTCGTCTGGGAGTCTGCCGTCTTGTACGCTCTCGGGATCCATTTCGAAAAGATGATCTACGCTTCATTCCTAGTCCCATCTTTTCATTATAGATATCCGCCTTATACTGCATTTCATCTCGATCGACACCAAAGAATCGGTCGACAATGTTGAAAGGACTGAAAGTTGAAGATTCCTTTCTCCTGCGTCTTTTACTAGATCGATCATCAAAGTCATCATCTTCATCATTGTCCTCGCTTCCTGTGAACCATGAGGAGACCGACTTTGATACCCAATCGCCAGGATTTTCTGACTCGAATCTGTCGTCAAATTCATTAGATTGCTGCCGATTTGTTCTTCGTCGTTGTCGATCTCCTCTCCCAGCTCGATCGGCACGAGGGTATGGGGTATCCGATGGTGGCTTCATTGATCGAGGGCGATCTCCTGGTGTCTCATAGTAGCCTTCGCCATAGTCATCGATGCCGTAGCCATCCTCGTAGTATTCGTTGTCTCCCCTTCGTCGTGGTTGGCGATTTGGTCCTTGGTAGGGACTAGTTTCAGAAGCTTCCTTGAAAGAAAGACCATTGAATTTGCCCTTTGTACCCCCAAAGACTGTTTTGTCACCTACTCCTTCGGTATCGTCTGCGTCAAACCCATACCAAAACAATCGCTCATAAAAATCCTTCGCTGGATTTGGAACAGAGCTCCCATTCATTCTGATTGGACTTCTGGGTTGTGGGAATGATATCCAATTTCTGTAAGTATGGAAACGAAAAGTGCAACATATTTATATTGGGCCTACCTTCTAGCAGGAGGCCTCCTTTTGCCTTCGGCAGAATAACCTCTTGGTCTGGGTTGCTGTAGCGATCCTTGTCGTCGTCTTGATGGAATGGGACGATCCACTCCACCAGAAGGATTGGACCAGAAGTTCCCTGGATCTGCTTCTTCATCAGAATAATCATCGTCGTATTTGTCGAAGTATCGGTCTTCATTATTTTCAATGACTTCCTCGTAGTCGTCGTCGTCACCATATCTTGCAATACTGCTGGTTTCGTCGTAGTATTCGTCCATGTCCTTTGGAAGCGACATCTCGTTCAACTCAATTTCTTCTTTGCTCCCAGCTGGATACTCTTCCCAGTACCTGTCTTCTTCCTTAGCGCCTTCATCGCTGTATCGAGAGTTGATCGGCCGTCTTGATTCACTCAGACATGTTCTTGAACTGCTGTGTATTCGACTTCTTCCTGCACGTGACAGTGAACTCGGAATGAAAGCTTCTGCTTGCTGTAATGAAATGTAGAACAGTTGTGTAATTGAAAATAGTATTATCGGCAACCTTAATATTATCATTATCAGAGGCGTGGATTTCAAATGTATGCGCAGGATCAGTACGATACATGTATATCAGAGTATATGGCAACGACGAAAGTGTGGAACTCTGTTGTTGATGGAATTTCTTGGTGACTCACATGCATCTTTTCTCTGGTTGCGGACAGACTTCGATACGATTTGAGAGAAAATTTGTAATCATACTGTACCAGGTACTTATTATATCCATGCATCGCTGTTTACACCATCATGAAACTTCAAATTTCGCCAACTCCTTCCTGCAATCGAAAATTCTAAGTTCTTCTTGAGACTTCGAAGCAACAGAATATACCCACTAGCACTCTTTGTAACTGTAGCAGTCGACTTTTAATCAGTTTTTGTGAAGTCTGTTTAGAGACGTCCAAGCAAGGAAAAAGTGTTGTAGCGTGATGAAACACTGATATCATCAAACACAACTCGGAATGTTAATTTAACCTGCTTTGTTCTAGACCCTATCCGAGTACAGTGTCATCCTTGTCGTGCCTCAAAAATCCCTAGAAACACCGCACTTCAAAAGGTACTCTCGCAGTTGTCATGTTTTCCCCACTAGCTTCTTGTCGGGTCTATGCGCATGCTCTCGGTCTACAGACTCCTACGTCGATACCCAACACACATTAATTCACCCATTTATGCCCACAATTGCAGCAAACGAAAATCAAGGCCAACGAATCTGCTTGAGCAACATCGGATTGGAAGAATACAGCTTCATTGTGGTTACAATTGCTACATTTGGCGTTTTGACTCCTAGCCAAGGTTGGATCATCTGCAATTGAGGAAGGAACATTGTTTAAAACATTTCCCACCTCGTGTTTTAGATTGTTTCTGTAAATCAAAGGGTACTGTGGGGTTGCCTCCTTGTAACTGCACAAACGGCAAGAGTATTGCAAAGTCCGATTTCGTTTGTCTTCCTACATTTCAAACACTGATGTGAGACATGCATCAATAACACAATCAGATTTCTGAACACGTTGCATATCTTGGCTGCTCTCGTACCTGTGGATACAACATAGATGAATCATTCGGACAAAAGCGCATCAGCAGTCCCTCTTTCTCATTGGTCTCCTGGTCATCTTCTCCCATGTCGAGGATGTCTCCCTCGTCATCTTCTTGTTCCTCTTCTTCAGCAACTCCGACATCTTGTTGCCCTTCCCATTCTTCTTCCATCTTCTATTCAATATACAATGCTGATTCGAAACGGAATAACGGTACGATAAATCAAGGTTGATGTCACTACCGCATTGACTGTTGAATACATGCATGCCGATCACGTTTGGTTTAATTGTTAGAGGTTGGGCAGACAGACAGACGACCACGGCGGGTTAAATGAAATTGTGAATGTGATCCGCCACACGACGGGTGGATCCAGTATATCCAGTTGATTACCTCCCGCCGAACAGCAGGTTTCAACTTCCAACAATAAAAGAAACAGTTTTCACTTTAGCCGCAATAAGATCTCATAATGAGCTTTGGCAATAGCTACAACGGTGGGAAAACAAAAATGGTACGTTCAGTATCGCTTGGATTTTCTGTTAGAATTATTTTTCGACAGTAGCCAGCAGATCTTTCTGCATCATGTCTTTGCTCGTTTTCGTTGTTGTTCTCTTACAGTTAACGTCTTCAGGGTACCAAAGTGTTCCTCAATCTTTACGACTTGAGTCCCATGAATGACTACTTGGTGCCAGTTGGATTTGGATTGCATCATAGTGGAATTGAAATTAGTGGCGTAGAGTACTCCTTTGGCAGTGGCGGTGGAGTCTTTGAAGGTCCTCCCAAACAAGCGCCGGGTGCACGGTTTCGATACCAGCTGGAAATGGGAACCTTTGAAGGAGGTTCGCACGAATTGAACAAGGCGTTGGACGATTTACGACATGGTGGTTTTGGGAATTCACAGTACAATTTGGTTAAGAGAAACTGTAATCATTTTTGTGATGCATTGGTCTGGAAATTGCTCAAGATCCGACTTCCAGGCTATGTCAACCGATGGGCAGATCTTGGAAACTGCTGTTCCTGTTTGTTACCAAAACAGTTTTTGGAGGACTCACCGGTTGGCGGAAGTGGTAATCGAAACGATGGAGCCTCGTCTTTCCTAGTGCCAACCACTGCTTCGATGAAACGAGGCGGAGCCAAGGTGGCAACAACGACACAGGCATTTTCAGGGACGGGGCACAGTCTTTCCGGTGATGGAAGCAGTAGTTCTGCAAGTGGCTGGACAAAATCGAATAGCGCTACCAAGGACGACTTGATTGACAGGCGAGAAAAAGCAAGAAAGGCTGCACTGGCGAGACTAGAAAGGGGCCAACAGCAACAACAGGAACAAACATAATGAACAGTGAAATTACAATTCTTGAAAATTAAATTCTCTTTTGGTCTATATATTCTACAATGTCAACACTATAATTACAGCTTTGCCTTTTTCTTTGTAGGTTCTTCTGCGCTATCATTTACTTCATCTTCTTGTGCCTCTGCCAAACTCATTCCAACACCCATGATCATGGTTGACAAGTGGCAGACTTCATTCTTTTCAGCTGTAATATCAGTCCCCGATGCAGCTAGTTTCGCCATGAAGAAGAGCGTGTCTTGCAAGGAATCCCGTGCCCGATCATAGTATCCCGTGATGTAGTCTATTTGTTCGTCTGCCTTGACAATTAGGCTTTGGGTTTCGCTTGTCACAATGTCTTCTCCTGATGGACAAAAGAGCAGCTCTTCGGCAACGAGAACTGTTGCCTCGCAAACTCTCCTATGAGCTGTCAGGTACTCGATCGACATTGTGTCTTTTGCAAAGGAATCTAGCTTTCCTTGATACCATTCCAAGGCCCTCGAATACGCATCGGCAGCATCAGCATGTCGATCCAACATTGACAATGTATCCCCAATTCCCAATAGAGCTCTTGGTAGTGCCTCCTTGACCCAATCTTGGTATTTCCCGCCCTTTTCACTAGAGCTATATTCGTCCATTATGCTGTACGCATTTTCCATCATCTCGAGTGCGAGATTTTCGTCGTTCTCATTTTCAGTTTCATCTATGACTGCTGTGTTGGAAGGTTCTTTACTGGCTGCATCTGTTTCGCCAGCCTTCCGCGCTGGAGGCTTCGAAACTTTATCTTCACTTTCTTGTTTCTGTCCGAGGAGTCGCTTTTCTGCCGCTTTTGCGATTGCCTCTTTCGGATCATCCGTTGGCCCAGCATCGTTAGATTCTTCCGCTTCCATTTTCCGGCGATTCATGGCTCTCAACAAAGCATTCCCATATTCAAAATAAGCTGGGGATGATTCGATGGATGATTCTCCAAACTTGTTTCCCACTTCTTCCGCAAGTGATTCAAAGATTTCGACAGCACCATGAGCTGCCAGTCCTTTTTGAATCATATTGCGTCCAGCTTTGAACCGAGGATCTAGTGTCACGATTGGAACGGGACATGCATTTGTCGCTTCCTTGGACCCCGACATGATGTCTTCGGTTTCCTCAGTTTGTGTTGTATTTCGAACTCGTTATTGGGACGGTCGATGTACAGGCCAGAAATATCTTTTCACAAGGAATCATGCGATCAGGCATCTTTCTGCGAAGCTACCGTACCGGTACAGTGGAGGGACTTTGACTATGGTCTATATTTGACGACTTGTTCAGCACTCTGTTACAGTAGACAATTACGCTGAAGAAAACTTCGAAATCATTATGCGAAAATCAAACCAAGCTCCTGCTCGAGCCGAACCATTCGATCATTTATCAAAAGACCTCTCCGCCCCAATGACTTTTGTTTTGCCAGCCATTTTCCAACATTGCGATCGCCAATCATCATGTCGCCTCGAACATCTTCAATTGAACCGTTTTCCTCTTTGTACTTTCGTAGTAGGTCTAAGGAAATGTCGAACTCTTTCCGCTGATCAATCAATTTTCCAGAACGTAGAGTTTTATTGCTTGTATCGAAGGTCCAAACAAAGTTCAACTTTTCCAAGAGAGCCATTTTCTCCGCGCTCAGGCAATTTTTGTTTCGAAGTGTCCGCTGTTTTCGAACCCAGTTGGACAGTGTTCTATCTTCATGATTATCGGTATGCTTGTGTTGAGGAACCATCGAATGGCCGTTTTCCCTGACATAGACCTGCAAGTTCTTGTATTGTCTCATCCAGGTATTCGGAATTCTGCTCGCGTTCTTCTTCGTCTTTTTTGCTGCCCAATCAGTGTAGCCAATGCCTTCAAGTCGTTCTTTTCTGTCTTCTCTCAAGCGGCCATGGAGCTGGAGATTTCGCTGCCATATTAGCCATCCATGGAGCTTCTTAAATTCTGCAAACTTGTGGACTGCAAAGTTGTTGTGCTCCTTGTGAAACTTGTCGAGACGATCTAGGTTTTCGTCCCAGGCTCGTTCTTTCTTCTCCTGCCCCGTGGTCCAGTCAAAACCCAAATCACAAAGTGCGTCTTTCTGCTCGACGTTGAGCTCGTCAGAATTGTTTTTTAGCTGTACTACAAATTCTGCTAGACCTCGGTCATGAAAATTTCGTGATGGGACATTCGTGTGTCCGTGCTCTAGTTTGAAGTTGATCAAAGCTTCGAGACGTTCATTCCATGTTCGTGGGCTGTAACGATTGCTGACGCTCATTTGACTTCTACCTTTTCTTCTCTCCCTTTCTTGTGTCCTTTCCTTCCTCCTAGGCCTAGGTGCAGTCTCTTCATTTTTTTCAATTTCCTCGTTTGCATCCTCATCATCATCTGTGGAAGGGTATAACTCGGCAATACCATCATGGGAATCACGCGCAGCTGCGTGGACGGAGGCGTCATTGTGGTAGCCAGGATTTGCGTCATCTTCCGAAATGGTTTGCTCGTCGTTCTCAGGTGACCCAGGATTGTTGACCGACGAGCCCCTTTCATGGGAACGATCTGCAGTGTTCGCTTTCAGTCTCTCGATCTCCGTTATCTTTCTCTTCTTTGTTGGCTTAGAAGCAACGCCAGGGTCGTTTGAAGCTGCATCTTCTTCTATGGGCGCACTTTCTTGATTTGTGGACTCCTCCTCCCGTTGATCTGCACTTGTGCTTCGACCCCTTTTCTTGAGTGCCTTGAGCTGTCGTTTTTCTTTCTTCTTGGATTCTTTTTCCATTCGTCTCTCGTCTCGTTCTCGACGCTGTTTTTCCTTTCTCGCCTTCTTGGCTGATTTGCGCTCCTTTTTCAGTTTCTTCCTCGTGGATTTGGACAGAGCGCTGGAATCATCCTCAGAATCATGGTTAGGACTCCTCTTTCTCTTCGTCGGTGATGACTGTGATTGTGTAATTACTTGTACTCTTGGGCTGCCCTCATTGGTAGCTGAGTCGACGGACAGATCCGTCGCTCCTTCGTGTACATGCATGCTTACAGCATCAACCTGGCATACAGGTAATGTAGCGGTTTGTGATCATTCATTGAATGTGCATGTACCGGTACCACCGTATGCATGCAGACCTCGCGCCTACAATTGGACTCCTATGATTCCAACAAATGAAATTCCATTGAAACGAAACCGAAAACACTTCCAAAAAATATGTTACTGTATATATACCGGTAGAAATATAATGTATAAAATATAATAAAATATACAAGTGCAGTAGTCCTACAGTAGGGTTGATTCCATGCATCTGTTATACATTATTTGCCAAAAATAAAGTTACGATACGGCAATGCGATCGTTTCTAATCAAAGGTGATTTCATCACACAGGGCGTCCCACTCTTGGACACCAGGCGCGAACTCTGGCAGGTAGCTGGATTCGGCGGCCTTTTGCATGACTGCCTTGGGTGGCATGCGGATCTTTCCACCACTCTGCATCAAACGCAGTTGGACTTCACAGCATCTCTCAAAATAGTAGGCCAAGACCCATACTTCTCTCACGGAGGAACCAAAGCATACAAAACCATGGTTGTTCATCAAGAGCGTATTGCAACCTTCAACAGACTTGACAGCAGCGGCAATCAGAGGACCTTCCGAGGCGTCGTCGGATAGACCGTCCCATTCGTAGTTGGCCACCTTTCCATAAAAGTAGGCACCATCTTGCGTGACTGGTTGGAATCCGCCCTCCAAACAGGATACGGCAGTTGCCGCAGGAGTATGAAGATGAATGATGGCCTTGATATCCCGACGAGACGAGTAGATTGCGTCATGGATGACATCAGCAGTCACATTGGATGAGCTGTATACCAAATCTCGAGGTAAAATTTTGGACCACATTTTGCGTCCTGGAGTGATCAAGCATCCAGTACGGAATCGGGCCGAAATGTGATTCCAGACCAACATGTCCATGCCATACTTGGCCGTCAGACGATGGGCCACTGCCAAGTCGTGACGGATCGCCTTTTCTTCGGCCTTGCGTCGCTCATCAGAATGTCCTAAGCCAAAGTGGTCTTCGATAATGGGCTGAATGTCTCCCACTAGAGCTTCACGAACCGCCATTGTGTTTGTAGCATAATGCGGCAAGATGAAGCATTGCTCCATAGACCAAAGTTCATGTTCTTTGGGCAATGGTTCAGGGAAGGTAGTATCAAGAATGGCGTACTTGATCTTTTTGGCCTTGAGGGTTGCGGTCAAAGCGTCAGTATCGACGACTTTTCCACGAGACATGTTCATAAAACCAGCATGTGGTTGCATTGCGTCGAAAACTTCTTGATTGATGAGATGTTCCGTGTGCTTGGTCAAAGGACATAGTGGCAAGAGAATGTCACAAATCGCTGCTAGGCCCTTGACGCTGCTGACGTACTCGACGTTGAAGTTCGATTCGGCATCAAAATCTCTCATGTTGGCAGGCACGTGATAAACGATGCGGGTATCCGGCGCCAACTTGCGGATTTCCGATATCAAGCCCTTAGCAATCAGTCCCATGCCCACAATGGCGATGGTCGACTTGGTGAGTGGTTTACCGTCGCAGTTCCAGTTAAGGTTCCACCCACTTGATGGAAAAGGAACTCCAAGTTGATTCAGCGCATCTCGAAGGCCCACAATGAGGAAACCCAAGACATACTGGACCACATGGGACGTAATGGCGTCACGACCAGACTGCTTGACAATGATTCCATTTGCAGCACATGCTCTGGTATCAATGTGATCAAGACCGGCAGACATTGTGATCATTAGATCTACCGATTTTGGAAGCGCGCTGATCTTCTCTTCTGTCATTTTGTTCAAAATATCAATCACCACTACATTCAATCCTTGGCCACCCCCGGTTTCTTCATTACGGGTGAGAAGCAAGTGATTGGTCTTGTTGAAGGGAACGGGTGGTTTGCAAACAATGTCCATAACCACTGGTTTACGGGCATGAATAACCCCCCATTTGAAGACACCACGGTCGATTTGCGTAATGCGACGGCAAATGGAGTCGTGGTAGTTTCTCAGTTGGACTCCCTGCTGGTTATCCCCAACTTCTCCGTGTTCCAAAACGAATTTGACCTTTGATGCAGCAATTGAAAACGTGTGTGAGGGAGATTGTTCACCTGAAGAAATATAAGTAAATGCGCTTTCATCAAAACATCATGCTTTGCTTACCTTTTTCAACATCAGTTGGAAACTGATACGTAGATCAGTAGTCAAGTCAACAAACTTGACATCCTTCCACCCGGCAGTCTGGCAAGTCTTGCGGGTTTGCGATGGATTCAACCAATCGTTAATGCGGTTGTTCTCAGCAAATTGCGTGAATTCTTGTGTGGTCAAATCAGGATTGTCTCCGCACATGATATCGCAAAAGACCAGGGCACCTCCTGGCTTTGTGATACGAAAAGCTTCCGAAAAAGAAATGAACTTATTCCTCGAGTGCACAAAGGCGTCTTGTGAAAAGGCCAAATCAAAATAGTTGGCATCACAATTGGAATCATCAAACGAGGCATCAATGGTCTCTAGTCGTTGAGACACGCCTAGGGCAGAAGCCCGATCCTTGGCTTGATCGTTTTGTTCATGACACAAGTTAAGACAAGTAACATTTTCAATGGTCTTGTGTTCCTGCAACAATTGCAAGGCAGCAGCTCCACTGCCACTGCCTAGATCAATGTAGCGAAAGTCATCAGCCTCGGCACGGTGAGGCAACAAGTTGAGAGAGAGCTGAAACATATAACGCGTCATGGCATCGGCGGCTCTTCCATAAGCGCCCGGTTGTTCGAGATCAATTCCATCCCACTTTCCAAAGTGAATATTCTCAGATCCATCACCCAAAACGTGGGCATAGAATTTGAGCTTAATACGATCATTGTTGACGGGTTTTGGGTTCATGTACTCATCGAGACTACCACCGAAACTTGGTGCACGGTACTTGAGTGTCTTCGTTGGGGTGCCATCATCATTTGTCGTATCCTTGGTGTCATCTTGTCCAAATTCCCGCCAGTAATACGAACTGTAGTGAAAGATATCAGCGACGAGAGTAGGTGCCTCTTTGGGAGAAGAGGCGGGAGGATTTTGCGAAGACATGGTCAGGTGTTTGTGATGGAAAGAAGATATTTATGACTACTTGATGTGCGTGGAGAAGATTGGAGAATTTTGTAGGCAATGATGATGATTGCAGTCAGTCGTAAACTGAATTCTTGTATGGCGAGGTCGAAACTTTCAACTTGCGCAAAAGTTCTTGTTTCTCGTAGGAATCAGACAAATTTTGTTTGTTTGTCAAGTACGTATGGGAGTGTTTTGCCCACGTACGTCGCAAATTCTCGGAAATCCTGTCTGTGAGAAATTTTTTGCCAGTAGTATCTTCCACGTGCGAGGCTGTTTTTCGGCTAACGCAGGGACGATAAGTACCAGCTGTACTTACACCTAGGCGTAAGAGCGTTTCACACTCGAACACCACGCAGAAAGTTCCAAAGTCTTCGAATCTCAGAAACGTACAGTAATACCGGTACCGCACAAGATACAGTATTTTAGACAATATCCAAAAAAATACAGACAGACGAAACAATGACCACCACTGCCGATCCCATTGCTGCTTCCGTTGACCCTGACACTTATGGAAAGTCTGGGGATACCGACAAGCATCTTGATGGCGTCAAGAAGCAATATGACACCAAGGAAAAGCTTGAATTCTATTCTCAAGTCATGGGTGACGGAACCGACAATATCCACTTTGGTAAGTGGGATAACATTGATCTAGAAGAAGCAGGTGCTTACGGAAAGGCATCGGAGCAAATGAGTGACTGGATGTTGAACCTAGCACTAGAACTATCACCCGAACTTAAGACAAAGGAAGATTTCTCGTATGTCGATTTGGGCAGTGGTACCGGTGCTGCCGCCCTTCGATTGACTGAAATTAATCCATTTATTGCCAAGGCCACTTGCTTGAATTTGTGCGGTGAGCAAAATAATTTGGCCACCAAGAGAGCCGCTGAAAAAGGTCTCGAGAAGAAGATCACCGTCGTCACTGGAACCTATGAAAACTGCCCGTTTGACGACAACTCGTTTGATTTGTCATTTTCCCAAGATGCTTTTGTTCACGCCTTTTCCAAGCTCAAGGCTTTCTCAGAAGCCTTCCGAGTGACCAAATCTGGTGGTGTCTTTATCTTTTGCGATTTGATGTGCGGTGATGGGCCAGGTACGTGACTGTTGAGCGAATTACATGTTGTTTTCAATTTTCAACATTTTGACGACGGCATGCTCACATGCAATTTAATTTACGTTATCTTTCATCTTGCAGGAGTTTCGGACGAAGAATTGGCCACCTTTGCCAATACCAACATGGTGAATGACTGGTTGTCTCCTGAACAAAATGTCAAGGCCTGCACAGAAGCTGGCTGGAAGGATGCCACCTTTGTTAATTTGACTACTGACATTCGCATCAGTTTTCAATTAATGTTGAAAAAGGTGGACCAAATCCTGGAACGAGGTGGAGATGGTATTGGATTGGATCTGTTGGAAGCCTACAAAAAGAATCTGTCTAATCGCATCACGCAAGTCGACCGTGGGGTCTTCAAGTGGGGTGTCGTTCACGGAAAGAAGCCATAAACAACGATGGAATCGTGTCCATCTCATACATATATATCATTTGCTGCCATATATATAACCACCATCTGGCATTGCATTTTAGCTAATAAACGCACTGAACAACATATCCTCCTAGCCCTAGCCTTCGAAAACGACCATTATTTCAATGAATGAATGAATAAATAAATCCAGCCGGGAAATATGTCATCATTGTCTTTGAAAGCTTGCTACAATAATTTTCTAGTCTCCATTCCGGAAAAAAGCTGAATTCCAATGTAAGAGTTGTGATATGAGCAATCCATCATTCTTCGTTCATTGTTGGATCGTCATCCTCGGTAAATGCCATTGTTACTTCTTTAAAACCATTGCTACCGCACGATTTCCGCGCGAACAAGTGATGCGGACGACGTGGTTCCCTTTGGTCCAACGAAAAGGTCCCGACAGGAATCAAATTCCTTTTGTTTCGTTATTTGTTCGATTCTTCATCAAACACTGGAAGCAGCAAAGAAGAAACAAGATGTCGTTGTTGGAACCGCCGCAAGATTTGTTGGCACTTCTCCGAGAAGCTGTCAATGCTGAGGAAGGAAAAGAAGTTGATTTTGAGGAATCTGAGGATGTATTGGCTTATGTTACATTTTTGGCTGCCGGACTCTGCAAGGCTCAGGATTTCTCTCCAGCAACCTGGAAGGATGTCTTGGAACCGTACTTGGAAGATACTATGAGTGTCGAGTCCGTTGAAAAGTTTCGTGAGAGTGTTCAAAAGGCCACCATGGGGGATGACGACCAAGATTCGTATGGTGAAGATGACGATGATGAGCATGAAGAAGTCTGCAACATTCGCTTCAATTTGGCCTACGGTGGAAAGATTTTGCTTCGTGAGTCCAAACTTAAGTTGTTGCGAGGACGCCGATACGCTTTGGTGGGACAGAATGGAGTGGGTAAAACCACTCTGATGAGTGCCATCAACAATGGAAAGTTGGAAGGATGGCCACAACAGTTGAAGACTGCTTATGTGGATTCTGGTTCCAATGTTGATCCCAATTACGAAATGCAGCCTGTCATGCAACATTTATTGGACGATACCAAGAAATCTAAGGAGGTTTGTACGGCCAAGTTGAAGGAACTTGACTTCACCGATTCCATGATCAATGGTACCATTGGTGCTCTTTCCGGGGGTTGGCAAATGAAACTCCGTTTGATTCGAGCCATTTTGATCGATCCCGATATCTACTTGTTGGATGAACCGACAAATCACTTGGCTGAAGGAGCTGTGAAATGGATCACCGACTATTTAAACTCACTTGATCATCAGACTGTGCTGACGGTGTCTCACGACACCACTTTCCTCGAGAATATTTGTACGGATGTCATTCATTATGAACAAAGAGACGTCTGGGGTCCTTACCGTCGATTGGTCCATTACAAAGGAAAGATGTCTGAATTTGTTGAGAAGCAGCCTCAAGCTAAACACTATTTTGAGCTTGCTACTTCGGAAGACACAATGACATTCAATTTCCCAGAACCAGGACGTTTGGAAGGTATCAAGACATCCACACAAAAGTTCTTAGAGATGGAAGGTGTAAACTTCCGTTACCCAGGACAAGATGTGGATCAGTTGTCGGATGTCAATTTGAAAATGACTCTATCTTCTCGGGTGGTTGTATTGGGAGCCAATGGTGCAGGAAAAACAACACTGTTGAAAATGATGGTTGGTGAAACTCTTCCGTCAAACTTGGGACAATGCAAGTACTACGTCCACCAGAATCTTCGTATTGCTTATGTTGCTCAGCATGCCTTTTCGCACGTTGAGCAACACATGGAGGAAAGCCCCGTTGCGTACATTCAATGGCGTTTCAAGGATGGCTTTGATAAGGAGAAGTTGGAGTCTGCAGCATACAAAATTTCGCCCGAAGAGCAAAAGGCTATCGACGAATTCCAGCTCGAAGGAATCTGGAGTCGACGTATGCGTGCTGGTCGAATCGAGTACGAAGTCAAGAAAAAGAATATTCGTGAGAAAGACAACAAGTACTATACTAAGGAAGAACTTTTGGGACTGGGATTTGAGCATCTCCTCAAACAAACAGATGAAAAGATTGCGGCAAAAGAAGCTGGTTTGGACTTGAGACCAGTGACCACAACCGAGATTCAAAAGCACTTGGACGGCTTTGGTCTTCCTCAAGAGTTTGGTACCTATGGAAAAATCCGCGGTTTGAGTGGAGGACAAAAAGTGAAGCTTGTGTTGGCAGCTGCCTACTGGACCGTTCCGCATCTCATTGTGATGGACGAACCTACAAATTTCTTGGATCGCGAAGCGTTGGGTGCCCTATCTGCCGCGTTGAACAAATGGGGAGGTGCCGTGTTGATGATATCTCACAACCGTGAGTTCTACTCTTCTGTTTGCAGAGAGGAGTGGCATGTAGGTGGTGGTAAAGTCGATGTTAAGGGCGACTCCCATGAACGTGAAATGAAAGCTGTTGCAAGAAAGAAGAAGTACGAGAAAGAATTGGACACAGATGAAGTTCTTGAGAAGGCTGGTGGTAACATGAACGCTAATGCCGACCGCTACAAAGATGCGACAACAGGTTCGTAGTGGATGTTCCAGGTCGAACTTAATCGTTTCATTCCTCACATTGCTCTTGTTGTACTTTAGATTTTTGGGGTAAAACCGTTAGCAAGAAGGATGCCCGAAAATACGATAAGGCCAAGAAGAAGGGAAACATTGCCGAGATGAGAAAAATTTTGGGCGTTCCAAATGGCAAGGTCATGCCCGGATACGAAGAGCTTGGTGATGGTACTGCAAAGTAAAATTTTAGCCTGCACCTAAATATATGAAACGTCGGTTTGTTACTTGTTACTCCATCCATTGTGGACGCGGTGGATACTGCATCTGCTCTTCCTCGACTGTTGGTGTTACAAAATTGTGATCCATTTCCAGCGATGCGTTTACAGCATCGAGTTCATCTTCGTCGTCGTCATTTGGAATTAATCGATGACCGAGCCCTCTTCCCTGTATTCGTTCTCCCTCGTCACCCCTCTTCACTGCGACATAGGTCAGTGCTCCAAATACAAACAAAGTGAACACAACTTCAAATGGACACACAATGGGTCAGCTGAATCTATTTATATCGTTCTTCAAAAATAACAAATGAAACTTACTTGAGGAAGAAGTCATTGCCTTGAGCTCAGCCTTGTACTTTGATCCTGTCTTCGTAACCTGGTCCCAGACCGGAATGCTCTCCACTAGTGAAAATGAAACAGCACCTCGAACACCAGCAAGCAGAAGAATTAGTTGAGTTTTCTTGTCGAGATATGGTTTGTTGTGCCCCTCTGTGAAATCGTCGTCATCTGCGAGATTAACTCTCCTAAATGACCTGTAAAAACGCTTGAGCTTATTTTCAACGTCAAAGAACACGAAAATGTTGATCAAAAGAGACAAAATTCCAACCATCACCCCACGACTCGAGACGACGCCAAGGATTGCTGTAAGGTTGAGTCTAAAATCCCATTTGTTGTCAGAAAACAAGAAGAGACCGAGGTATGCGAATATGGCAGTGTCCATGATTGAAGCAACTACATGTGCCACGAATCCTACATGCGTCCTTGATCTAGACAGGATATGACCATCTCCGTTGAATGCCTGAGAGAAGAAAATCTGAAGATCGGTCCATCGATCTCCACCTCCGAATGGCATGGCGCGTTCCTCACCGTTCCCGAAGTTTTGCATTGGCATGTAGTCATTCACTGTAGGATTTTGTTGTGGATGAGATCCGCCAATCACATAATAGTCCATGAGGAATCCCATTACCATGATAGCAATGATTCCAGAACAAGATAACCCGTCAGCAACATAGTAGGGAATTAGAGCCCAACAGAAAAAAACACCAACTTCAGTGACAGCCGTTTGCCGACCACGGAGAACGTAGAAATAAACGGTGCAGCAAGCACCAATAGCCAATCCAATTGCAATCGAACCTGGTAGCAAAGAACAAATTAGCGCGTGTTGGATAAGCTGTACAGATACAAGTGTTCCAGTGCACTTACCGAAAAGAACTACAAAGAAATGCTTAGCCATTTCTTGATATGCTTCCTTTCCAAGTTCCTCATCTTCCCCAAGATGATCTACCAACGTTTCGAACAGAACAATGGCAACACCATCGTTCAGAAGAGATTCGCCAAAGATTAGCGTGTAGAGTGTATCAGTTTGAGAGACCCCAACGCCAGCTAAAATACTCAAAGTAGCCACAGGATCAATGGAAGAAATAAGAGACCCAAACACAAGCGAATCCAACAGCGGAAGCGTATCTTCAGATCCCAAGGTACTGACATGATGAGTGATAAGTCCAATAGCAACGGCAGAAAAAGCTGTTCCGAGACCAGCAAAAAGCAAGATAGGAAAGAGATCTCTTCGAAAGGCACGTTTATCTATACTCAGTGCCGCTTGAAAGATGATTGGCGGCAATAAGATCTGCAAAAACAAATCGTTGTCGAAACTCTGCCGATTTTGGAGCAAGCCCTTGTTCACAACACGGACTAGCGCTCCAACGATTGTACCAACCAAAATGAAAGCACACGCATCTGGAAGCCAATTCACACCAAAAGCCTTCAGTAGAGCCTTGATCATAGTACAGGCAAGCATAACAAGCATAATTCCCAGTAATCGAGAACTATGTAGCTCAGAAGTTTGTTCACAGTTCCTTTCATAAAATTGCTGTATACTATCGCAGCATTCCCAGTTCTCAAAAAAGTCATCAACTAACGCAAATGGTGCATTCCAAGTGAGCATATGCTTTACAACATATATCTTGAATCAATCAAGACAACTTACTCAAGAGGTCGTCTTCTTTGTCAGTTTTGTTCTTGTCGTCTTCGTCGAGGATCACTACGTGAGTATCGTGCTCGCAATCCGCAGCTTTGTAGGCGCTGTAGAACGCGTTGCATTGGTCATTGCTATCTGTGGTCCCGTTTAGAAAGTTGTACAAGTATTTTTTGCATGTTGTGGTCCGGTTTTGATCATCGTCCAGCGTTGGTGCGTCTTTGTGTCCATCGTCCGCATCAGCAAGGAAACGCCTGGCGATGACGTTTGGTTGAGCCGTCCTTGAAAGAGTAGTAGTTTGCAAAGCATTATCGTGCCAAAGTATGACGCCTGTCAATATTAGAACTGTGAAAGCCAATGAAGCCAACGAAAGCGTTTCGGAAGGAAGTGGTGAACGCTTCATAGAATCAGTAGAACCTCGATGCGTTGAATTTTGTTGTGTTGGATGGAAGTAGACTATTGTAACCCGAAACGAAAATCCCTTTATTCTTGTGGAGATTTACAGCGGATGAACCTAATTGGGACTCGTAAAAGGGGGCCCTGCTGTTTCAACGACTATTGTCTCTTTGCAAAGATGATGAATGAAGAATGTTCAATGTGATTGATCCATTGTTCTCTCAGCACGACTTGGGGGGTTGGTCATGGGGTCCGTTTATGTTCCGTGTATGTTCCGTTTATGTTCCGTTTATGTCCGCGTGTGTCCGAGAGTCTGACACGAAACCGCGGAGCCAATCCCAGCACGACAACTTCAAAACTAACTGAAAGGTGTCCTTGATCGTTGACAACATTTACAAAGATGGGGAAGGAAAGCGAAGGTGAAGGAAAATTGACGCAACTGGATCGCAGCATCAAAATCCTTGTGGATGAGCCTACGGCATCGGCAACAGAGGGAATAGAGCCTTCGACGGAACGCATACATCGATTGCACGGGACGTCTTTAATCCATGATGCATCCACCTTGTTGTCACTCGGAGCATCTACCTTTGCAACCGCATGTACAATATTTCATCGATTCTGTCACCAATGTTCCTTATATGATTATGATGTTTGGAGTGTGGCTGCTGCATCAATCTTGCTGGCAATAAAGATTGAGGAGGAACCGTATGCCATGAAGGGGATCATTCACGTCTTTGCGCACCTATATCGGAAGCGAATAATGCTCGCAACAACCGAAACCCCGGATCAAGTGAAGAGTCATCCACTTGGTGCAAGCCTACCTGCTGCAAGCACTCTTTCGTTGGAAGAAAAGCATCAAAGAATGGGGAAAGTACCACTTCCATCAAAACTTGGCCCAGTCTACAAGGAGTGGCATAGTCGAATTTCTAAAATGGAAGCCATCGTGTTGAGGCAGCTTGGTTTTACTCTATATTGGATTCCAGATTCTCATCCACATAAGTTCATTGCTTGCATCTACGATGCTTTGGAATTGACAGATGTAAAGGTCCGTTGACGGTGAATTGTGAATTGATTATGTACTTTGTCATTGTCTTTCTCCTCATCCACCACAGCTTGCACAACGGGCTTGGGAATATTGCAACGATTCATATCGACTGGACTTGTGCGTACGCTTTCCATCCGAGGTCATTGTAAGTAAAATGAGTCATTCTGCTATTTTTCAATGTTGAGCTCGTGATTGACACTGCTCATGTGGGACATGTAGGCAACCAGCGCTTTCTTTTTGGCTAGTTGCGATTTGAAAATAACTCTGCCTACAAACCCAACGCCGTGGTGGGAATATTTGGTTGGAAAGGGCAAAGAAAAGGACATTTCGTCCATCACCAATGTGCTCCTTGGACTCCAATCAGCGCAAGATGGCTCGACCTTTAATAACGATATGATGTTGGCATCCTTGGGGTTTGTCAAGACAATTCAAAAGACAAAAGGAGAAACAATGAGCAGTTTCAACGGTGTGGGGAGTTTTCTATGGGACCACCAGAGTGAAGTATTTGCAAAGGAGATGTGAAGGTAACAGCAAATACCTGCTCAATCATGTTAGCATCAAGATGCTGGAAATATATGGTATTAACGGTCGTGTCGTTGTCGTCGGTAGAAAAAAGCAGACCTATTTTCGATAATATGACGAAGGATTTGACCTCGAGATTCCTTGTGGAAAAGAAGTCTGACAATCAAACATCCAAGAAATGCACAATGCTGTGGTTGTACAGTGCAGCGGCTGCAGGGCCAAACTTACTTCCAACTCATATATTCGCCATATGGGCTTTTATATCCGACCATCAACTGTATTTCAAGTATTGGTTCTTGTCTTACTAGGCAGAAACCTTCGTGTTGCAGTCTCCAATCAACTCAATTATCCATGTTGCAGTCACTTAACGATTGATTCGATCACAATGATTACAGTAGCTTGGAACAGCATTAGCTGCCTGAAACGTGGAACTTGTAATTCAACATTGAAGCATAGTGATGTAGTTCAACATTGAATCATGAGCTGACACTCAAAAAAATTTAGGAGACGGTTGCACTTGCTCGGAAAGGCACCAACATGTCAAAAACGTGGCAGTTCAGATTTCATAATACTGGATGTACCGGTAGTAACTCCGATGACGAAATATGACGCATCAAATGGATGTTTTAATGATTACTTTGATTCGTACGCACATCGCTTGGAGACATCGCTGGCGTGTGCTTGAAATTTTTGGATAGTTTTGATTGGTGATAACTTCTATTTATTGACACCAGGCGTCAAGCTTGCGTCAAAGTTTGTGGCTCGAATTTGAAACGCATGTAAAAGATGACACCAGTAGAAACACACTACTGAAAGTGTCCTCTCCACGTGACTTTGAACATGATCGCCCCTTTGTTGACCGAGAAAAGGATTCGAAAAGAATTCAATCCGACCTACGTAATCATCAAATCAACAAAACTTCTGGCCCACAGAAAAAAGTGCTGGAGCCATCAAAGTGAGCACAAAATTATAAATTATCAGTCAAGCAGAACCATCATCAACATCTCGCCATGACCAATCTTTCGACCGTCTCTTATCCTCGCACTGGCAAGAGAGGTGTACCTCAGCAGTTTCCAAGACGACTTTATGAGATGCTCGAGGGCGAAGCCAAAATTGCTGCCTCAGGAAACCAAGGCAAAGTTGTGATTTCCTGGTCAGAATCAGGAAAGGCATTCAGGATTTTCGATGTAGACTCTTTCATGGCTTCTGTTCTTCCAAAGTATTTCCGTACCAAGAAGTTCAGTTCCTTCCAGAGAAATCTAAATTTGGTATGTTGGTTTGGCATTGGCTTTAACATACTTTTATCGGTTCAAATGATCTCATCTTTTTCCTTTTTCTTTCTCCAGTATGGCTTTGCCAAAGTACGAAGAGGTCCCGACACAGACATGTACGCACACCCATGCTTCGCCAGAGGCTATCCAGAGTCCTTGGCACAGCTGCGAAAATCGGCAACTTCGTCACGCAGACGTCTTTCTCAACAACCTTCCACCGATGAGAGCGATGGAAGTAGTTGTGATGGCTCGCTTGTGAGGTCGATAACACCGTCTCCAACAAGAAATGTCATACAACCCGTTCCTCAAAGTAGGATCCAAGAAGTCACATCCCAAACCCGCTACCTAAACTCTGCGTGGCTCACACTTTGTGCACCATCATTGCCAACCCAGAGTGCCCACACTCCTATTTCGTTTCTACCACCTCGCAAGACAGACGGCTCTGGAAGGCTTGATCTCTTGGCTCTTGCTATTGAGAGAGAACAGCGCCATGTAAATGCTTTGTAAATTCCCTGTTGCTATAACCCGCTAGTCTCGACTATGGGTGTATGGTATCCTGCTAAGCCCATTCCCAAGTCAAAAGACGCTACATATTACAAGCTTTGTAGATATTGTACAATCAAACGCTATTAAAATAATAAACAATATGTCCAAAAGGACACTGCTATCACCACCAATGATTTCATCTAGAGTAAAATCAAATCCTATAGAGTACTTCACGCGCTTTTGAACACGGCGACTGCCAAGGACTCCATTTTCGTTGGCTTTCTACAGCTGGGGCAGGTTGAATTCTTCTTTAGCCACTGAGACCAACAGGAGATGCAAGCAATATGACCACATTCTGCAATGTAAGGCTATGATGCAACAGCACCGTTAGTGCATTCAATTTAAGGATACAAAGACAGGATGGTCAAGATGGAAACATACCTTATCAACCTTCTTCTCGCAAATGGGGCATGCCAAGCTGTCTGGAGCATTTGACTTTATATTGTGCAATCCATTGAAATTGGATCGTCCTGTAAACATTCTCGATTCTGATTGATGAATAGCCTTTCGGTAGGGATTCTTACTCAAAGGGCTCAACAAAGATGAAGTGTTGAAAGCATTTTTGGGCCGCTTGGCGGATTTTAGAACCCCTTTTGCTACTGCGTTCAGTCGTTTCTTTCTATCATCGATAGGGAAACCTCGGGCCTTTTGAAGCGAGATTCCATTTGCAGCAACAGTACCCTGTTTTGAGTCATCTTGTGTGCTGTTGATCTGTCTCGATGCACTAGTCTTGCTAGTGTTGTCGGGTGGGGTTTGTTGAGTACTCATGAGTTCTTGGTTCAAAAGTCTTTTCTCTGATTCTTTCATTTGATGCATTCCCATGGAAGCTCTTCGAACATCTGCAATCTTGTGAATCAGGCTGTCTATTGCTGAATGACACTCTAGTGGCAGAAAAGACTTGCAGCCACGTACACTACCAGGGTCAAGTCCCGGGTTGGCCTCGACGAGCCGGACAAGGTGTGACTCGAATTCCTTTGTCAAGGTGGAGAAAGAGGACTTCTGGCTAGCTTCATCTTCAAACCAGATCAGTTTGAGGATCTTCAGGAGACTGCTCCTGTGTTCTCTATATTTATCCGTGGTCAACATCGACTTTGCCTGTTTTCCGAAGGCAGATTGCCTGTATACAGAGTTTAGAGTCACCATTTCGCAATCATCACGGTAATGTGATGGCAAAAGTCGAAACAGTAATGAAACTAGCTCCGGTGGTGCTGTCCGTGATCGATTTTCAAAGTTCTCGTGGCGTAGAATAGTATCGATTGCTGCACTAGCTGATGCCATGAATGGTTTGCGATGTTGAATGTCAACATATCGCTTCATTGTGAAGATTTGCTTCTTCATTGTCGCAATTTCACCCTTGGACATGCAAGTCTGTAGTTTCAGGAAGAAAGTTTTTGCAGGAGATATCCCATTCTGTGTGCCGCTGCTGATGGTACCAGACGCTTCAGACTGGGAAGCCTGGGCTGCCATAGCATCCTTCAATCGAACAGCAGTCGTTGCATTGCTATCCGTGTAATTGAGAGCTTTATCTTCTGTCCGAACAAGCTTCCGAAAGTCTCGTGATCCTGTCCCCTTCGTATCGATCCTGGCAATGATGTCGTTTGATGAAACAAAGGTGGAATCTGCTCCAGCGGATGTTTCGTTGCCCGAGGCAAGCATTGCAGTCCCATCCGCCTTTCGAATAATTGCAACTTTTGTTATCTTATTCTCATCGGACATGCGTTGCATATCTTCTTTTCCTTCGTCTTCATACTTTAGTATCACCGAAACTTTGTTTGGCTCCAACCGAGGAGTGGGGATGGAGAGCTTTCTTTGCTCAACTTTCACCGCTGCCTCTTTGTAGAATTTTGCAAGACTAGATATAGTCTTACCCATTCCTTCATCGTCCAGGATGTGCGGTCGCACCCACTTGCTTAAGCCTTGTTTGTTCGCAGGCATACCAAATCTAGAATCCAGCAACAGAACTGCACCATAATCGACCCTGTTTCGTATCACACGTCCAATTGCTTGATTGACTGCTCTATGGGCTTGCTGAGTGTACCATTCGTGGCCCGATAGAACATCTGCTGTCTTTGCACCGAAACCGCCATCCTCTTTGGATTTCATGTTCTGTTTTCTCTTGTTGCAATCAAGGAATTCACGTTTCATTTTTACTTTTGGATCGAACGAAGGAGCAAAAGGCAAACCAGTAATAACGACGGCGCGACACATGTCGTGCGCAAAATCAATTCCCTATTGATGAAGGTGAGCGAACGGATGAGTTATTCATTCTTGAACCAGAAAATGCTTCGTACGACATTAGAAAGAGCCGCAACGTACCTCACTGATCTTTCCTCTGCATACTCCCATGAGGACAACACCTTTCGACTTTGGCATATTCAGAAATTTGTGAAACTCCGCAATGGCATCTTGCAAATCAGCTGTGGATCTTGGTTCAAGAACCACAGCCTTATTTCCGAGTAGTCGCTTCCACGGTGTCAGCGTCTCTTTTGAAGTACTGAACGCCGTTGGGGTATGCGGAAAGGAGTATCGAGTAGATTGCTTTTTCTTGGCCCCAAAGAAACTGCTTACTGGTTTTCCACCTGATTGGCGGGAATTTGCCGGGCCGCCCCACTTCTCGATGCAAGCCTGCATGACGCTGTAACTTGGAAAAAAGATCAACATTCCGGCGGGAATCACTCTGCTAAGACTGACCAATGTGTTACCCAGTTCAGTGTAGTATTCCTTGTCTTGGCGGCGCTCATAGCTGCTTGATAGAAGTTTGCCAGTTACTCCTCTCCCAACTACCCTTACATGCACTTGGTCATCCTTGATAATATGCGGATTCTCGATTCGGTTTGGAAAGGGAATGTCTAATTCCATCGCGTAACTCTCCAATGGGGATAGCGTTCCAGAGGTAACAAGAATGGAACGAACCTTTAAAGCGGCCAACTCTCGCATGGCTTCAGACGGAGCAAAGCACCAATAAGAAACAGTCCTTCCGACCGCAGCGTTACTGTTTTGTTTCGGTGAGATGTGTACCCGATAGGATTGTGCCTTGGCGATGCATCTGGCTTCAGTTTGCTCTCCAAACACTCTCTTTACACATTGAATCAAATGTTGCAAGCCTGGGGCACCCTTATTGTTGCCACCTTGGACTTCAAGAAAGATATCCACGAGTTTCTTGACCTCTCGAATAAACAGATCATGATTCGCATGCGAAATCGATGCCCCCCTTCGGAAGATTTCCATCATGAACTCTCCTTTATGTGCTGCCTCGTTCTCCATGGTCAAAATATGTTCCTCAAGACACAGAAAGATTGACTTGAGTCGAAGAATGTTTTCTTTCTTGATTTTGTTTTCTTGCTCCGGTATGTTTTCAACGTAATTCAATGCCCTGCTCACTTCCTGAATACACCGAGATATGTCCAACGTTGACAGATCAAACGAGGCCGACTCACTTGCAAAGGATTCGAGATTGTGCGCCTCATCGAAAATAATCACAGCATTGTCCCAAGCGACTTCTGCCAAAGTTGTGGTCCGAGCATCATTGTCAAACAGATAGTTGTACGGAACGAAAATCAAGTCCGCTTCCTCCACCTTTGATCGAGTATAGTAGAACGAACAGACCTTGTGCGTCTTTCCCATTGCAACAATATCTTCAATGTCCATGATAGGCTGATCGTTCGACGTAAGACCAGATTCGTTGGGCGGTGGCTGAAAACCTTCCAGCTTGTTTCGGTACCGACATTTTCGTTCTTTGCAGAGTTTGTTGCAGTCGTGATTGATTTCGGAAGCTGTCGAAGTTGCTTTCTTGACCTTTGGGTTGACGCACATTTGTTCACGAGAGCCAAGCACTGCGTGCTTGGGACGATATCGAGTGTTCTGCAGCTCACGAACCACTTGTGACAGCTGCGAGTGGGTTCTGGAAGCATAAATAATGGTCGGCACTCGGTGCACTGCCTTTTTTGTCGGGTTCGCAGCTGATGGATCAGCAAATGTCTGTTGTTGCAGCAGTCGAGCTTGTTCCTTTTGCCATGCCAGAGCCGAGCAGAGCAAACAAAGCGCTGGAAAAGGAGAAAGTTAAAAAAATGACAACATTCTACCAATCGTGAAATATAATTTTTATCACTTCAACAGACTTACTTTTTCCTGTACCAGTGGGAGACTCAAGAAGCGCATTTTCAGATCGATGCAATGCATCCAAAACTTTTCCCATGTAATCTTCTTGGCAAGCGTATGGTTTGAAGGGAAAATGAACTTGGACACCACGAAGGTCGATGGTTGTCGCAGGTGTTACCGCTGATTTTGCGGCAGCAGATCCCGAATTCGCCGTATTGGCACCATCTGACAGTGGTGAAATCTTTCGTCTCGCATTGTTTGATGGTTTGACCGCCTTCATCAGATGCCCAGAGCTCAATTCGATAAGGTTGGCGACATTTTCGATGCAAACAAGGATGAGTGCATGCGGTCCATTGAATCAAATCAACTTCGCGCCATGTGAAGCTTGCTTGGTGCGTTCGTTACGTTACGTTCGTGCCTACTCCAACGACTTGAACAACTTCTAAATTGTACTATAGGTACCTAAGATTAGTACATGCCACTGTTCCCAACTCTCCATGGTGGCCAGTAGACAAATACAGCCCGACCGATAATATTCTTCGTCGGAAGGAAACCCCAGATGTGACCATCCAAACTGTGATTCCGGTTGTCTCCAAGCACCAAGACGCTATCTTTCGGAACAGTGACTGGGCCAAACTCGTAATCGGCAGTTTCGGCAATAAAAGACTCTGTCTGTTCGTCGCCATTGACGAATAGCTTTCCTCGTTTCACTTCGACTTCGTCGCCCTGAAACAAAGCAAGAGAATGTTATCATTAACAAAAAACTGTAACTTTTATTTCGTTCAAACTGACCAAGACAGTTGACTCACCTCAATGGCTACAATTCTCTTGATTAGAGCTTCTTTTGCCTTTGCGGTCTCTTGACCATAATTCTGGACGATCATGTCTCGGAACGTTTTTGGTGGGTTGAATACAACAACCTCATTTCGGTAGAACGGCTTGATTCTCTTTGTCACCTTCTCAACAGCAAGTTGATCACCGACATCAAAAGTAGGGAACATCGAAAGACTTGGAATGAAACGTGGCTCGACGATGGTGAATCTTAAGAGAAGTGCAAATCCGAGACTGATGACGTATGTCTTGATGTCATCCTGAACATCTTTTCTGGAGAAAAATCTTGCAACAGCATTGCCCTCTGTCGCGGGACTTTCCTCTTCGTCCCACTGACCTGTAGGTTTATCTTCTGTCGATCCGAATAGATATGATTGTCGTTGCGGCCTTGAAACCTGAGTCAGCGATAACTGTTGTGAAAATTGTGTTGGAACGAACGCAGAGGCCTCGTGTGCAAGGATCAGCAGCAAGATGGATAAAACTAATCTTCTGTTCATTTTATTTATCGTTATACAATGGAATTGACACCAGGTAATGGGAAGAGTCGATTGGCAAAAGAAAGTAACCAACAGCCACCAGCAAAGATCCAGTTTCTTGGAGGCTGAGGCTGATGATTTTTTGGTGCCGCAAGGTGGCGGGAGATTTGTTTTTTGATGTAGAGACTCCGGCTACTGAACGGTTAGCGTACACGCATTCCATTCAACTTACGTTGGACAGACTACTACACTGTACACTGACTGTAATGTACCATACGAATACTTTTTCTGACCGTGATTATATATTTGATGCGACCTACAGTAAGATCGATTATCGGAGGTGCAGGAAGATACCTTGTTCAACTTGAAAATCTTAGCTTTGAACATATTCGTTGGTCTCGTATTTGATACCTACTTGCTCCTTCACGAAAGAGTAAAAACCTTGAAACCATGAAGACCGCTGTCCTTGCCTCTCTTGTTGCCACCGCTGCAGCCTTTGCCCCTTCCTCCAACCAAGCCGCACGAGGATCAGTAGCTGTCCAAGAGTCCAAGGCAGACCTTGAGGCCATGGCTAAGAAGCTTAACCCTGTTCTTGGCTTCTGGGATCCTTTGAACCTTGCGGAGGCTGAATTCTGGGGAGCAAGCAACGAAGCCACCATCGGTTTCTTGCGTCATGCCGAGATCAAGCACGGACGCGTTGCTATGTTCGCCTTTGTTGGATACATTGTCCATGCCAACGGAGTGAAGGTAAGAATTCTTTTGCAACCGCTTGGCGGTACTGTTGCCTTTGTATCGGAACAAAAACTTGATTTCGTATCTCACTATGTGCTTTCTTCTCTCAACCTACTCCTAACCCCTAATACTAACAGTTCCCATGGGCCATGCAAATGGACGGAACTCCCTTCCCAACTGGGACCAACCCACCTGCTCTTTGGGATGCAGTCAGCGAAGATGCCAAGTGGCAAATCTTCTCGTTGATCGCTTTCCTTGAATTCTGGAGCGAACTTTCCACCCCTGACCACAAACATTACATGGCTGGAGGAAAGCCAGGTGACTTCCCTGACTTCAAGAGTGGTCCCGATGGACTCCCACACCCTGTCCCATTCAACTTATACGATCCATTTAAGTTAAGCAAAAATATGAGCGAGGAAAAGAAAGAGAGACGTCTTCTAGCCGAACTCAACAACGGACGATTGGCACAGTTGGGAATTTTCGGTTTCTTGTGCGAACAAACCATCCCAGGATCTGTCCCTATTCTTAGTGGAGTCGTCCCGCCTTACTCTGGAGAGGTTATGGCACCATTTACAACCAATTACCTTGGACAACCCTTCGGAATGTAAATCATTTCAACTTCAAGGCATACAATGCAGACACTTCGTCATCAGCTCCCTTCGGCTTCAATTTAGTCATTTTTGTAAACATCCCTATGGGTTTGAGCCAAGCTGGTGCATGTAAATTATAGAATTTATGACATGCAAACTGCCTATGATGCATTTACTAGTCTCTACATTGCAGTATAATGTATTGCGCCAAGTCTCGCTTACACTGTTGGAATCTATGTCAAAAGGATTATTCGTCACTGGCCGACGATTCTTCTGCGCTCTCCATTTCGCTACCAGAGCTTGCATTCATTTCATCTCCCACTTCTTCGTCACTTTCGTCATCATTATCCCATCGCAATTGCACAATTGCAAGGCGATTCTTTGCCTTGGGAACCCGATGCCATCTTCCTAGTTTTGGTTCTTGCCCACAAGCAGCGACACAGAAACGAGCCTTTGGCCCCACAGCTATTCCGTTTAAGTATCCAGAAAGAGGGATGCGATTCATTTCTTCCATACCCCTCGAATCCAGCGTACTCCCCATTGCTAGCTACAAAATACAAGTAGCAAGTGGTTAGGCTGAGCGGGATTGAAACTCTTGCATGCGTTGCAACATAAAACAAAACTCACCTTCCACAAACGGAGATATCCATCGTACGAACCACTGACAGCCAGATCAGAACCTCTCAAAGAAGCCAAACTACAGATCCCACGTCCTACACCTCCATCAACACCGTGGGCGTGATCAAAAGTCTTTACAGCTTTCTTCTTGTCTGTCATCCATAGATTCAGCGATCCATCATCATGCCCAGTCATGAACCAGTCGTCCTTCATCACACGGACGCAGTCAGCAGAAGATAATCTTGCACCACCTCGAAAGATTAAGTGAGTGTCTTCCGCAAGCTTCCAAGCTCTAGCAGTACGGTCACGGCCAACTGAGATCGGTCTTTCTTTTCTATGACAATCAACAGACGTGACTCCGAACTGGTGCCCATAAAGCGTTTCGACATACATTTGTTCGCTCAGATTATAATGACTATAAAGACAGGAAACATTTAGTAACACGTCCAAAATATGGGCAACCTCAAAGGAACAATCAAACCGGAATGACGTACCGAATGCATCTATCTTCACTGCCAGAGAACAATTGAAGTGACTGGGTCCTGAATGCCAAAGTAGTGATTGGTCCTTTGTGACCAGTGAAGGTTTTGACTAAGCTATTCTTTCCAGCACGAACATCAAAAATGGATACCGTGGCATCTCGTCGGCCAACGGCTGCGTAGTTTCCGTCGTCGGAACATGCAACCGACAACACTTCACCTTCTCCTCTTGATAGCTCAGATGAATTTTGCTTCTTCCATGATTTGCACAGTATTAGAGATTTCTTCTGTTGATCCACATCCCATAATATAACAGAATGATCTTTGCTCCCGGAAATTGCCGTCGCGCCGTCCGACTGCAACGCTACACATGTGGGTGTCAAATCATGACCTCGCAAAAGGTTGATTTTTCCATCGTCAATCCATGACTTTTCATGGCTTTCGATGGATCCAAGTGACTGTTCAAAAGATGAAACACAGCTTTCGACTTTGCCAGCAACAGCTCTCTCCAGTGTTCCTTCTCGCTTCAGCCGTTCTCGTTGCAACTTAACACCTATTCGATCATATCCTGTATCGCCCTCGTCATCTTCGGACGAGCTTGATGAGCTATCGTCCGAGTCTTCTGTTTCCAACTTCCTCAGATACTCGCGAGCAAGACGAATTTTTTTGGCGTCCAGTGTCTCTTCTTCCTCCAGCTCCTCATCATCCAAGGATGGTTCTAGGTTTTCTTCATCGTCGGACGATACGATATCCTCGTCATTTCGATTCCAACCAAGATCAATAGTCTTCTGCTTCTTGCCACCACCAGACAATGAGCCTTTAGAATCTTCAGTTTTTCTTTGAACTCGAGACATCTTGAAAGAAACTGGAGAAAGAATGAGAGATAAGTCTACAAATTAAAATGCAAACAAGGGAAATGTTTTGGGATGACATTTTTCATGTTTCCTCTTGGTTTCACTTGGCTATGAACAGTTCGACCCAAACCGAGCGTAGGACAGACTGGAGATAAGTTTCAAAACCGAGAGATCAAAACATTGGGAAATCCATTCCCTCTTCTCCACCCTCTAGTGGTGCATCTAAATCAAGTTCAATTGAATCAATGTCACCAAGCGCATCTAAGCCACCAAATCCCGAGGACGTAAACGGATCCGATTCATTCTTTGCTTGCGTCTTTACTTTGTTCTGTTTCGAGGATGACTCTTGTGATGCTGGGAACTCTCTTGGAATCAAGGTTACAAAACGTGCTGGAATATGATATTGTGGTACTTTTCCTGTAGGATCTGATGCAACGCGTGTTGGTATGTTATCATGCGTACAAGTATTGCAGCATAAAGCATGTGTCACGAACCTTGTTCTTCACCATCGAATTCAACTACAATGATATCGTCATCATTTCTGCAGTACGTCGTGCTATCAATAACTGTAGCTGGGTATAGAGATGTCGTTTGAGGATACATTGCATAAACGCGGGATCCTTTCTTGCACCTTTGCGCATAAAAAGAGTAACAGAAGTTTGAGAAAAGTGAGACTTTGAAGACCGGCTCTCGAGAGATCGAGAGGTGACGTACCGCTGCCCCCATTCGGCCGCTTCAGAATATGTCCTTGGAAGGGGCAAAACGAGGTTTCTTGAAACCAGAGTTGACCCCCCATCTTCTTTTTCTTCCACGTCCCGTACCATCACCTTTTCTTTGAACACGGCATCCCGACGTGCGCCTGATAACTTCACAAATTCAACAGGAGCCATGGTAAATCCCGAATAATCCTTTAGTACCTTTGCAAGAATCCATAAATCTCTGCTGGACAATCGAGCCGCAACAAAGTCACCTGCCTTCAATGACCTGAAACGCAACACCTCAAAGACGCGAATACTGTGTTCCTTCTTGGCACAGACTCTCTTTCCAAACGAATCGAATTCAGGTAAGTTGACAGGCGGCTCCTTGGATGGAGGCAACTTCTTCCGCCGCGATCTCCGCAATGTAGAGGAGCCAACATTCTGAGCCGATGAAGCGGCAGAGCTAGCAGAGGGTGCCGCAGGAGCTGGCCGTTGTTTCGGTGCTGTTTTTGAATTCAATGCCCATGGTATACTGGAGTCATGAGGAACCGTTGGTTGCTGTGGCGTGGGAAGTGTTGGAACAAGAGCCGGTTTGTCAAGTGGTGCCGGGAAGTACTGGCTCATGGAAGGATCCACCTCATACAAGACACTTCTCAGAACGTTATGGAGCGAAGTGCAATATTCCATGCCAGCTTCCAACTCTGATTTAATTTTCTTGGCTGTTCGAGGATTCATAATGTCCTTTTTCAGTTTTTCCTCTTCCACCTGATCAAAAACAGGTTTTGCCTTTTTGTCAGCGTCTGCAGCAGCTTCCGCATTGCCGCCTGTAGAGGCTGCAGCAGCTGCTGTCTTTCTGGCTTGTGCACTCTGACGAGCTCGTTGCTTCTTGATACGTTGTGCTGCAGCCGTCGCCCGCAAGAAGCCGTTCACAGAGTTTCCTCCAAGAATCATGCGACTCGCCCATAGCACCTTATCTTTCCATTCGCAATAAGACAAGAGCTTATTCTGCTCGTCAGTGTTGTACGGAAATCCAGACGGCCCCGTCGCAATATTTTTGTCTATCTTCTTCGTTGTACTTGCTTTGGACTGCGCTGGTTTGGGAGTTGGGTTTGGAAATGTCGTAGGAGGACCTGACATTCCTCCTGCAGGAGGTGGGTGCGATGCTTGAGGAGGAGATCCATAGGGAGACAATCGATTGGGTACTTGTGGATTCACAGGAGGATTTGTGTATGATACACCCTGTGTGGGTTGATATTGTTGGTTAGGCATGTTCATTTGCTGTGGTGGTTGCTGATAGGCCGGGGGATGTTGGGGTGGAAAGTGTGGGTTCCTCGCTCGATTGGGTTGAGGATATCGTTGTGCCATGAGATCCTGAATACTCTGCCCCGTAGGTGGACGATTCGTGTTGGGCATGGTTCAATGAACAGTGAATTTGCTTCACTAGCAGTCTCTGGGAGTTGGCAGCAAACGTTGGAATGATCCCCGTTCAAGGTTGTCATTTGAACAGACGCATTTGACATTCGGTTTGTGACCTTAATGGTACTGACAAAGCCCCAAACAACATGCACATGAACTCCTTTGCCAAAGTCAGAAAAACGAAAGTCACATCTGAACAGATTGATAGACTTGAGTCTGTAACGTGCACCCATCACACAAGAAAAGAAGAAAACTCTTTAACAGTTTCATAGCAAGTATCGTCACAAGAGACATACTCTTTGCTCTACATAAAGAGAACCGAATTCACAAAATTCGTCTACAAAAGATTTTGAAACGCTAACCAGTCGCACACACCTCTAGCAAACAACAATGACAGACGGAACGAAACCAGCATGGGTCGCATTGTCCAAGTTTCTAGCACCTTGGGCTGCAATTGTTGTGTTTTCTGCAGTGAGTAGACCTTGGAGGATACGAGACTGAACTACGTGATTTATATTCGCTCACACACCTATGATCTTCAGCCAATTCCAACAATTCGTGCTATCGAAAGAGACCGATCAGTTGGGTCGCTACCTCTACTGCCTTATTCATCGATGATTGTGTCTTCGTTCCTGTGGCTTGCATATGGTGCATTGATTCATGAACCAGCAGTTTGGCGAACCAATACTTGTGGTTTGTTCATGTCCCTATACTACTTTATGCGCTTTGTGAAGCACGCACCACCAAAATCACCGACACTTCCTGGATCCGTTCAGGATCATTCAAACGCAGTACTGTTGATTGTCCTTGGAACTCTTGCCATCATATATGTGATGCCCATTGAGAATCCAGCTCATTTGATTGGAAACATTGCTGTCATTTTCTGTGTGGCCATGTTCGCATCACCCTTGGCGGCATTGAAGACAGTGATACAAACAAAGTCAGCAAGGTCTATTCCTCTGCCGTTGGCAATTGCTACTTGCATCAATTGTGGGCTTTGGTCTATAGTGGGCCTTTTTGACATTGTCGATTTCAATATCTATTTCCCGAACCTGTTAGGGTTGGTGTGTGGTATCGCCCAGCTAGTTTTGAAGTTATACTATGGCAGCGGGGGGACAGAAAAGGGAGTCTCAGAAATGGATCTTATAATATGAATAGTATGATAACACGGACAATTTGAAGGTAGCTTGTGCAGATAGAAGGCGGTCCGCCCAACAGAAGGTGGTCCAGCCAAGGATCCAGCAGCTGGTATTCAAAATGTTTTGTCAGTAAGATAGGTAAAAGGCACTTTAGATTTGGAATAGTATAGTATATTAGGAATGACACGTGCAGTAGTATGATTGATTATTTTTCTTCTTGGAGTGTACCGGTATCGCGTTCGATCGAATTATTGCACTTCTACCGGCGGCCGGTACAAGTACCGGTACCGGTACGGTACGGTACCTATCAAAAAATCTACCAGTATCAGATTTAGGTACCGGTACTTTTTAGGAACTTGGCGATGGCAATCCACGTCACGGCCAGCAAACTGCAAGGAGGAAGGTATTTAGCAGCCTTTCTAAAACTTGGATCAATTTTGGAACTCTATTTGCTTCCGTGAAAACGATAAATAACGCTGTGTTTACCTCATTTTTGTTCCCGCCGGTGTGCACATACCAGTTATCTTTGCTGTACACGTTTACGTACGCATCGGAATTGTATTATATTTCTCACGAATGAAATCGATTTGAGTGAGAAAGGGGCGAACTTCATGCATAACAACGGCACAAAAGCATCAAACGACTTTATGAAGCCACTGTCAAGAATAGCCTTCGCGCTGTCGCTTTGTTTCTTTGGGCTAGCATCGCTTATAAATGCGGAAACTACCCCAGGGTTGTCACCATCGCGGCTGTTACGAAATTCACATTCTGATCAATACGATGTGAGCGACAATTCGATACGATCGACCACGAGATGGAATTGGATCGATTTCGCAAATTTTTCTTCTATTGCCGACTATGAAGCCTTTCGGTTTGAGATACCGGAGATATTTCAGGAAAAAGGGCCAAAGGGGATGCATCGAAGACTTCAAGAAGAGGAGCTTCTAGTCCAAGAGGAAAGCACTGCAGATGATTTCAATCCAAATGATCTTATTGTTTCTGTGACCTTTAGCGAGATTTGTAAGTCTCCTGAGCACTGGAAGCTCCGCTTTTTTTATTTGTGATGATCGTGTGGTTTGATTTTTTTCTAATTGCCCCCCAAATTCTCGTTCTTTCGATAGACAAAGTTATTATTTTCATTGCAATTGCTTGGTTACTGGGGAACCTTTCGGTGAAAATTGGGCTACCTACTTTGGTGGGAGAACTTGTGACTGGAGTTGTACTCGGACCGCCGCTTCTCGATTTCGTTCCATTTCCAGGGGCATTGGTACTGACAGGAAATCTGGGTCTGATTGGGTTGATCTTGGAGAGCGGGATTAGTTTGGATGTTGTCCAATTGCAAGAAGTCGGAAGTAGAGCATTGCTCCTGGCGATAGCTGGATCAGTGATTCCGCTCGCAACAGGCTTTGGGATTGGTCGGTGGATCGGGATGAGCACCAAGGCGGCGATTGCAGTTGGCGCAGCTTTTGCTCCTAGCTCTTTGGGTGTTGCGTCAAATGCACTATCAAGCGGTGATGTTCTCAATACACCGATTGGTCAGACAATTGTGGCTAGTAGTGTGTTTGACGACGTCTTTGGCTTGATCTTGCTGAGTATTTTGGAAGTTTTTGCTGCTCCGGATCCTCGGGTCTTTGACTACATCTTGCCATTCATTTCGTCCTTTGGATACTTGATTGTCTTGGGCTTTTTGGGAATTACTGTGTTCCCACGAGTAATCGAAAACAACATCCTGCCGCTTGTGTCGGAACCAAACCGAGATCAGCTCGCTATGGTGCTCATGTTGGTGCTCACGATTTGTTATATGCTCGCTCTGAATTACTCCAGAGCAAGTTATCTGACTGGGGTTTTTCTCGCAGGATTGACATTCAGCCAACTCCACATGGTTCATGCTTCCTTTGTCAAACATGGACGACCGATGCTCAATTGGTTGCTCCGCATATTCTTTGCTGCAACAATTGGTTTTCAAGTTCCCGTCACCAGGTTTTCAGATGTTTATGTATTGGGTTGGGGATTTGCACTCCGTAAGTTTGAATTTCCATGTTTTTTCCGATGTCCCACGACGATTTCGACTAATACGTCTCCCACGGATGACTGTAGTGCTTGTTGTTCTCGCAAAGGTCCCGGTTGGATTTCTTGTCCCTCACTTTCAAAAGGAAATACCCAAGGGCTTCCCGTACAACCCGTACTTTCGAGATATTGTGGTTACATCTCTTGCAATGACTTGTCGAGGAGAGTTCAATGTGATTGTGGCATCTTATGCTCTCAGTGAAGGGCTTTTCGAACCCGAGATCTACAGCGCTGTGATTCTCGCTATATTGTTTGGTAGTATTGTGTCACCGCTTGTTTTGACAAGAGTACTTCGGTACTACAACGGTATGTCTGTGAGCTATCTAGAAGGCGATCATCCAATCGAACGTATCGGGAACACATGCGATGGTTCCAGACCTCTTTTCCTTGCAATTCAGGCTAGAACACCAGTCCATTGGAACTTGCAAGAGGATTTCAAAAGACGGCTAGAAGAACATGGTCTCATTATCATTGACCACCGATCCTGGCATACGCTCGGACGAAAAGATATCGGACAAGAGGCAGTAGACATCACAGAGCTCTTCGCTCAAGATACAAAGCAGCGGGTTAGGGTTGCGGGATGCTTTCCTTCGCAACAATCTAGTGGGACGGTCGAGGACGAAAGCTCCATTGGATCTAATTTCGACAGACAACCATCGTCAAGTAGCATTGGATCTGATTTCGACAGACTACCATCGTCAACTCGAACTTCAGACGACACCTTCCCAATGGATTTCGGTCCAGGGGGTGATGTCGGCTGGGAGGAGGAAAGGAGAGAAAGGATGATGATCGAAGATCGGTGTGAAGCCATAAAACAAGGTACAGTTCACGAGTTTCTTGTTATTTGTTGCAAGTCTATCCTTCACCTCACCTTTGAAATTTCTGGAATATAGTAATGGCTGACTGCTTGAAATCAGACAGCCCTGACGACTACCGTATCCAGGTTAGTCAGTGGGAACCGTTCATTGTCAATAGGAAAGCTGAAGAGCAGGAAGAAGAGCCATCGGAATTACAACCACATCATGCACTACGACGTCGGTTCTATACGTTCGGTTCCTTCCGTGACGATGAAGACAGCGCCAGCGGGGATAATCCTGATCCGTGCGATGTGGTCTCGTCAGCTCCATCAAATGATAGCTCCCTTGTGTTCGAGAATACGAAGCCAAAGAAGCTTAGCCTTAATCTTGGTCCAAAAAGACCTTCCATCATCGGACGAAGCGCCTCCGCCGTCGCCGCCGTCGAAACACCCACAGCTGCTGCAGATGGACCGCTTCTGTCAGCTGCCGATCTGTGGGAGAACGACAACGCTTGTCGTCAAGCAACACGGGATGGATTCACCTTCTCTCCTGATTCGTATGGCTATGGGGGTTGTAACGTTACCATTGGTCTGGGAGATGTGGTCTCAACACCGAACAGCAGCAGCGTCCCAAGAGCGAGACATCGTCGAGCAGTGAGCTTTGATCCGAATATCATGAATCCAAGACTGCAGGAAGATGTGGAGAGTTTTGTGATCAAGGACCGCCTCCATGGTTACGTCAGACATCACCACCCCCAAAGCATGACACCACAACCTTCTCAAGAGTTTACAGTCAGACAGCAAGATCCTCAAGAGTTTCCATAGGCGAATCGCAGTATCATTATATAAATTTCTATGCAACAAACACCGCAATGCATATCCAATATTTCTAAACTTCTAAAAAAGTAGTTTATATATCAGTTTCTGAGTACGTGGAAAAACAACAGCGTCATCGACATTCCAAATATTATCCAAGCGAACAAATGCCTTGACTTCTTCTGTCGATATGTCGCGTCAACCAAACTTTCCTGTCCCCTGTTCAAGTTTGTCTTGGATTCTTTTGCTGAATCATGAATCTGAAGGATTTCTTCTTGTTGCTCTCCCACAAGGTTCGAAAACTGACCTATTAGTGTTGTGATTTCGACCATTCTGTGCTCCATTTGCTGGACACTGTCAAGATCGCTGTGGGCAGCAACAGTCAGCATAGCTACCTCCTGCTGCAAATCTGCCTCAAATTGCCGATTCGACTCTTCTATTGCTGCATCCTGATACGGCTTGATTTGTGGTTTTGGAAGTGGGGTAGGTACAGGTGATGGGAGTAGCGACGCACGCGGAGAGTCCAGATCTTCCGTTTGCGAAACCGATTTTCCTTCTTCCCTCTCGATATTCTCAAGAAAACTTGGACGTTGTGGAGCCATTCTATTTTCCCGCGCGTCATCTTGATACCTCGTCTCAAAGCTTTTATCGTTGATCACTCCTGCTGAGGTTGGCAAAAATCGTTGGTCACGGCTCTCATCACCATCGCTATCAATTAAGTCTATAAGAGAGCTGTTCTTGTTTCCATTTTGCTTCGGTTGGAACAGTGTGCACTCCTGGGGGTTCTGCCAAATGTGAACCGCAGGCCTTGTCCGCTGTTTCTGAAGTCTCCCAAAAGGAGAAGTCACCATCGATTGAAGAATCATCAACAATACTTGGACGATCCCAGAGCGATGGCTTGAAATATCCGACGATGACGCTGGAATAATTTTCCGTAAAGTCTCCAGCTCACTTGCAGTTGTTGCGGCGAAGGAAGTTATCGTGGACTGGATCAGTGCAGCCTCGTCATCGCCCATGTTGAGACCAGCATATTCGTTTTGCTTTGTTCGTATCCATTGTGCCATGCGAAATAGATCTGCTTGCATGCGTAGAGCATTTTCCATCCACGGATCTAGTGAATTACTATTTTCAGACTCGGCATCATCTATGTCGTAATCTTCCAAAAGGTTGATGATCTCTTGAACCTCAAACGGTGTTTCGCTTTCGTCTTCAAGATTTGCCGTTTCGCTGTCTTCTTCGAACTCATCGACCCATTCGAAGCCATTCGCTTGACTACAGCAGCGATCCCAGTCCTCTTCCCGGCTGTACGATGCAGTCCACATGAAGCTATGCTAGCTGCAAATGGATCGCAAGCTGGTTCGTCGTCTTCATGCGTGATTGTGCAATGCGATTTTCGTCTAGCAGTCGAACAAGTCGCAAATTTATGGTGTACCGGTAGGTAGACGGACGAATATCTAGATGGTGCAAGTACAACTCTTACCATACCGGTACAACAAAACCTCCATCTAGACACCCACGCATCGAGAATGGCATGGCAGTGTGAAGTTAATGGCAAAGATCGAGAGTAATAAGCAAAAAGCTCATTATGAAATACGCATTTAGACATCTACACACCCGAGACTGGCATGGCAGCAAGAAGTACAGCAGCTGCAAGTAACCGCTGGATCCTCTGCCCTACAGTCCGCTGCAAAAGTGGTCAAGGTCAGAGCATTCGAGGGACTACAGAAATGCTCGTCCAAATCGCCATCAAATTGATTGTGGTCAACCCTAAGTTCGGCTGCGACATAAAACTTTGAGAATTGGTTGATACATGAAAGGGCAATGGAGATGAATGATAACTCACCGAGAGATCCAAGACCAGCTAAACCATTTGGAACAGAACCAGAAAAGTTGTTGTGGTTGAGAAGCAGCCTCTTCAGACGCTTCATTCCTGAAAATTCAGGGGTTAGCAATCCTGAAAACTGATTGTGTGCCATGGAAATGCTTGTAAGAAAAGTGTAGGAATCCAGAGAAGAAGGTAGCGTTCCGGTCAGGCCATTTGAGTCTAAGTTCACCTCAGCCAATCGTTTGGGACCATCTGCAGAAAACAAGTGGTCCAGCTGTCCACTTATCTCGTTGTTGGAAAGATCAAGGACTTGCAGTAGCCCAAGATTGTCTTCAAACTCCGGGATCGCACCAGTCAATTGATTTTTGGAAGCATAAAAAGTCACAAGCCTTGGAAGGCTAACAAACATCGCATGTACATAAAAGGAAGGTCAGATGCATTATAGGCAAAGAAGACAGCTGAAGTTTCACAATACTCACAGGCCAAGTGAAAGCGGAAGCGATCCACTCAAGACATTGTTATGGATGTCCAAGTAGAGAAGTCCTTGTAGGGATCCTATTGATTTGGGAATATTACCACTCAAACGATTGTCATTGATCGACAAATGGTACAGATCGTTTTGCAAGGGAGAGAATTCTGGAATAGGACCTGTAAGATCATTGCTTGAAAGCTCCAACATTTGCAGTTCATGCAGGTTCGAAAGTGCAATCGGCATCTGACCAACGATGCTATTGCCACGAAGCCTCAACTCTTTAAGGAACGGAAGCGAACCAATCTCGGGTGAAAGCTTGCCGCCCAAGTTGTTGGCAGCTATAGTAGAAGAACATAAAAAGATCAGTTGTTTCTTAAATCACACTCGTCTTAACGCAGCCGAAAACTTACATATTGTGATTCTAGATACATTTCCAAAACCATTGCAATAAACACCGTTGCCGTTTCCGTCGTTCCATTCGCAAACTGAATCACTTGCAAGGAAATTAAGTTGTGAATACCAATTTTCCCCGTTGAGAGCAAAATACAATAGAGCACAAACATAGCGCTGGATGATGTGATCAGGTTCTAGCGTCATCAGGTCACCCTTCGCTTGGTCATCTTCGAGAAGCCAGGTATACGCCATATTCTGAACTGAGTCGTGCTCGACAAGTGCGTTGCCGGAGAGTATCTGTAGCTGAGACAAAATCGGGTCGTTTTCTGATGGAGCATGGGATAATAGTCGTGTTGGCGACAAAGTTGGTAGTTTTGTTGGCATTTTTGTGGATGGTGCAGAAGTTGGCATTTCTGAAGAAGCCACGGGAGTTGGTAGCACGACGTCTAACTGTCCGTCTTTTGCAACATTAGCCTCTGATTCCCCTTTTTTTGACATTATTGCAGCGATGGCAATACTCAAAACCAGTAGAAGAGCTATAGCAAGAACAATCCACCTTGCCCACGCAGCCGCCCACGTCTTTTTCTCTTGAATTGTACTGTCGTCGTCCATAGACCTATTGTTTATTTGGCTTACTCCATCTGCTTGCTCGAAATCTCCCTCCAAATTGTCAAGATCGATTTTCCACGTTGATTCGTCAGGGTCCTCGATACAAATGTCGGACTTCTTCTCGTTGTCACCTTGCTGCTCAGGAGACACTAGAGCCAACTCCTGGTGCTGCCCTTGCTCCACGTCCTTGAAATTTTCCTCAAAGAAATTTCTCTTCGGCGTCAAATGTTCATTCTTGCTTAAGCGTTTTTGAACCTGTCTCACAATCTCATTCGTAGTGATACCGTTCGATGGCTCTTCGTTGTTAGCTTCGTTGGGCGAGGGTGGTTGACGGTCCTCAGCAACAATGTCCAATGCTTCATTTTCGTCGATCGAATGGATCTCGAGAAGTTGCAGTTTCTCTGAGCGGGTTGAAGTGTCTTTTGATTCGTTGACTGTCTCTGAACTGCATTCTCTAGTAGCTCGTGTATTGTGAGACCTCTCTGGCTGTGATAACTTGTCTTGCCAGTCTTTCTCGGTTTTGTCGAGCTCGGTTAGCTGATCTCTCAACCCCTTCCTTTCGGATCGTTCCGATGGCTCTTTGTCACTGAATGTCTCACAGACATCTCTATTTTCTTCAGGTTGCGTGACAAAGGAGTCAATAGTGGCCGAGTCCGGAATATCAAGAGCTTGATCTTCCTTGCAGTTGTTGATGGGAACTGTTGGATCATCATGTCCAATGACACTTTCCCATGCACTCATGCTGCCATGACTGTGTACACTTCTACAATCGGCAGATGCTGAACCTTGTCGTGAAAATGAATATCCTGAGCTTGTCATCGTTGTTGGTTGACACCAGGATGTGTGATAGATGCAAGGATGAAGAAGCTGTTCTTCTACTCCACTTTCAACTTTTTCCACGATTTGTGGGCGATGAAAAGGAGGATGACCGGCCGACTGGCGAATCACCATTATACCTCTTTGTATACACATTCAAGCTAATTTAGCCATCTCAAAATACATAGATCTCTGATCTGAGATCGGACGAGTCAGTCAGTCGTCCATTTTTCTCTCCGTCTTTCCGCCGTACGAAAATATTTTCGTCTGCCCACCACTCAGAAACTTCACACCACAAGCCACCAAATTCGAAGTTTCAACATTTTAAATTCTCAAGCAGTGAGATAGGATGAGGAAGCGCAAGACATCCTCCTTGGACGAAGTCGACAGTTCCGGCAGCGAGATGGAAGTAGATGGTGAGGAGAAAATGGATGTGAACGAAGTAGATGATGTCAACTCCTCTGACGAACAATCTGAAGCTGAAGAACCAGCCACCCATTTTGTTCCTAAAGACAATCCATTTCTAGACTCCTTCTACGGCTTGTCTTCCGAGGATCCGAGAGAAAGGTCAAATTCAGCAAAGACAATGCTTCACCAGTGTCTGTTGGGTCCAGATGCCAACTCAAAGGATGCTTCGTACGCTTTGCGTCGCCTTTTGAACGGTCTTTGTTCGGGAAGGGCGGCAGCTCGACAAGGAAATGCATCGGCTTTAACAAGTTTTCTGAAAGCTTCTTTTCAACTGGACAAAATCCAGGGCATTCGAAGTGAAATGGAAGGAGATGACCCGACCGGTGGAACACCCCTATCATTCATTAGAACGAAATTGCTTGCTGCCACTGACCCTAACCAAATTTCCGGCAAGAAGAAAGGATCAGAAGAACGGGACTATCAATTTGGAAGATTGTTTGGGATCCTTGGTGTGATTCGCAGCGGTATTCTACTACCCGATGACTACGACGATGACAATATGTCGAATGTTGTTGAAGTTGTTAGCGGTTTTGTTGAAGATCTTGCTGAGCTGTTTTGGCTCAAGAGATGGATGAGAGAACCTGCTACGCATGGAATTGCAACGCTTCTGAAGTCTTTCTATCAGGGATCACCAGAAAAGGCCTGTACGCAAATCTTGAATCACATCGTCAATAGAATCGTCATTCCAAAAGTTTTTTTGAAGGAAGAGGGCGAGAGAAGCCTTGAAGTTGTATTGGAGACTTATTGTGCTGAACAAATCGGACTGGCTTGTTTTATCCAGTCACGGGCAGGGCCTCGCGGAGACAAGCTGTCATTTCCGCTAAATGAAGCTGTGCTCTCTGCCGAAACCGTTATTCTCATCAGCGATGCCTTGGCAGAAACCAGTGTAGTGGTGCAGCCAAGAATGCATTTCGTATGGGATTCACTGTGGTGCTATCTATTTGAAATGAAAAATAACGAAGGTGGCAAGGAGATACAGTGGGAACTACAAGAGACATGCGCAATCAATGGTGGTAAAGCAGTTGAAATATTGGAGCAAATTGTCAAAACGATTGTCGTAAAGAAGCTTCTTGGGATTGACTCTGAGAAAGGTGGCGGAACGTCGAAGGCAACACACGAGCGTCGGTCTTTAGCGTTGTGCATTGTCAAAACTCTCTGCGGTGTTACATTTGCTTCATCTATTTGTGGTCCGTCAAAATTGCTGGTTGACAACGAATCTATCGGGAGATTTGTTCTCTCCCCGAGCATAATTCGTCGTCTCTTCGTAGACACCATTTGTGCTGGGAAACAGAATAAGTCGCAGTCGTCGCACTTGTTGAAGCCTTTGGCTCTAGAGGTGCTGGCTTCAATGTCTTCGAGCTACTCGACCACCGATGCTACAACAGCGGAAAGGCGCCTCACAATTGCCAAAGCATTCCTGAAAGCCGAGGTCCGTTTTGACTCTAGAACAAAAACGTCGGCCGTTGAAGATATGCTTGGACTCACTGTGGCAGTAGAAGAACAAAATGAGCACTTTTTTGCCCTTGTTGACCACTACCTTCGCTTTCTGAAAGATCAGTTCTTGTCCGCTTGCGCAGATGCTGACGAGTCTACGGCTTTGGCAACAGGATTCGTTGAGGCCATGTACAGTGCAGTCAAGCGAATCATTCGAGTAGACGGAGAAAATAAAGCCGAAGTGGCTTTATGGAAGAAGACATCGGTTCGCGGGGTGGTAAACTTTTTCATGGCATCGGCTTTCTTTGATTGCTCTGATGTGAAAAATAGTAAGGGCAAGAAGAAAAAGAGAAAAAGCACTGGAGATCAGAACAGTATTCGTAGCTGTGCGACTTCTGTGAAGGATGTCGAAATTCCACACAGTATCCGATCAATCATCTCTGCAAGGTTCTTCTCGCTGGTTGCTGATTGCATACACCAGGAGACGCACCAAAAGTCAGGAACCGGTCAAGGAAAGTTGGAAAAGGATGCGATTGCTCTTTCTTTCCTATCGGAAACGCATCAAGGCTGGCTTGAATTGGAAACTGCTGGGGCGAAGAGATATTCCAATGCCACAGTTTCAGATGATGACAAATCTGAAAATCCGGATGCCCATCTTGTAATACAGGGCATTGGGAAAATGATGACCGAGATATCTGATGCGCAGCGCAAAAACCCTGAGAACTCTCTGATTGAAGCCAAGAAGCGTTGCTGTACGGGTGTTTCAACATTTGCCTACACGCTTTATCTTCATCGTTTGAACTGTACCAAGGATGGCGACGAAATGGATGATAATCCTGATGCAGATGAAGAAGATGACGAGGAAGAGATTTGCAGCGCACTTACAAGCTTGAATGAAATCCTTCAAGACTTCATGGCGGGTGGTGTTGAAGAAAACCCACTATCGGGACTTTCTGAACTTTGCGCCAACATTTTATCATCGCCACTAGGTTCTGGTGAGATCGGCCGGGGAGCATCACCGAAATTGATTCGAGAGTCTGTTAAGTTTGCTTGGCTCGGTGGGCTGAAACTATCCTCCGCGTTAGCAACAAAAGACCGCACATTCCTTGATAGTGAAGTGGTCAGTACCTTGATGGATGCGGTCGGTGCAAATGCAGGTGAGGATGATGAAATGGATGGAGAGGATAGCAATGGGGATGGGGATTCCAGTGATGGAGAAGATGATGAACGCGGAATGCATGATGAAGACGTCTTCAGTAAGGCGTCAAATTTAATTGATTCTGAATCAATGGAGGTTGACGACGAACAAGAGCGAGCCGTTTCTGAAGAGGACGAGTCGGATGTAGTACTGGATCAAGACAAGCTTCAGTCCATGCTTGAGGAGGACAGCGATAGTGATGCTGATCCTGATGTCTTGGAGCACCATGAAGGTGCAGATGCAGCTTTAGCGAAGTTAATCAGGCTGAAGCAAGGTGCTCGAAAAGCGGGACAGCAAGCAAGAGAAAAAATTGAGGTGCAAAATCAACTACGGTGTACAATTCTTCTTGAATTGTTGTTCGGACGACCAGATGCATGGAACAACTTGTTCAGAACCGAAATCGTTGCATCCATGTTGTTGCCGCTACTACGTCTTCGCAAGAAGACTGAAAAATCAATGGACAAGGCCACTGAGAATCGTCAGAAATCTGGATACGCTGAAAAAAGATCTCTTGTAGAGAAACTCACATCCCTGTTGACGACGAAGATCTTTAAACTGAAAGTGTCGTCAATGCCCATGTCCTCGCTCTTAGGTACAGAAATGGCATCCAAGTTGATAGAGAGTATTGCAGATGAAGTGAGGCGCACAGAAAGCAAGGACCAGTCCAAGTGCTGCAGTAATGCAATTGCCTTTTTGCTACGAAACGTCGAAAACGTGGAAGAGGTAATATCGTCAATTTCCACCTTCGAAAACCTAGTCGAGGAGTGGTCGAATAAACGATCTACCCGTATTGGCGGCTCCTTCTTTGACGAGTTAATCGTGCACTCGCCGCAGTAAGTTTTGAACAAGACGGAAAAACTTTAGTCTCTTTTCGGACTTTGTTCTTACAAATGTTGTCAATTTCTCCACAGCCTATCCCAAGCTATTCTCTTGTCTCCGCTGGCAAAGGCAACCCAAAGCGGACGCTCTCCATTTTTAAAAACAGAGGTCTTTCGAATTCTTTCCTTGCTTTTCGCTGCAAGGCCGAGCTCAGCGTCTTCAGAGGCAGAAAAGATTGCCGCTGATTGCATCAACAGTAACCAACAAGAGCTCCTGGCTGCCATCACAAAGACGCTGGAGGACGAAGAAATGAAGAAACCAAAGCGTGCTCGCGCCGTTCTCAAGGCCGTAGAGAAGTTTGTTCCTTGCATTGAAGAGAGCTCTTCGGAATGCCTCGAAAAACTGGACGCTATGAAGTCACAAGTTGTCAAGTTAGAAGCTAGTGAGAGCAACGCTATCAAGTCAGCTTGCAATAAGCTGGTAGGAGAGATTGATGGCAAAATCAGCGCAATCAAGAAGGAATACGAGAAGCTACAACAACAGTCAGTCAAAAGTCCAACACTCAGCAGTTCCACGAAGAAGAAAAAGAAGAAGAAGAAAAAGAGGTAGATGTAAAATTGATAGTCTTCATGTCACTCCTGAGAGCAAGTTGGCAGCACTGTAAGATAGCTAGGTTCCTTGGTGTGCTGCAAAGCTGCCTGGAACATTAGTGTAGTGTACCTTTGTGTGAACTCAGTCTCTTCGTCGACCCAAGACAGAAATGACGTCAGATAGCTCGAGTCTATTGAACCCTTTTGCTCGAATCATGCTAACCGCTTCGTCAAAGAGTCTCTCATCATTTATAAAATCGTCCATGGACAGTCTCCGCGCACCTGTGAGGCCTACAAGTGCGAGAAACAGGCTATGCGCCACTTTGCTGTCCACGGTCATTAGAATGGCAACATCCAGCAATCGTTGACAAAGTGGAAATGGAGCTCCAAAGAAGAGAACATGAACATCTCTGGCAAAGACCCTTGCTCCCGTTTGCCAAATCTCGGGTGTCATGCTGTGAACGTCCATTGCCACTTCCATGAATTTGTGAGCCAGTCGCTCCATGACTTGTTCCTGCATAACAACCGGTGCAAACGCAAATGGACTTGGTGCTTGTGAAGCTCCCGTTGCATCGTCAGTAGCATTGACGACCTCATTGCAACCCGTCCGAAGGATTTCCAGAGCCAATTTTGTTTCTCTCAGTTCTACCGACAAGTCGGATCCATCTTCCTCCCACTCTTGAGTGGCAAGTAGATGCTGTGCCATCATAATGTACGACGCGCACTTGGCGTGTTCCAACAGAATCGTTTCGACGAAGGATACCAAGAATTCATCAATCATGACTTCGTTCAGTCGTTCCAAGGACCGACCGAACCTTGCCAGATCGTGGTCACTTTGACTTGCGGCAACCGATTCTTCTTGTTGCCACGAGTCTTGCCGTCCCAGGAGGTCGGCCGCCAATCTCGCTCCATTGATGACTTCAATCCACTCGAATATAGAGGCCTTCAACTCGTCACGGGGTGCAAGGCCACTTACAATTCTTCGCTTGTTCGAGTAGTTGAACAGTCGACGTTTTAGACTATTGATCCGTTCGTGTAAGGCATCAACAAACTGGGAACACAAGGGAACAGCAACCTCCCGCAAGTATTTCCTCGGAGCATTCAATACGGACGCCTTGTATTGAGTACTTCGAATTAGTGCACAAAAGACTTCAGCACGTGGGGAAATGAAATTCGGAAGGGGCTTGGGAATCGAGTCAGTGCTATCTTGGTCCATGAGGGTGGAAAACATGGATTCTTTCTCCCTCTGGATCCACCAGTCCATCAAATCTTCGTCGGATGTCACTAGCAAATCCATACAGCCGAGAAGTGTTTCTGGTGAGTCAGATCCCGTCGGAGGCAGACATTGCTGCAGTGCTTTGTCAAACCGAATAAGGTGTTCCATGGCACTATAGAGTAGCATTGGATTGGACTGTGGCCCTGCAACACCCGGATCCCGAAAAAAATTCCGCTTGGAAAACACCCACTGAACCAAACGGACCAACTCATTGAGAAAAAGGAGGGCCCCTTCGTCACCAGCAGCTTCTTGCAGTAGTATCATGGCCAAGAAAAAGGGTCCCTTTTCTTGCAAAACATTTTCGCGTAAGTAGGTCAACAACCATTCGGGCAGTCGATCCACACGAGTAGAGGTGATGCGTTCCTTGGATCCGTCGACAAAGTGGAAGCGCACCTTTTGAACCAGAGGTGCAAAGAGTTCGGTGAGCACAATGGGCGGGGATGGAGGCTGTGTGCGCCCCTCAATGGCCCTCAACACAGAATGGTGGGACTGCTCGAGCCACGATAATTGTTTGCAGATTGCGAGAATGGAACTATTGGGCTTTTTGGCCATTTTGATGAGCTTTCGGCAGTCCTTCGGATACCGGTGAGTAGATAATTCTCCTCTTAATAGCAGAATGAGACTGTCGTAGCAGTAATCATATAGGACCAGATAGTGATCGCCGTACACTTGTGGTGCCATTTCCAATATGTTTGGATATTTCAATATCAAGTCGGCCAAAGTTGTGCACATTTCAGACTCCAAGAGAATATCCATCCCGCCTTGTTTCTTTGCCTTTTCTGAAAAGTTCCGTATCCACTCACAAACATCCTGGGCCAGCACCAATGAATCTACTTCCATGGCCAACTCATTCCATCGCACTGCCAATGGCTTTTCTGGTTCGACTGTCTTTTCCTCTTCGTCTGGTGAAATAAATTGAGATCCGTCTACTTCTCGGTCGAGCGCATGCTTCTTTTTCTCCAAATCTTCCAATGAGCTTTCAAGAGACTGCAGCTCTTTCTCTAAGGATTCAAGACTGAAGTCAATGCCAAGATCGAGATCAGCCATGATCGGAAATTAGGGGTAGCGCAAGTGATATGATAATATGCCAACATTGAGCACTGTCATTTTGTTTTTGCTTTGTAGTTTCAGTTGTAGTCGCACGGGTCGGATTCGGGCGACTCCAGACCCCGCCCCAACATTTCAAATCACATAAACCATCATCAACTGCTACTGCGGTGCAACCGTTGACCATCTGGAGCAGTGACAATGATTACCAGGTATGCTGCACTTCTAGCTCGAAGGCACTCAGCAGCCCCTTCAAGACCTTTTGCTGATTCAATGTCGTCGTCTTCGCCATCATCATCAGATGATTGGATTCCATTGCAATCCGCCACTGGAAGAGCCCGCAAACGACGTCGCAAGATCGCTGCCCGACAGACAGTGGCAACTAAAAAGGGAAAGGAGCCGCCAGTCAAGGTTATTTCTCCTCAGGGATGGAGAGTCTTGTGGCCCGATCCTTATGGGGATACTTCAAGTTGGACCGAGTCATTCAGGGGTTTGCCTAGTCTAGCGGACTTTTCATATACCTGGAGGACCTATAAATCCACTTGGGCGGGAGGGTTGCGAGGAGATTTGCCCGTGGTAGGAGAAGAAGAGAACGACGATGACTCTACATCCTTGGATCCCGATCAAATGAAGAAAAACTTGACTAACAACGTATCGGCCGCTCGGGACGAGGCGCACAGATTAAAAGAAGAAGTCTCAAATCGGACAGGGATTAGGACACAGGCGGACTTGAAAGATTTCGCCAAAGACATGATGACGCTGGCGAAAGAATGTCTTGAAGAGTTCATGTCTGGATATCGAAATGGACGCGATCAAGAGGTGGATCGAATGATGAATGATTATTTTCAGGAAGAAGAGGCGGAAGAGATGAAGAAGAAAAAAGGGGTCGCAAAGCGGAAACGTCGACGAAAGCCAAAGAGAGCTATTCTTCGCACATAAACGGGGCGAGTTTTGGTTCATTTGCTGCATACCTTATCTTTCTCTACTGTTGCTACCAAAATTTTTGCGAGGCCATATCCCAAAGCGGCACATGTCAAGGCGGGAGGGTTGGATACGGTGTGTGGAAAGACAGAAGCGTCGCAGACACGAAGCCTCGAGTGGTTGCAAACGGTCAAACTCGAGTCCACGACCCAATTATCTCTGCCCGTCGTCTTCATTCGGCAACTGCAGCAAAAGTGGTAGTAGGGCTGCGAAAAGAGTCGGCAAAAGCCTTGGAACCAATTCCAGCTGAAGAATATCTGAGCTACAGGTTGAAACATCCAGCGGGGAAATATCTCAGTGGCTCTACCGTCTTGGCATGTGGAATTCCAGCACCTTCTCAAAGTCTCGATATCCTTTTGGTCTTGGAGATAGTTGACATTGACGGTAATGTCCACATCACGTCTCATCAGCTCGTCCTGCGACTCTCGATTGTCTCTAGGTCGTATCCGAACGGATCCTTCTGAAACAGGATGCATGAGAAAGACCAGCGTTGTGACAGTGTAGGATTCAACCAAGCGTTGCACGGGCATGCACCAAAGCGTCCAAGAGACCAACCCTTTGAAGACCAGGTAGATAAATTCAAACACTCTTTTCCATGTTTGGGAGAACAAAAAGCCATTGCAATTTCGCCGCACTGCCATTGCAACTGTAGTCGGAACTATGGACTGAATTGTGGAAGTGTCCAAGATGGCCACTTGTAATACGTCTCGTCCTTCCCTCCAGTGACCCAAAGCGCGTATACCGTTCACTGTCTTGCATTTAGTGTATTCCATGCTTGTAGCAAAGAATACCCTTGGGATCAAGACTTGATCCTTCAGATGCAGCCCGACCTGACCTCCTAGAGTCACTCCACTTAGTTGCAAGAGTATGGGGCTTTCAATGGCTCCAGCACAAACAATGACTTCTTTGCGAGCATGAATAGTACACAGCTCGCCGTTTCTGGAACTGTAGACTAGACCCTTGGCAGCCGCATTTGATTCGTCCATGATTATCCTCTGAACTTGGGATCCGAGAAGGAATACAACCGAGTCTTTCAAATGTGGATTATTCTTCAGCAAAGGTTCTACGAGTCCATCAAAGTAGTTTCTCCGTACATACTCAAACTTTGATGATGTACCACCATCGCTCTTTGTGGCTAGTGTTGGGACGCCTGTCATGATGTCCAGAGATGACTTTTCCTTGAACGGAAATGATGATGGATTACTGCATGAGCCATGGGCTCCTTGTAGTACTTCATTGTTCTTCAGTACAGATTGGATCTCTTGTACATGAATAAGTAAGTTCTCTTTCCAAGGACTGGGCCAAGACTCCAAGTCACTTGCCAGAGGAGGCATGCACAAGGTTGCATTGATGTTTGAAGTGCCACCAAGGCCTTTTCCGATGGGTAGATCCACCACCCGATTAGTAATGGTGGAAAATATCTGGTAAACGCTCTTCGAAGATCGAATGTGCGATGCTGCATACCAATCCTTGGGATCTCCTGTCGTGTCGTCGTGTGAATCGTCACCCTGATCCACAATGCAAATGGAAAATGGAGGCAAATGATCAACCAAAAGTCCATACAATAGCCCCATTGCCGATGGACCCGCTCCAACGATAACATAGTCATAGCACTCGTTGTCTCGCGACCGGCTTGTCATATTCTTCCAATCATTTGCGCATTGAATATCACTGCCAAAGAATGAATCATTGGTATTTGATGAGCGTGTTTTTGTGCTGCAAAAGTACTTCGTTAGCTTGTTTTCCTTTTTGCTAACTGGTTACCAGCAATCTAGAGTAGTGTCATTAAGTTGAGAAGACTACCTTTAATGCAAGTGATTGTTCTACGGTGAAACCTTCAGTTCCTCAAGTTGCTTCTGCAGTGACTCGATATAGGCATCAATTCCTTGATCGCCTGCTGCCTTGATCAGTTTTTCACGAGCCTTATCTTGCCCCTTAATTTCCTTCGTTATGGACTTTTGTTGCGATTTTGAAAGAGCTTCACCGGCCTTTGTTGTCAATGGCTTTCCTTCGTCATCATAGCTTCCCCACTTATCAGCATTTGCACCAGCCTTGAACAATTCAGCTGTGGTTAGTCGTGCCTTTTCAGCCGTTTGAATGTCCTTTTCGAGTTTGTCCATCTTTCCTTTCATCTTTTTTGCAGCAGCTTCTGCCGCTCTTTCCCTCTTTTCTTCGACTTCCTTGCGAATCGCTTCTGGGTCATCCATCTTCCACACTGAAGTGTCTGCGCCATCTTCAACTCGAATGCCAAGGTTTGCCAGTGTTTCATCACGAACGTCGTCACAAGCCTTGAGGAAGTCGACTGGTGCACTCTTCGCCTTGGCGGCAGTTCGAACCTTTTCTCGGAAGTCAACGAACGCATCCACGAACGGCGCAGCAACTTCTTCCTTTGATCCTCCTTCGCCACCATCAGATCCGAATCCAATTTTATCGTTTCCTTCTACAACACCAAACACACGAAGAATCTTTGTGACAAAAAGTGCAACCTTCTTGATCAAGATATTCTTTGGCTTGTCTTGCGCCGACAAGTACTTATTGGACTCTTGCACTAAGTCTACTAGGTACTGAAGGACATCATATGTCTTGAAATTATCAAGAAGCGCTTTGTGCACCTTTTTTTGAGACTCATTCAAGAACTCCCAAAGTGCTCGATCCGCGTCAGTCCATCCTTGCACTTCGCTAACAAAATCATTTCGAAGCACCGACTTCACTGCACCAAAGAAGTTCTTGAAGTACTTCTCCTTGGATCTGGCATCATCGACAGTTTGGTCACTGTAGTTCATTGGCTTGTCCCAAGGTTGCATCAAAAACATCAATCGCAACTGTCGCGGACTGTGTTCCGCAAGTGCCTGGCGAATGGTGATAAAATTCTTCAAAGACTTCGACATTTTGAGTCCCTTGATATGCAAGTGCCCTGCATGCAAGAAGTAATTCGCCCACTGGGAGCAGTTGTGAAAGGCCTCTGATTGGGCCAGCTCGTTATCGTGGTGAGGGAACATCAGATCTGCACCTCCACCATGAATATCGAGGTTGTCTCCAATGATATCACTGGCCATGACAGAACATTCAATGTGCCATCCGGGGCGACCAGGTCCCCATGTTGATTCCCATGACGGTTCGCCTGGTTTGCTTGACTTCCACAATGCAAAATCATTCGGATGTTTCTTTTCTGATCCTGAGCTGGCGAGCGCACCCTCTCCTTCCGCCATTTCCTCAGCACTAGTTTCGGCTCCTGGCTTGAGCTTTCTGTAGTTAAAACCCTTATTCTTGAAAGAGTTGGTATCAAAGTAGACACTTCCATTCGACTCATATGCTATGCCGTTGTCAATAATTCCTTGAATAAAGTCGACAATCTTGGGCACATATTCGGTCACTCGTGTAATGACGTCTGGCTCTCTCACTCCCAAGGCTTCCATATCCTCGTGAAATGCTCTTTCCCACTTTCGTGCGTGGTCTTCGTAAATCTTTTGGTCCGTTACAGTTTCGCCAAGTTCGCTATCGAGTCTATCTGCCAAAGCATCCCTTCCAGCTGCAATCAAGTCTGGAACCGAGCTGGAGTCTTGCAATTTGGACACTGCTTCTTCAATATCTTTGAATTGGGTGCTCTTGAACACTGCTTGTTCCAAGGCTTCAGCTCTCGCATCCAGTTCTCTGGCACCAGTGCTCTCCGGAAGAGCAACACTCAAAGTATCCACCTTCTCATCAAGCTTGGCACGTTTCGCTGTCACAGCTCCATTGATGTACTCCTTAACAGCAGCAACATCGTTCTTGGCAACTGCTCCAGTTGTGTAATCATCAATGAGCTTATTCTGACGAGCTCGCAAGATGATCTTATCGTCGACATCCGTGATGTTTACTTGATAAAGCAGATCAAAATGAAAGTAGTCCTCCATAATTCTTCGTAGGATATCAAATGTCAGGTATGCTCGAGCATGACCCATGTGACAAGCATCATACACAGTTGGTCCACAAGTGTACCATGTTACAGTGCGATCTTGTCGTGGTCGAAACAGATCCAGACCATCGTTGAGACTATTGTTGACATACAATTCAGGCATATCTTTTCCATCATGTTCAGGAGGATGCCAAGGCATTCGGCCTTCTTTCTTTGTGGGCTGTGCGCAGAGACCTGTTGGGCAGCAAGACATGGTTCTACAGTATTGTCGGTTGATAGGATTACCAATTGTGAGGCGAACGTTTGGTCTTTGGTCTTCGACGGTCCAGGATTGCCAATAAAAAACCCGGAGCTTCATGTTTGGGGGAATAATTATAGTACGAATACTGAAACCTTCGATGATTGGATTGATTCATTCATTCATTCCCACAAAATTGCATACCAGAACCACAATCTTCATCCTCCTTGCAATGGTTATCTTAGCAAGAAGTCTTTGTCTGTCACTTTTTCTTGCGTTGGTATGCAACTTTCGCATTGTCGATTGTAGGAAACAACTTTCTCTTCCATCTGATCCAAAGCTTATCATGTCCGACTCTACTCAAAAAATCGGTGGTGGTGCCATCAATGAAAAGCAACGCAAATTTCAGCAGGAAGATGGGTCCATTCCGGAAACAGAACACAAGACGTTCAACCCCGCAAGTCGCTCGCATTTGATGCATGCGATTGAAGGTTTGGATAGGTATCCTGCATATCTCAATAGGTGGTCTGAAGATGATATCCTGTTGCTAGAAGAATCTTTGGAGAACCAGTTGAAGAAAGTCAGACAACAGAAAGAAGCCATAAAAGGCAAAAGGACCAATCTAAAGACTGTAGTGGAGAATCTCTGCACGAAGGAGCCAGAATGGCTGGAATTCTTGTCGCCTCCCAAATCATGGGAGGAACTGAAAACTAGTATTTTGGACGAACAAATAGCAGCGGCAATCTTTCGTTCGCGATGGTTTCGGAGATCCCAAAATCAATTACCTGCTCTCAGCGTTCAAAATGTCATTGATGGCTCTGTAAAGGTTGAAATTGATGGAGGGAACTTGGAACCGATCATGGACGAAGAGATGTTTGACGTATATTCCTTCCCTCTCTTGGCTCCCTCTTTTTGTGCAAAGTTACGTTCCTACTTCAGTCGCGTCATTCAAGAACTCGAGGAAGACACGGACGAGTCACTAAGTCGTGGGTTTCAAGATCTTGATAATCTTGGATTGGGCTGGTTGAACAGCTTACTATTGCATCTGATTGTCAGACCAGTTTCAAGTCATCTATACATTGAGACAGAGTTGAATGGAGGCGATTTGGACTGGAGACAGGGATACATTGCCGCTTATGCTGCGGATCCAACCGCTACAAAACCTAGGCAACGGCTTGTACCACACACGGATGATTCGGAAGTCACTCTGAATATTGGCATTGGAGAAGAGTTCAGCGGCGGGCTTTTGAATTTCTGGGGGCTGCGAGGCACATCAGAAGCTGGAAAATTGGTTGGCCAGTACCAACCAGAGATTGGTAGAGCAGCGATCCATTCTGGAAGACACTTTCATGAGGTTACTGCAATTACCAGTGGAAACCGCTTTGCATATATCTTGTGGGCCAGATCATGGGGAGGAGTCCGTTCTAGTACCTGTCCTTGTTGTTGGCTGAACCGACGAGACGATGGTTCCTGCATATCTGGCCCCAAATGGAACTGAGTAAAAAAAGTCGATCGTAGATTGCCAACAAGGAAACCGAGCTCCAGCTGTCAGCAGTGGTAATGGTTTCAACGACGGAGTTGAACTGTCAGAATCATGTGTATTATGGATCTCTATTGTCTCTTATGTATAGTGTACATTATTTTGGGGGTGGCGACAAGCTACATGAATGCAGCCAAGAAAGGAAAAGTTGCATCCTAATCTTGGTGCAAATGTGCGTTGTATCCGAGGTTTCCACAGAGCCAATGCAAAGGTGTTGGTGGTTCCATAACTCGCTTCAAACGCCAACCTCGGATATCTGCCACGACAGGATAAACAAACTCCAAGAAATAATATGTGTGCCCAACAATAATTCCAATGAGGTCCATAGTGATCCCATTCCCGATCAAGACACTGAAGCCTAACATAACCCAGGGTAGATAAGGGGCATTAAACGTAAAAAATCCCAAAAAGCTCATTCGAACATCCTCGTTTCGTCGACCCCAAACGTAAACCATCATGAACGTCAACGCGCTCCCCAAAAAGTGAACATGCGTGTACACGGCGACAAGTGAAATGCACATGACCCCGAATAGAAGCATCAAAACATAGTTCGCAGTACGACCCCGGAAATCACCTTCCTCCAGCAAGCGACTGTATCGTACCTGATAGAAGCAAAACGTTTGCCGTTTAGAAAACTTTCAAATAACGACCAAACCAAACAAACCCCAATTCAAGACATGAAAGACTTACCAAAAAGTACATGTGGAATAAGAAATCAATTGAAAAGGCTCCGAAAAAGAGATAGGATGTGACTAGTCTCCACACTTCTCCTTTGGAAAACACCAAATCCCAATTGAAATACAAGGAAAATGGACTAACAATGTCTAGTCCACATGCAGCCGTGGTCAAGAATGCGCCCGTCAAGTAGAGACGCGACACTGTTGGAATATCCAAATACCAAGATACCACATCCACATGGGCATTCTGGTTGGCCATGCCGCCAACTCCGCCAGCAAAATCCATTTTTCAAATTCTTTCTTTCTTGAGTGATGATGACACAGCGCAATCCGAAATCAATCGTGTTTTTTTGTCAACTCTCGTAAGTTTCTTAGTCTTTTCTATGTAGAAAGCGCTTCACGTATAGTTGTCTTGTCGTCGTTGATTGTGCAAGTAATGTTGCCTGAAAAGGAGTCTTTGGAAACGACTGTGTTATTTTAATGCTCTGAGGTCAAACTAATATTGGAAAACTGCGACTGAGTGACTGATGCCAAACTGAAACCCCCGCTCTTGCTAGTACACGTACACGTACGTAGGTAGAAGTACTGTGACTCAACAGAATTTCTTTGGATTTTTCCTATTAGTCGAACGAGTCAGTCATTCAGTCATCATTTGCAATGCGACGCGAGAAAACGAGGACGCAAAAAACGAAACACAACCACCATGCCTGGACGAGACGAGAAGGAAACTTGCCCAAAGCTGGAACTTCAACCAGACACCCCCGGCAACGAGCTCGCGTTCTTTGCCTGTGGCTGATTTTGGGGGTAAGTGTTGTTGTCGCGAACAGTTTGACTGAAACTTGACATGGAATCAATCTAATAGTAGTTTTTATGTTTCTGTGTCTATTCTATCGATCTTTTTCCCAATTTCGATAAATAGACCGCAAGTCCGTTTTGAACGCATCAATGGTGTTGCGCGTTGTGTGGTAGGATATTCGGGAGGTGTTACAGCAGACCCAACCTACCGTTCCATTCAAGATCATACGGAAGCCTTATTGGTCGAGTTTGATCCCAAGGTCTTGACCTATGAAGACTTGGTCCTCTCCTGGACTCAAATGCACCAACCAGTCTCCAAAGGAAGGTGTCAGTACCGTTCAGCGTTGTGGTATTGGAACGAAGAACAAAAGGAAGTCGCAGAAGAAGTGGTCAAGCAATGGAAGGCAGGCAGTCGCAATGAATTGTATGCGGATGTGGATCCGGTGACAGAATTTTATCGTGCCGAAGAATATCATCAACACTTTATGGGCAAAGTAGGTAGACGATAGAAGCTGGTTGGGAAATTATGAAATGGGGATTGGAAAGTAATTGGGAAGTAGATGCTCCTCATCTAGACTGTTGCTGCAGACCTGTGAATGACAGATTGTGATTATTGTGGAGCAAAAGTCGCTCCATCTATTCCTTCTTGACCAACGAGCTGTAGCGATAAAGAGTTTTGACGCTAAATATTTACAGTGTGCTGTTGTAATAGGATCGTTCCCTGACAAGCTGATGACCGGACGGTGCACAGCCTCTCGAGACACAAGAAAGAGTTTGCCAAATTTTCTTGGACAAGTACTGAAAGAGCTAGCCACCTTCATGCATGGACTATTGGACATGGATTCATTCGTACGATTTTCCCTTGACAAAATGCGTATTGTCCAACTGAACATATAATACCTATTACACTACTATTACAAATACTATTTACTACCGTGGCTAGTATGACCCACGATCTCGGAAGCTAAAGTCGAATGAATCGTGTACGCTGGCCGATTCAAAACATCGAATTGATGGATTGCTTGTCTACGGGCCTCCAAGTAGCAACCATACGACAATGCTGTGTCTTGCCGGCTTGCCGAGCTACGTGCCGTTAGCCCGTAGGAATTTTACCTGCCGGATGGATGCAAGGGACAATTGTGAGGTGGAACGTAGCTCGTCTTTGGCAAACCGATCCAACGATCTAGCTGTATCTATCGGTCTTTGGGTGTGAAAAACTTGAGATTGTGAGACTCTTAGAGACTCGCAGACAGCAACTTGAGCAGCAAACTACATGATCAAATAAATTTGGCTGCAATATCCAAATAGAGTCATATTTTTATATCAAATTTTAAATTTCAAAAAGGGAGATCTTAATCAGAAACAAAAATGGCCGATTCAGCAAGAGTCCAGCGTCAAAAGGCATTGGCCGACAAGAAGAAACGTCTGGAAGAGCTAAAAGCCAGACGGTTGCAAAGGGGAACGCAAACTACACGTAGAGAGGCCGCAAAGGAGCAAGTTGAAACTGTGAAAAACTTGGATGCTTACATTGACGGATTGTTGCAGGTTCCAGCAGCCGGAGGGGCACCAACGGCTCCACCACCAGCACCACCCGTACCAGAGACTCCTTCTGGCAATGACGAGACGAATGGAGAGGTAAAGCAAACACCAGCTCAAGATGAAGCCGAGGCTGCTCCAGCTCCTGTTGCCCCCGTCATTAAAATGGAAACATTTGAAATGGGGACACAAACACTGGAGGATGACTTTCCGCCATCATCAGATGTGGATGAATCGGAAGAAGTACAAGACGAGGAGGAAGAGCCAGGGCATGATTCAATTCCAGAATTGCAACCGATGGCGGAAGAAGATGCAGAAGTTATAGCCAAGGTGCTGACCGCTGAAGAAGTGGAGCAAGAATTGAAAACGGAAACATTCTCGTCATTTTTGAATATTGCCTCGAAAAAAGTGGAAAGAGTACTCAATAGCACCTTCCTGGCTGATTTACTGGTAGACTATGACGGTGAATCAAATGGGAAGAAGCGTATCCGGGCGTCAGATGGAAGCGCATTCTTGACTTCCAGACAAGTATATGAATGTTCACCATGGACGCAAAATAGAGACGTTACAGATATGGATTGGTCTCCACTGCACACAGAGTTGATGCTGTGTAGTTACCATATGTCTACTACTTCGCAGTCGCTGGGTCAACAGAAAGGATCAACCGCCGTGAAGAACGTATCACCAGACGATTCACCTTCTGATTCCTTGGCACCCCGAGCGGGTGAACTGATGTCGGATGGTCTAGCATTGGTGTGGAATCTTGCCATGCCAAGTCGCCCAGAACATATTTTTACCTGTGGGAGTCCAGTGACTACAACTCGGTTTCATCCCACAGAATCTCCGTTGATCATTGGTGGGTGTCAGAGTGGACAAGTGGTTGTTTGGGATGTCAGGGCAGGGAGGATGCCTGTGCAAAAGTCTAGTTTGGTCACAACGGCTAGTGGCAGCAGCAAGGGTCACACTCATCCGATCTGTTCCATGGAAATCGTGGAAGGAAATGTAAGTTGATCTTTTTGGTCTCTGGGATAGCAGTGTGTCACTGTTTCAAATTCTGATCATTGAGATTCTTTTCTTCGGTTGTACAGACTGGTTTAGTAACAGCCGCTGCAGACGGAAGAGTCAACTTCTGGTCATTGGCGAATCTTCGTGATCCCCTTGAATCGTTGCAAGTTGGAGATAGTGTATCCTCTCTTGCTGTTTCGCCAGAGACTGACACCCTTGTATGCGGAGATGAAATGGGAAATCTATATTCAATTAGCTCTTCACAATCTGCAATTGGTGGAGGAAATAGCCAAAGGTCGAGAAGGCAAATGAGAAAGATTGAACCCGGAAAATCGGACAGTCACTTTGGTTTGATTACATCGGTATCCACCAAAAAGCTGAAAGCTCCAGCTCGAGCCGGTATTCAGAAGGGATTTCTTCGCGGCTCTGGGGGACTATTTCTTACAGCAGGGGTTGATTGGACGGTCAAAATGTGGTCCCCGGCATATACAGACAAGCCATTGTTGAGTCTAGTGAGCCACTCGTATGATTACATGAGCGATGTCCAGTGGAGTCCTACGCACCCAGGCTTGATGGCAACTGCATCAAGTAACGGAACGATTGGTCTATGGAACTTTGCGCTGTCATTGGAAGAACCAATCAGTGGGTCAGATGGAATCGTTGTCGAGCCAGATGGTGGCTCCGGCAGAGGTTTGAACAGATTGAAGTGGTCATCCGATGGACGAAGAATGCTAGTGGCATCGGCAGATCGTGTGCATGCCTTGGTACTAGCAGAAGATGTCGTAAGACAAAAGGGAGACGAAGACTCAAGAATGATGAACCACCTGTTATCACGGGGGCTTTTGGATAGAACCTACAACCCAGAGCCAACGTTGGTGTAGACGATTGGGAGGTTCTTGTATGAACAGCATACTAATCTACAATTGTCTTGAACTCCTTTTTTGCTATCTTCTGCTTTTGTCTTTGTAGATCAATACAAAGTATGAAATTGGTACAACCTTGGGCCGAGAGAAGCAAGAAGGTTTCATTAGCTAATTTTCTCTCTAAATTTACAGTTAGAATCTAACCATCTCATCTTCGTATTCTTGCGCCAACGCTGCAGCACGATTCTCGTATGTCGCCAACATTTGAGCAGGATCCCCCTGGATCACTAACCCTGCGTCGTCGTCTTCCTTTACCGCATCTTCTGGTGTTGATGTCTCGAGTCGGGTTGACAGAAAGAACGGAATGTCTTGGGCGTTGGCTGTACTTTGTTTTGGTTGATAGACGAAATGTTCCATGACCTAGACATTTAGCAGACGGAGCGTTGGTTGAGCGAAGGATTCTAATTATGAAAATTGATCACGGAACAACTTACGTCCTCAATACACTTGTCCATATTCGAACTTTGATTCAACGCCGCATTGAGACGCCCAAGCATTCGAGGCCAATCTTCTCCTCTGGGGTTTCTCAATATTCCATCCCAATCAGCCAGATTACGGCGCAGAATTGAAGCTTGCCTGGTGTAGACAGACTGTGACTCTGTGTTTCGTCGTCCACCTGTGCTCATTCCTTCTCTCTTTGTATACTAGCCGATTAGGGATGCAAGAGAATGGATGTGAATGAACGAATCAATCAATCAATCAATCGAATCGATTTGTTGACTATCGATCGAAAGGGTGTTACCTCCCCTAAATTTGGCTCTCCCTAAAATGTTGGTTTTGGGGAATAATCATCGATATTCATGATGACAACCAAAAACAAGAAAAAGCAAAGCAAACAAACCCTCCTGTCAACTCCTCATATTCGAGCAGCAATGCCGGAAAAATCGAGGGGGAAGTTCCTCGAAAGCCAATCTACAAGATTTGTCATTGTACTAAGATGCTTGATAATTGTCTTCACACACTGCGTGACTGTTGAGCACATGGTCATCAAAGAGTGGATGCACAGCGATGCATTGTCTTCCGTTCTAATGAAACCTATTCTGTCACTCGCTCATGTCCGGGAGGCTCAAGCGATCCAGAAGCTCACTGATGGAAGGTTGTCCTCTGTATACTCTGCAAACCAGACGATCCACCTCCCTCCATTGCTACTCGCACTGTTGAAGCCACTACTTGATTTTTCGAATCCAGATCTACTTCTCGCTATCGCATTGCTAGTAGTGGACCTGTTGATTTCATACATGATGGAAACAGTTGGACAAAAATTTCTTTTATCAAAAAGAACTCAAGCTATGATAGAGGAGGAGCAAGAGCAAGCCAAACTTCCAGATGTCATCAAGCCTCAAAACGATCACATATTCCCCATCAACCTTGAGTCAAAGCCTATTATTCCAATCGAATCCCTACCCCTCCTGGCTGCAATGGCATATTTTTTCAGTCCTGTGTGCACAATATCTGCTAATGTGTACGGCTGCTTTCAAAACATTCCTGCCTTCTTGCTCATGGCAGCTCTACACGAATTCCTCAAGGAGGGCGGATCCGACATGCAACTTGCCCTCTTTCTCGCCCTGGCGTCCTACATTCATCCACACTACTGTGTCTTTTTGGTCCCATTCATTCTCTTGCAATTTGAGAAACAATTTGAATCAAATACATACAAGAAAGCGCTCCTTGTGCTCTACTTTCTGTTGTGGTCGACAACTTTACAATGGCTGTCCTTTCGTTTGGTCGGACAAGAAGTGTACTGGAGTGTGCTTGAGGCATCATATGGGTGTGGTTGGAACACAATTGGCCCCAGCCTGTCTGTTCAATGGTAGGCCTGTAGTTTGTAATCTTGTGAACATCATGTCTTCCCACTAACTTCTTGTGCAGGTATCTCTACATCCAACTATTCTCAAGGTTTCGAGATTACTTCAGCACTATTCTGCTCGGCTTACCCTGGCTCCTTGTTGCACCTTTGACAGTACGGCTTCACAAGTATCCAATGGTTATGGTACGTCGGAATCACCCCCATTGACAAGTTCTGGGATACTTGTTGAGGTCTAATCTCTTCACTTGTTTCTCAGGTGGCCATATTGTCAACTGTATGGACGGTTTTTGCCCCCGTGCAAACCCTTTTTGATATGAACTTCAGCATGGTTTTCTTTCTGCTCTCTCCAAAATCACTGGCACGAATGGGAAAAGCGTCTTTAATCGCCATCTGGTCCATAATGGTTCCAGTGATTTTGAACGTGGTTGATCAGTGGTGCGTTTTGGTCAATATTGTAAATGTTCGTGAAGGCAACTGACACTTTCATGTGCAACTCGTATAGGATGTGGTTTGAAGCAAATACGGGGAATGCCAACTATGTCTTTTTCCAAAGCCTGGGGTACAATGTTTTCGTCTGCATTATCCTAGCTGAATTCTGCAGTGCCAGCTTGCAACGGGACAAGGCGTTGCGATTGGCTGCCAAAGAACGAGCGACAAAGACTCTCGATGAAAAGGTACAGATGGAAAAAGTGCAATCCTAAGTATAGGTGATTAGTTTTGAATTTCTTGTTACACCACTCTGGATTAATGCTCAACGAATGAATTGTGATGATCAATGAAATGAACGCTTCACACTCTTTTCTATTTTGAATTCTGTACGTCTGACCCATGTCCGTCACACTCATTGTCTTCCACGTACGAGCCAAACTTGCCCGTTGATAGATGTCAGCGACCAGACAATCGAAGGCAATACTGTAGCTTCAAGAGTTGCACCATGAGCTTCTACGAAGACGAGGAAAACCTTAAATTGCTATGCAATTTCTTACGAAGTAGCGAAGGACCCGCGGTGCGCGAGGGTCTCTTAATGGACAAACGTGTGCATTACCTGAAAGGTATGGCGAAACCTGTTGAATGAAAATGTGTTTTAAAACATGTGCATTGTTGTTGACAGTCATTTCTTGATTTTGCAGGGGAAAAGTTGGTGAACTTTATGGTGGAACCCAAGCCTGGAACAAAGTGGCCCAGCAATTTGCCGCGATTTGAGAGCAGGCAAGATGCTATTGCTGTCTGTAAAGAGCTCTGCAATCTTCATTTTATTCTTCGGTGCGAAAAGCGCGGAAAAGGAGAACTGGGGGTGAGTGGGACGAATAATGATTGATGTGGCCTATGGAACAATTGGGAATCTAATGGTTGTGATCGTTACAGATGATTAGAATGCGCGATTTCGACGAAGCAGGATATTTCACATGGATTTACGAAGGTGATATGACACAAAGCCACATGATGACAGCAGCCCTTGTGATCGGCTTTCTATGTTGTGTATGCTTCCCCATCTGGCCTAGCTTCCTTCGAGTCTTTGTTTGGTATTTGTCAGTCAGCTTCCTTCTCTTTATTTTCCTTTTGATTACGATTCGAGCCCTTTTGTTCTTGTTTGTTTGGATGGTGGGTTGGGAATTCTGGTTCCTTCCAAATTTGTTCGACGAATCTCTTGGCTTTACTGACTCTTTCAAACCAGTCATCTCTTGCGAGCCAACATTGCCAGGGCAGCTCCCTTACCGATTGGGCGTTGGGATCGCATTCTTCTCCTTCTGCTATTGGGCCGTCACTCAACCATCCGAATTCGATGGGTTTGTTGCTGCACAAGGGGACTTCTTGAAAGATCTTTACGCCGGTACACTTCTCTCCGACATGTCGCAAGAGGACAAGGAAAATATTGACAAGCCAAAGATGCAATCACTGGATGATCTACTCAAGGGTTTAGACGAAGAGATCGATAAGGAGGATCTACCTGGCGATTTGGAGGATGAGGACAACCTTGATTCCTTGCTTGACAATCTTCTAGACGTCGAAGAAGATATCGATGAGGAAGAGGAATAGGCTAGACATTGTAAACTACTCAAGATATATTGAAAAAGTATGTGTTGCGTTTTGCACGATCTGTTTTGACAGCCCCAAAAGGGGATTTTACTGCGATTTCCCCTTTTTAGCAGGCTTTTATACCTTTGATTCCAACAATCTCTGTTTTTCACCGAGTTGATTACACAGTGTATTTGGATCTATGGTGGGAAAATCCAGCAAAAGAGTAGTAAGCGGTTGAACCTGTTTTTCTTCATAGTTTTTGAGTAGTTAAAGTAGCCTTTTCAGTTTTTGAAATCGCCCGTGAAAACATCCATCTCTTTCACAGCTGTAGTGCGCCTATCTAGTTCCGCAAAATCAACTGTTGAGGCAGTCTTGCCCAGCAAAATGTTTGCTGCTTCCTTTTCGTTGTCTAGCTCGTACACTACTCCAGCGAGCTTGAGGATTCTCTTCAGAATGTAGGTTGTCTCTTCCGGACTGGTGATCCATATGCATGGACAGACAGAGCGAGCAGCGTAGTCGTTACCTGTGTTCAAGAATTGGTCACCAATGTGAAGAATATCCGACGCATCAACTCCCAAGTATGCTCCTAGGACTTGCACTCCGACCTTCTTGTTACCTACATCAACCCAAACGTCACGACCCCCATTAAAGGCACAGAAAGGCAGATTGCTTCCGCTACCTTGGTTCATCTTGGATAGTTTCGACTGACACCGCAAAACAGTTTCGTCAAGAGCCTCTCGTGGAATTACGTGTCCTGGCTGTGGGGCTAGTCCAATGGAACGCTTTTTTCGAATCACTATCCCTTTCAGATTTTGGTCGTTCATGCTCTCTGCTACAGCAATTTCGGATGCATCCAAGAGCGCTTTTATCTCCTCTTCCGACCAATTCCCTGGGGTGTCAGGAATATACTTTGTTCCTGTGACCCAACCACCAGGTCCTGCTTCTCTGACGGGATGGAGTCTGAAATCATTTCCAAGGCGCAATAGATAATTGCACTCGCCGCCAAACAAGTAGAAGCGGTGGCACTCGTCATCGGTCAAATTCTTTGATTTGAAGTAGTTTAGCAAACCGGACAATCGAAATTCATATTTTTCAGCTTTGTACTCATAGCCAGCTGCAGTCACAACAGCCACCTGAACATTGATGGAAATAGTGGAGTGAGAAATCGCCAAACTACATTGTCGAAATATAATTCTACCGATCCTTCTTACCGTGACACCAGAGTGCACTAGCTCATAGAGGTAGTTTGCCAATCGAGGATTGCTATCAAAGTTGGAACCGTCAGTATAGAGTGTTTGATCTCCATCGAAGGTGATCATCTTTGGCCCATTAAACTCTTCGACGGAATCATTGCAATCGGTTGTTTCTGCATCATCTTTCACCTGTGCATCCCCGTCCGTTGAAACGTCTTTTAGTTCACACACTTTTCTCATTGCCATCACCTGAGCCAGATTCATGATGTGACGAATCTCATTGAAGGAAATCTGAATGTGCTTTCGTTTGGTCAGTTTGTATTTCTCATTATAGACTTCAAATGCTTGACGCAATGGCAATCGGGTGTGAAAGGTGCCAACGGTAGGTACCAGTTGCTTCAAACGTGATGGTCTTCCGTTGCCCTCGGCTTCCAATCGTCTATGTTCGTCAATCAATAGTTCAAAGTGAGAAAAAGTGTCACCCCCACTCGTTTCCAGAGCATCTAGCACAAAGCTGTGCATCAGCATACTCTTCATCCTGTGGCAATGACGAAAGCAAGGGATTGAGAACATGACAACTTCAACAGGACTTCTTTGTCAACGAGCTTACCATTCGATGAGACCATCTCGACGATGGGGTGTCAACAGGTAGTTTCGACGTCGACTGGAGAATGACATGCGTATTGTTTTTGTGACAGCAATCCTTTTGTTTTCTTCTGTTGACGTTTGAGGCTTGAGAATTCCAATGTCACGCACACATCATCATGTTCTTTCGAATCAGCCGACCTGAAGAAAATCTACCAATCACAGAAGAGGAACTTATGCTTCATACTGCAATGTGCACCACTCGCACCGGTAAACAACTAAACCTACTATATAACTGAACAGATATGGTGATATTACATTTGGCTCAAAGTATGTGATAATTGGAATACAGAAAATAAAGTATTATATTTTGGCAATACATTCACCTTCTTGTTTTCCAATTAGCAAGCACGCACTGTAGTTTACTGTAGACTAATATAGATTTAGTCATCAAGGGCAGAAGCTCCAGAAATAATCTCAATGAGCTCTGTGGTAATACGGGCTTGACGGGCACGATTGTATCGAAGTGTCAACGAGTCAATCATCTCTCCGGCGTTCTTGGAAGCGTTTTCCATGGCAGTCATTCGCGAAGATTGTTCCGAGGCGGCTCCATCCATGAAACTATGGAAAAGTTGAGAAGCAATCAAGTATTCATAAAGGTCTCCCATTGCCTCTGGCTTATCGGAATCAAAGTCATATGCAGGCAAGACTCCACCATCTTCGCCATGAATGTTGGGAGGAGTAATGATCTTGTACATTTGATTGTAAACGGCAGCGTTGACGTAAGAGTTGTAAATGATGCAGATAGCATCGTAATCCTCAGCTCCAGCGGCCATAAGCTCACCGGCAAGAGCAGAGGCAAGAGTGAAGGAACCTGGGGAAACAACCTCGGTGGCACTTCGAACAATACTTTCTCCATGCGTTCGGCGAAGTTGTGCACGTCCTTTATCACCAACGATGGCGACATCGCAAGTCTTTCCTTCTGCTTCTAGAATTGTGATCATACGCTTGGTTGCACGGGTAATGAAAGAGTTGATACCACCACAAAGACCCTTATCAGAGGTGAATGCAACAACCAGAGTCTTTTGAGGGAACTCTTCAAAGGTAGCATCGTCAATTTCCGTAGGCTCGGGGCACAAGTTGTTGGTCCAAGCGTTGAAAGGAATGGCGGCAGCTAGGCGATTTTCGTCACCCTTCAGCTTGGCTGCGGAAACCATCTTCATTGAAGCGGTAATCTTCCTAATGTTCTTTGTTGAGACAATTTGGTTGAAAATTTGCTTCTCGGTAGCCATTCCACGACGGGCTTGCTGCGAGACACTGCATAACGAATACAAAAGAGTGAATGAGTAAGTATTTGAATAGCAAAGGTAGAATGGTGCAGGGTCTTTCCATCCTGGATGCAATCGACATTTTCCATTTGTGTTGTTGTGCGCGATGTCGCGAGGACCATCGGCACAGCAACAGGAACCATCGGAAAGGAGTCCAGCTGTCAATCCAGGTTCCACCAAAAATCCTACACCAGTCGCCACAATGAAAGGATTTAAAACTTACGCCTTTACGAGGCGGGGTGCTGCCCGTTGGGCGAAAACTCGAAGAGGTGCCATGGTCTTTGTTGACTACTTTAACAACACAAGTGCCGATAGAGCTGCAACAACAAACCACCGCTAGCGACGATTCGACCGAACGACGGTTTACGTCACTACCAGGAAATCTGTAGATTCGCATGGTACTAGTTACAGGTAGAAATTAAGGTACCACTATCTTTGTCTGTCCGCTGGCCGTTTTGAGGAGAAGATACTGGCATACCTACCGGGTATGGCACCTGGTACCCGGTAATTGTAAACTATGGCTAACGGCACAAGGAATTTTTTGGGATCTTGTGAACGACAACCTTTTGACTTGCTGACAGCAAGCCGTTCAACCATGAATACATAACTCCATAGAATAGTAAAACTGATCGAAAGGAAGCTAGAATTTCGTTGCGGCTTCAGAGGGTACTAGTCACCAGGCGCCAGCAGCAGCCAGCAGCAACCAGCACCAAATAGCTATCAAAGCAATACCGCAAAATTGGGAACTTTGCGACCCCAGTGATATTCTAAGTCAGCCAGACGTATCAGAGCACCTTGTGCAATGTAAGGTGAGGCGGAACAGCTTCATGGTGGATAATTAAGGGCACCTACTCTGAACTCGCCAAATGTTGATTGAATGAATCCAATGATTCAATGTAGCCGAATAATACGAATAAGATCGTGCTTGGCACATGGCATTTCATGCCTGACATTCATTCAGTCAGTTACCAAGAAGAACAAAATACAGCGGGAACTGACTTTCCTCTGCGGGGGCTGCTGATGCTTGAAGCTTTCAAAATCCTGTCAATACATTGCCAACGCATAGTCCTAGGGCAAAAAAATGAAATGCTTTTACTAATAGCAGTTGAAATTACTTCGTCAAAATATGATCATTTCGATATGATGTTCAAGATGATTCTTCCTATGCCTCCCTAAATATCCAATATGTTGGGTACTCTAATGCGGTGATCGTCCTCCACTCAAGTAGCTGTTTATCATTCCTCCCCCTCGGAAAGCCCCTGCTGTTTCATTCACGCAGGCATCCTTTTGTTCTCTAGACCAGTGGCTGACCATCTCTTCAATATCGTTCTTTACCTTGGTCTTGATTTCATTCAGATCACCATCCCACTATAGAGGAAACAGGAAGAATAAACGAATCAGCATAGAAGCTGAATCACAAATGAATAATTCTCGCCATTCCATTTCTTACCTTGTAAAATTCCAGAGTCTTTTTGTCGAGCAGCAATGAGCTCATTTGCTTTCCAATCATCCGACCTCCGGCAGTGTGTGCAAAGTAGAAGTTGTAAAAATGACACATGAATTCTGGGATTTTCTTTCCTTTTCCAAACGTTCGGATTTCCTTAGCGTAGCTCAATCCAGGCTTTCCTACAGCAGGCCTCTCCTCGTTGTATTCGCTGACCATGAATTCGATATCTTGTTCTAAAGCGCCAACTCGTTCGAGACCGGTATTTCTAAATACGGATAGCTCATCCAATTCATTCACCACATCTTCAAATGCTTGATATATACATTCAGAATCCACAAGGAACTTGAGGTAATCTGCGTGTGTTGGAGTGTACGGTTCTACTTGTTTCTTCTCTGGAGCTTCACCTTCTTTGGGAGCCTGTGCACGAGTGTGTAGCTTCATGGCTTGTCCTCTCAGTTCGGTCTCAATGAACCCACCAGTCACTGCTGGAGCTTCCGAAGCAGACATGCAGAGGGTGCAATGGCTGGCAATCGACGTGCGGAGACCATTCTGAGAAGGTAGAACAGAGAATGCATACGATTCGGAAACCAGTGCCAAAAGAAGGATTCCGATGGTTGTTGTTTTCATTTTGTTTTTCAAAGATTTGCTTTGCTTTTGATCAAATCAGTTCAATATGTAGCAATTGTGATGTTACAAAGATTGCTGTTTGTCGTGAGATATCCCAAAGGCGAGAGGAGTCCGACAAGGAACAAATTGATTGATTTGACCTTGATGACGGGGAAACACGACATAAGAAGAACCTCTTGAAACACGTGGATCTGCCTACGTGTGTTTTCTACTACGAGTTACGGGTGCAAGTTCAATGTTTGTTCCAGGCATAGCGGTCGAAGACAGAACGCTTCCAGAATTTACTACCGGTACATGTATTGCTGGCACCAGACAGAGTATTTTATTTACTCTTCAGTACTATACTCCTTTTGGGGCAGAGCTATGACATGGCCGTGAGTCACATTCATGGCTGAGTTGCCTGAAAGATCTCAGTAGGAAAATTCTGTAAACTGCACTTCTACGGCAAATTGACGACTGGTTTGCAGAGTATTAGTACACGTGTACCTACTGATCAAGACGTATGAGAGTAGGAATGGTTAGAATGAACTTACCGGCCAGAAGCAAGCATATTAAGATTTTCTATTTCAGCACTTTAATCCATTCTAATCTGTCCAGCCTTGAGGCTCTTCATGTCCTGCCGTTGGCCTCGACCACGGTTGGGATTCTTTCCACCACGGTTGTTCTTTCCCCCTCCGCGTCCTCCACCATTCCGTCTGTCGTTCTTGCTTCCACCGCCGGACTTTGGTTTGGGGTAATAAGGTTGGGCAATGGGGTTGGGATAATCGACACCTAGTCTGCAGTTGTACTGAGTTTGGTGGAATTGACTCATTTTCCATGGCTCATGGACAAACTGAGTTGGTACGTCTTTCAATTCTGGGAGCCAATGTCGGACATATTCACCATGTTGATCGTAATCCTTACTCTGCTTCACAATGTTGAAGCGATTCAGTCTTCCTCCAGTCATTCCAGCAGCAGCGCACCAGTTTCCCCAGTTACTATGTACGTCATAATCCAAAAGGACACTTTCAAAGTAGTCGGCACCGTATCTCCAATCTTGGTTGAGCTCCAATGCAAGGAAGGAGGCTACGTTCTGCCTTCCACGATTCGACATGAAGCCAGTTGCTGCAAGCTCGCGCATGTTGGCATCGACCAGTGGAAAACCAGTTTTACCTTCGATCCAAGCTTGTACATTCTTTGGATAATGCTTCCAAGGTTTGTCGCTATTAATGATACCACCGGGGAAGAACATGGAGGCACCATGCTTGAGAGCGAAAAACTTGAAGTAGTCTCTCCATAACAATTCAAAGACAACCCAGTAGGTGGACTTGTTGGCAATACGTTGATCTTCGTACTTCTTGCATTCATCGGCGACATATCGGGGAGATAGACAACCATGAGCAAGCCATGGAGCAAACTTTGTCGAGTAGTCTCCACCAATCATTCCATTTCGCGTGTCAAAGTACTTTCGGAGAAGGTCCTTGTCCCAGATGTATTCCTTGACTCGTGCCAAGGCGGCCGTTTCTCCTCCTTTGAATGGCAAGACCCCTCGAGGATCGTCCTCTTCTGCGAATTTGACTTGTTCTTTTGTGTAGCCAAGATCTTCAAGCGTAGGGATGAATCCAGCATGCTTTTTGAACAAATCCAATCCATCAAGAGATGGCATCGACAAGTCATTTGGCACTTGAAGTGGTTTGTGAATAGTGCACTTCTTCTCCACCTTGTTTCTGAATGGTGTAAAGGAATCTGGAAGGTCATGTAGATCCTCCTCGTACGGAATTTCATCGAGTTGGTATAGTGTAGAACCCCAAACTTTGTCTTTAGACCCAAAAATCTTTGACACCCTGAATTCAATGGCTCGTTCCTCGGTACACACCTCGTCCTGGAATACAACCTTTGTGCGACGGTCCTTAACGATGGTTTCTAATTCGGCAAGGAAGTCTTCAGGTCGGGCACATGCAACCAGCAATTCGGATCCATTTGCTTTGAGGGATTTTCGTAGGTCAAGTACGCTCTCGAGGACAAACTTGGCACGTTTTGGCCCGCACTTTAGGGAACCAAACTCTGATGTCGCACTCTCGCCGTAGTATCTTGGATCGAAGCAAAAGACTGGAACTAGGTTGGATTTCGTCTGGGAACAAAGCGATGCGGCCCTTTCCAAGGCCGGGTTGTCATGAAGCCGCAGATCTGTTCCACGGAACCAATGGAAAATGATGCCGGCTGTGGGAGCTTGCTGATGCATTCGAGAAGATAGAGAGAGAGCAGAGCGAACCACCATGAGTATAATGAAAAGCTTGAAGGCGAGTTTTACAGGGTCAAGAAACATTCTAACAATGAACTGGGGAACTCACCGTCATCGTCGCGAAGTCTTCTGATGGTTCGGTTGTGGAACAGATGAGGTGGAGTCATTTTTCTTTGTCAAAACGTCAACGTGATGATGTGTTGACCCAGGAATCGGTTGATTCGTATGACTGCAATCTAGTCCCGGATGGCATTTGAAAAACCAAACTCGAAAATTGAAAATGCCACAGAAACACCTTGACCCTCAACTTGTTTTGGAGGTAGACAACTACAGTACCGGTACCGGTTACAGACAGGATCATGAGGATTCAAACAAAGCTATCGCGGAAATCACAGAAAGAATCAAAACCATTATCGATTATCATCTACACCGTAGTGGCCATTTTATTCGTCGTCGTTGTCTGGTTGAACATTGTGGTTACAAAAGCTGGCAAATCTTCCCTTCTAGAAAACGACAATCTGAAGCCACCTCCAAAGCCAGAGAAGCTAGAGGATCGAAAGGGTGGAGCAATAATCGAAGATGCGTCCCTAAACGATGGTGAACCAACTATCAAAACTCCAAATGGATCAGTACTTCCTTCTGCAAAGGCACTTTTGTCTAGACCACCACCCTATGGAGATTCTCAAGTGCGCTTTTTCTCGGACACTATGATCGATTCTCCAAACACAGTAGTCACGGCCTATCATAGAGTCCCATCGAAATTCCATGCCGGGAAATACGATGAGTGGATGAAGAATATTTTAAGTCTGCAAGATGCCATGGTCATATTTACATCAGATGATATGGTAGACCAGGTCAAGAATATGAGGCAGCACGCGTTGGACCGCACAGTCATTGTCACCTTGGAGCTAAATGATCTTCCTTATGGTACTCTGTATCCAACTAAATTTTGGGAGGATCAGCTGAAGCGCGACCCTGAAAAGCGGATACACCGATCCTATCAATTGTTCTGGATATGGTTGAGCAAATCATGGTTCGTGAACGAAGCCATACGGTTGAATGTCTTCCAAAGCGATCTTTTTATGTACTCTGATATTGGATGTTTCCGAATGAAAAGATATAATTCCAAAACGATGATCCAACACAGAGAAGTAGTTCCTCCGAACGAAATGTTGCAAATGGCACATCACAAACCAAACCCACCAAAAGAAGATCTCTTCAACGACAAGTACAGGCATTTTGAAAATTTCTATCACAGCGGATCTCAGTCTGTGGCGTATAAGGACACTTGGATCAAATTTCATGAATACTTTCTGGATACTATCGATCGGTTTTTGGAAAAAGATATGATTTTAGTCGAGGATCAAGCAATTCTGCAGAGTGTATGCTTGTCGCATCCAGAAATCTGTGTATACATTCCTTTCACAGAAGTTCGCGACAATCATTACTTCGGATTGCGCTACCTGGTGCATTATGGAGGAAAGTTCAACTTTTGGAGGTACGATAAAACTGCTACAAGGTGATGGAAAAACAATGCACCAACCAGCGTGAACAATGGTTGAACCTACACACAACGAGCAAGCATGACTCGTGATGGCCGGAAGCGCCCAAAAGTCTTCGTTCACCTTGAACGTCGCAGCACTCCTGTAAATTAATCCGTATCAAGTCCAATCACTTCTTTGTCATTCGCACCTTCCCGCCAATTAGCTTCAATGCAGGTAGCCCCTTGATCATGCTTGATCTGGCAAACGCTGTTGAGCAATTTGGACATGTCCAGTCTGTATACTCCTCCATTGACTTTCCAGAGTCCATTTGAGCTTGAAGGACACCACAGGAGTCTTCAGCTATTCGTTCGATGAAGCACTTGACGAGATTCGACTTTGTCCCATTCTTTTTCTTGTATCGAAACAATCTTTGATTACACTTTGCACAGTTGACGCTGACAGTTTGATAAGTGCCAACAACACTTCCTCTTTTTGGTTTCGCATTCAATGCCGTAGTAGATGAAAAGTGGTGTCGCCAAAGAATGGTTCCGGTCTCTTGGTGTCCACGTACGTGTATGGAATTGCTTCCAGATTGGATTGGAGCAGTGCATAACTTCATTGAAAGTTGATTTGAATGCCGAAGACAGTCCTTGGGTACTGTTTTTAGGGCACTCGCGATACTAATGGTCATCGCGACCAGCTTCAGTGGTCTCATCCTTTCTGTATGCAATCCGAATGTTGGTGACAGAGTAAAACCTGGAATTCTTCACGCTTTTTATATTATTGCTTTTATTTTCGATTTTCGTCGGACGACGGACACACAAGATCTTTAGAAGTGGAAAATACGAAGGATACTTTACTGTAGTAGCAGCTTTTAACTAAGTTATCGACAAATGGAACACAAAGAAAACTGAATCTTCCCGCCGCTACAGAGACACATCGCTTGATCTTCCTTTTGGGTTATGGATTGGTGTCACGGCTATCGTTGTGCCATTTTTATGAACTTTCGCGCACCATTCATACCAGACCCTACCATCAGCTGTCTTTCGCCACATCTTTACACCCACACTGCATCCAGATGGAACATGAAGGGGTTCGCGGAATGGGAAATATATTGGGAACCACGAAAACATCTTTTCCGAAAAACGATGAGGTGCAATGGAGAGTTCGGAGTAGTGATCCTTACTCGCATACAGTACTGCAGTAAAGGAGCCGAGGAGTCCATGAAGGGTCACAGCCCCTCCTGAGCCTGGTAGGACTTGACTGACGATACCCGCTATCGCAGGGTCCAAAGCTCCATATCCGGAACCAGCAGCCGCAGCAAATGTAGCATCGGGTGCAAAATCCAAGGATACAGCACGCTCCATGCCAGTTTCTTTTGCTGGATGCTGAAAATTCCAACAAGTTTGCTCTGGATGAGTTTGACTAGCTGCATGGCTCCTTACAACGTATGATGTCTCCATTGCGCGTTGCAAACCGAGAGTTTGACCACCTTCGTGTGGTACTTGAGCTTGCTGGCGAGCATCAGTGTGCAAACGGACACTAGATACTGGCGCAACGAAGGTGGTATATTGCATTGGGATTGAAATGGTTGACGGTTTGCAACATTCGGATGCCAATAGAGGATCAAGGCATTCGGGGGACAGTTCATTATCTCCAAATGAGCCCAATAGTTCTGAGACAACAATATCAATCTTTCGGCCTCCAAGGTGTTCCAATGTCAGCTTTCTTGCGTCCGTATGGACTATAGTGACAATACCCTTCCAATCGGCATGATTCTGAGCCATGCTTTGGAGATAAACGACAGCTGACGGGTTCTTTTCCAACGCAAAGACTCTGAGGACAACAGCGGTCGGGTCTGCATTCAATGACTTGAAAGCCCGAATTGCTCTCATAACCAATGGTCCTCGTCCTGCTCCAGCGACTGCAATTGTAATCATCTTTGGGGATGCGGAGTCGGGCTTCATAGATGCCATTCCATCCGAGAGAGCCATAGTGCACGCCTCTTGGTACTTTGCGTATTTCACAGGATCTTTTTCGAACGTCTCGTACATTGAAAATTCTAAGTGGTCTTTGAGTGGTTGCAGTGGACGTTGTAGACTATCCAAATAACCACTCTCCAAGCTTGCTTCTTCCGTGTCCAAAGCTGCAACACACTCTGGTCTTTGCCGAATATGACGAATGTACTGTAGGTATGGCAGACATTTTGTTGACCCCATTCCGTCTCCTGCTCCGGGAATATCGTGCTTTGGCGCGCCTTCAATCAGTATGCGCACGGTCCTTCCAATCCTTTTCAGCACCTCCGTGAACAAAACTTGATGAGACTTCGATAAAGTTGGATAGCCTCTTTTGTTTGTGAGGAAAACGCTCGTCGGAAAGCATACCGCTTTCAGCTGTGCTCCAATTGCCTTATGTAACATGATGATCTGTGATGCTGTTGCTGCTGCAGGAGAGCTCGTTGGCTTCAATGGCTCCATTATTAGCATCGTGGCAATATTGGGTTGCCCATCGCAGAGGCGAGTAAGCAATTCATAGCGTTGTAAAGACTCTTCATTCAAGAGAGTCCTGATCCATAATTGCGTATTGCTCGATTGCGCGTCGATTGCTAGGCTTTGAAGAACTTGTGCATATTCGAAAACCATATCCTTTGGAGGAGACGGCAAAATTACCGCTGGGATCCCCATGTGAATTGCCCATTCAAGATATTTAGTGAGGTTCTTCAGCAACGCTTCTGGGGGATCTTCTGGAACATTTCCGACTATGGATGTTCGCCACCACCGACCTGTGAGGGCAATAACGTCAGATCGGGCCTCTTGGGAAAGAGGGAGATCAGTTATAACATAGTCGTATCCATCCTCGCGAGCCGATTGAAGAAGTTTCGCAGCATCGGCTGTATCCGAAAGAAAACACGTTAGATTTGGAGCAACTGACAATGTTTTAGATCTCCCTGTGGCTTACGCTTTTGTTGGGGCATCGATAGCCCCGCAATGAGTGGCGTTTCTTTCTCAGTTGACATTGTCTGCTGTCTTTGATGGAAGGAGGTCTTGTTGTTGGATGTTGGAGCTGGGATGGGGAGAGGTGATGGGGTTCATGGATGGTCTGTCACTGCCCGCCGAACAAAAACGGTCGACAACTATGATTGAAAACGACTACCGGTAGATACAGACAGTACCTGGTACCGGTACTGTACATCATTCATTTCAAAGGTTGAGGCGAAAGTTTATCATCTTATCTACTCTTCCTCCGCATCTTCGTCTTCTTCTTCTATATCCGAATCGTGGGCATTCATCACGGAGTTGATAGGATTGTCTCCGCCTTCTTCGTCTTCCCAAATTACAGGTGTTGTGTGCATCCGCAAAGCTGATCTACGCTGCCGCAGTGTTTGCATAGAAGTCGATATAGCACTTGCAATTGATTGGTCGTCCGCATCAGCATTAATCCAAGGCGACTCAAGTGCTTCTTCGACAGTCCAACGTTGTTCAGGGTCAACATTCAGGCATTTCGAGACAAAATCTTTCGCTTCCTGCGAAATGTGCTCCCAGTCTTCTTCTTGGAACTTCCAGTTTCCTGTCCGAATTTCTTGGAACAACTCTGATTGTGTTTCCTTCATGATCGGAAGATACCCAACTAAGATCAAGAAAACGATAACTCCGACACTCCAGATGTCAGAACTCTCGTCATGAGGGATGTTTTTCAGGATTTCTGGAGCAACATAATGTGGCTATGTGTGACAAGCAAAGCAAAGCAGGTTAGATGTAGATCACCAACAAGACCTACTGTCGCGATTTGACTCACTGTACCACATCTGCTGGTCAGCGATTGAGGTGTGTGCACCCTTCGTGAAAACCCGAAATCTATGATCTTCACTTCCGTGTGATTTTCCTTTGACTATTGGGGAACAAAGAGTAATCAAATAGCGTGAGGTGGAGTTACATATTGTAATGCAGGGACGGCATTCCAAAGCTTACAGATAGCAATAAATTCTGAGGCTTCAAATCGCGGTGGGCTACTTCAGAAGTGTGCATGCAGTGAACACCCTTGAGTAGACTTGTTGTCAATTTCCGTGCGTCGCTTTCCGAGTACTTTCCAATTTCTAGAACACGATCAAAAACATCACCTCCCCCCATAAAGTCCATGACCAGGTAGAAGAATTCTTCTTCCTCATAAAAGTCGAGTAGTTGGACAATGTGCTCCCCGTACGGCGACAGAGATTGCATAATAGCAACCTCATTGAGTATGAACTCGTCACCAGTTTTTTGGAGTTTTGATCGCTTGATGATTTTAACAGCAAACTTCTCTCCAGTACCCTTGTGTAAACACTCGTAAACGGTCGCGCAAGAGCCCTTCCGGATCTTCCGCTTGACCTTGTACTTTTCGTCAAACGTAAGCTTCGACGGTGTGTTCATGACTTCATCGACCATATCATCGTCAACCTTGGCTTGTCGAGAGAAGGTGACATTTTCGGAATTCCAAAAACCTGCGGTTTTTGCAAACTTCACGGCACTGATTGCACCTCTCCAGCTTGTACGCCCAGTCATTTTCTTCAAAGATGTGAGCGAAGCGCTGAGATTATTCATTGCAAGATCGTCTGCGTTCAACTTGATCCATTCACTTTCCAAAGCCTTCTCTGCGGTACAACGATGATCTGGGTTTACAACTAACAATCTTGCGATCAGTCTCTTAGCTGCTGGACTGACGCTCTTCCATTGACTTTCATGGAAAGCAAAATCTCCAGCTCGAATCTTTCTGAACATGAATTTCAGATTTTTTTCTTCCTTCATGTGGAATGGTGGATCTAAACGTTAAAATGGTGAAGAAAACAGCATTAGTGGGTATTCCATGTTTGCCTGCGCCACGTAAGAGATTTTAAAGATTGATGAATGAATGAAACTTACAACCACCCAACATAAAGAACAAGATGCACCCAATACTCCACATATCCACGGGCTGATGATACGCTCTACCAAGTAGAATCTCTGGAGCTACAAAAGCAGGGGTACCACATCTCGTCTTCAATCCATGTTCCGGAACCTTGTTTGCAAATCCAAAATCAGCCAAGTACACAGTATCACTTCTCCGGCTTTCCAGCAAAAGATTCTCTGGTTTAAGATCTCGATGTACGATCTTGTGTTTGTTATGCATTACATTCAGAGTCTGAAAGAGGACAAGCCCGATATCACGCGCATCTTTCTCAGTGAATTTTCGCCTTTCTGTTAACCTGCGGAAAAGATCTCCGCCTCTTGCATAAGATAACACCACATAGAGGAATTGTTCCTCTGCGAAAAAGTCAATAAAAGGAATAACATTTGGCAAAAGTCGCAACTCTTTCAGAAACCCTGCTTCTCTGAAAACTGCATCAATGTCCTTTTGCTTCTTCATCTTGGATTTGTCGACAACCTTTACAGCATAATATTTCTGTGGATCGTCCTTTGGATGTGCAGTGTAAACGACTCCATAGGCTCCCCGTGCAATTTCATCTTTTTTGTCGTATTTGGATTCGAAGGTACCTTCAGCATCGAGATGCGTCACATCGAGTGTTGTCTCTATGTCAGTTATCGTGTCGCCATCTGCTGCTTCCGCCATTGTTTCATGGAAAGATACAACCACGAAGTCTTCTGATTTCCCTGATCTCCAGTTGATTCCTCAAAAGAAACATGCCGCGTGTCCCGAATACGAACGGAAAGGTACACGTACCTGTACGAGAATCCAAGTACTTGCCCTACAGAGTCACATCAGTCATAGTTCCAGCCTGTCCATGGTGCGTCTGATATTTGCTTTACAGTGTTTTCTTTGTGACTTGAAAAAGGGGGTTTCCAGCAGGGCAAAATGACCAGAGACCGAAATTACACCCATAGGTTGGTTGGAATTACGAATCCGATTCTTGCGACGAAAAGGTGCTCCTACGGTTGAATTTTAACACTTGTTGGACTATCACATTACTACTGATTCACTAGTAATCAGTCCTGGTGTATTATAGAGTTGCTGTAAGGAGAAGAATTCATTTGTTCGTCTGTGCTGAAGACGAGAAAGTTTGACACAACCACTGTTGAAAATGGACCCAGACGAAGACCCCGGCATGGACCCTGGCAAGCCTTCCAAGGAGAAGAAGAAAAGTCGCAAATCCAAGTCTGAAAGTCGCAAATCCAGTAGTCGAAAGAGCAAAAAGAAGTCATCTTCTTCGAAAGAGAGTGAAGATTATAGCGATGAAGGTCAGTGGGATCCAGTGAAATTTGATGAGCAAACTGGGGATTGTTGGAAGGATATTGATAAACCTAAACGCGTCGCTGATCTCCCCTCTCCTGATATAGCAGACTATGAAAGACAAGAAGGAGATGAAGACTGGCCGTACAAGAAGTCTTATGCTGTCGATGAGAGAAAGTCGAAAAGCAAGAAGGAAAAAGGCCTGACTGCACCAAGCAGAGCAAAGTCAGATGATGAGGGAGAGGTAGTTGGAAAGGAAAAGCGTTCGTCCAAGAAGGACAAGAAATCAAAAAGTAAGAGCAAATCCAGTCGTAGCAGTAGTTCCAGAGATCATGATGATGATGCTGCTGCTGCGGAAGTGTCAGACGAAGAGGAGGATCTGCATAGCGAAGAGGAGGACGAGGCACGAGCAAGAAGGCGGCCAAAGAAACATTCGAGTCGAAAGTCGGATTCAGAGCGATCTTCTGGTGAAGGCCACGACGACGATGTCAGCGATGGATACGATGAGGGTTCAAACAACAACGCCGACTCGGATGAATTCTCGGAAGATGCTTCGTTCTACAGTGATGAGGATGAACCATATTCGAGTGATCTTGATGGCAGCATTGATTCAGACGGAACATATGATAGTGCTGAGGAATACGGAGATTACGGGGGCATGCCTCCTGAAACGCCTGCAATGATGAACTACAACCAAGAAATCAACGACCTGATGCATAAAGCGAATCCAGAGCACACAGATCATTTGATGAATCGTGTAAACAGACAAAAGGGGAACATCGCATACGATCAAAACATGCCCATGATGACACGTCAGGCGCTCATGACTCGCCAAGCGAGTGCTCAAGCTGCCAGAGCGAGAGTGGATGCGAATTCAGTTGACAGATCCAGGTTGGGATTCCGCAACGAATCTTTTCATGGAAAGAGCGGCGGTGGTGCAAAACCCGTGCGTCGTGGTCCAGGTGGTAAAAGAGCACCACCTCGATCAAAATCATCTGGCCTCGGTACCATGGCCATGGCTGGGAGGCGTGCCGCTCCATCTGCTGGTGGTGAGGATGCTGGTGGTGCGGATGATCCACGATCTCGGTTCCGTGGAAGAGGAGCTTCGACTTCATTCCAGAGACATTCGAACAAACCCAACAATGTTGCTCGAATGTCTGGTCGCCGAGGGGAGATGGATCGATCAGGGCATCGTCCTGCTGCTGGATCGTCGGCGTCACGGGGGGAACCTCGACGTGGTAATGTGGGTCGGGCAAAGTCCACTACCGCCCTCTCTAGAGGTGCCCCATCTGCTCCTCAAAAGCCACTGAGACGTCAACCACGCCGTACCACAAAGGAAGAACAGATGAAGACAAACGAAGTTTCCGACGAGAGTAGCGAAGAATACGACAGTGACGAGGAGAGCGACTCGGACGAAGGACAGAGATCGCGGCCAAAGCGAAGAGTTAAGAAGGTTGTCGACAAACAAGACATGACCATCAAGAAGCATCGCCGGAAGCTTCATGGTATGATGTACAATATCAAGATGAGTGTGGAGATGTCTGATCTAATGAAAGAAGTGAAGAAGGGAGAGATTCCGAAGTCTCCTATCAAGACCCTGCTCATGGACGAGCCATGAGAAATCTCATAGTAAATAAAGATCATTATTATGATTGCTATGAACAGTTTTAGGTTTCATAAAAAGAATATTCTTCTATACTTGCTATGAAAATATTTACGTTTCATAAATAGGCTTAGACTAGCTAGCACGCTGTAGGCTTCACTTCTTGCTCATTTCTTCCAACTTTGCAACTGCCTTTGGAACTTCTTCTTTGGCCCACCCATAGGCCTGGCCAAGCTTTTCGCCCGCAAACTCGATAGCATCAGTAAGTCCAGTTGCAGCTGGTTGGTTTGTGATTTCATTGATGGCAGCAGCACCATCCAAATCCTTGCCCAATGCAGATCCAGCAATGGCAGCGGATACGCAAGCATCAGCAACTGCATCAACTGAAGACGGAGGACGCAAAGCAACCTTGATGAGGCCGGGTGTAATGTCGGCAAAGAACTTGATCACACCTAGAGAAAGAAGCTCTTCAATGAAGGAGCCGTATTCCTTGTTTACACGAGGAGGAAGCAATCCAAATGCGTCACCACCGTAGATAAAGGTAGGTTTGACGAAACAAACTTTTGAAGAATCGCCGTCGACAGTATCCAACGCACATTGTTCTGCCATTTTCTTGCCTTCGAAGTAACCTCCAAAGAACTCTGGAAGCCAGTTCTCTTGGCATGCTGCCACTTCGGCACTAACGGAAACATAGACAGCTCGTTCCAGCTTGCCACCTTTCTTAGCACTGCCAAAAGCAGCACAGTTGGTTTCGCCGTTGCCCTTCTTGAGAGCTTCGGGTTCGTTTCCAATTACACCCAGACACGAAACAATGCACTGGGGTGAACCAATGGCAGTAGCGATACTGCTCTCATCAGCGGTCTCCAAATCAGTAGCCACCCAGTTGACTTTACTGGTCCAGGAATCATCACACCAAGCAAAGGAAGGTATCTTTCCCGACTTGCTGACACTGGTGACTTTTGCTCCCTTCTCGATCAAGGACTGGCAGACTTTGGATCCTACAAATCCCGATCCACCAACCACAGTAACGTCAAGGCCGGCACTAGAGGCATCCGATGTCATTGCCAGCCCATGTAGCCCTCTCTGGGAAGTTGTGAGCACCTGAAATGCCAGGGTTGGCGTTAGAAATACAGCCAAGCTGGATACGAGAGAATAGATGCCCATCATCCGCTGTTCAAGGAGTGATAACACGAAGGTGTCAGCGTTCGTT
>CAKOGP040001112.1:867646-1084711 GCA_933822405.4 Cylindrotheca closterium | reverse complement strand
TTCGCATTCGACTGACGCGACTTTGCCATGATTTTTCGGTTTTTGAAAAACTGCATACCGGTAGCAAAAATTCCAGTGGTGCAAACGACGAAAGTTACTAGTACTCTGCCTCCCTGGCTATTGCCGTATGCTCGGAGGTCAAAATGATCGCATATTGACACCTCGATCCAACGAAACCCTGCCTTGTTTGGGGTAGAAGGATCCGACAATGAAGACCAATGGCCAAAGATCGCAAAGCAAGTGTTTCGGCATTGAAAGCATTGGAGGGACCCGGAAGAGTTAAAGCCTTGTCCCAAAGCACTCATGGCGAATTGACGAAGCATCTGCGTCAGTTCCGTAATGCGTCCTTTACAGCAGTTGATGGTGATTGTTTGCATTCTCAATTGCAGCAGAGTGCAAGAACCACCCACGGAACTGACCGTATTTCAATCGAAGATTTTAAGGCTTTTCTCCAGATCAGCCGCGAAACTTCAAGAATTAATAAAAACAAAAGACATCTAAGAATACCTCCAAACGAGAGAAATCTTTCACTATTGGGATCCATCAACCCAGTAACCTTCTTGGGTCTTTTTCCACGAACGACTTGCGAACGCCTCGAAGACGTAAAAAGAAAAATTATTTGAAACCAAAAGACAAACCTATCGCTTGGAGAAACTCTTTTGACGTTGATGCACCACGCAAACCGGTGCATAAGATTGAGACCACTTTGACTCGGTCTCGGTCCCATCGCACACTGGACTCTCATGTGGGTAATGAAGGTTGGGAGCGAATCGGTCATTTACTTTTGGACGATCGCAGTGCTGATTCGAGTACTGCTCTTTCGACTAGCGATATTTTGCCCAAGGAAATCGTCACTGCTTTACGAATGGTTGAAAAGAGGGATAGCAAGAAGAACTTGCAAGATTATGAAGCATCCTTGTGTTCAAAACCAACATCAAAACCGCGATCGATAACACCATCTAGATCTAACGTAGCCAACGCGCGAGGCTCGGGATCAGGCAAGTCACCGAGATCCGATATAACAAACAAGAGGGACCCGATCGCCTCGATTCCATGGAAGAAACAAGAGAGGATCGGGTAGGCTTAGGGGAAAGCTGACTCCGTCAAAGAGCCGTAAACGAAAAGTTGACAAGGCCGTCTTTAAAATGTTTGACTGGAGTTCAAGTTCCAACACGGACTTGGCAAACGAAACCATTAAAAGCGGCCATTCTCCAAAATGAGAGACAAAACCACGTCCACTCCCACAGAGGAGGTCGCTCCAAAGACTTCCCCTTACAGCGCAACTTGAAGTTCGCTTCATAAATGGATTGAACATACTGTACGATGAGATGCGCGAAGAAGCTGGATCAAGTCAGCTTCAACTTCCAGGTACCCATGTCTATGACCATTCATTTTGGTGCGATTGTATTGCTCCGAAAATCCGTTTGGCGCCTTGAGACACATCGGTATCACCTTGCGAGATGAAAGCTTCATAGCTCCCAATGTTTAAAATTGTGTAGCATGATGTAAAATATGATAAAGTACAGTATTATACCACCAACCTCGTCCTTTGTGCAAAGCGTTTTATGATTCAACGTTACTAGTGTCGAAAGTGTAAAGTGCCCCTGTCATTTGGACCAAGGACTTGATGCAACTAAACTATTATGGCAAAACTAGAAATGGCCACCGTCATTCCAGTTCCTACTATATTCTATGTGTATAAAAAATAAAACGAAGGTTATTGCCAGTTCGAACAGAAACCACACGAGAATTGTCGAAGTGTCCAAGTGTCCCCTAATCCCTAATTCCTATTTTAAGTCGAACTGTTCGGATATGCCCGGCGCGCAACAGTCATAGTGCTACGGAGACCTTCTACGTACAGTATGCAGCCATCCGTAGGTAACTGGTAATAGGAGGCTGCTCGCTACGGCCGTTCGATTGCGCAAGACATCGACTGCAGCAGCGGCGCTGTGGGTTTGGGTGTGTATCAAGAAGTGACCTTGAACTAAAAGAGAAAAACAAAACCTACTGAATTAGAGTTTGAAAGTGATATGGTGAAAAGCGCAGAGTCTAGGAGGATAAGATGAATAGCCAAGAAGTCTCGGACAGTTCTCTTGACGGGGATGACAGCACAGTTTCGTCAAAGAGCAACCGGAATAGGCTGTTTGATGATGTGAATGGAGACGGCAATACTGGGGGAAGTTCTCATCAAGTAGCTGATTTCTCGGATATGCCAAGTCTGGCGTCTTATAGAGGAGATGAAGTCAGTCTTGCGTCTACTTTGTGGACGGATTGCGATCAGTCACTTCCCAGTCTTTCATCTTATCGAACGAAAGATATGAGTGTTGCTTCTGGGTCTACTAGAAGAAACAATCGTGACAAACCTAGAATCAATGATAACGACAGCGATGGATCTGGCACGGAACGGACGAGGGGGAATATAAGCACCTCCGATAGACTGCAGCCTCCTGCTCCTATTGAATCAACTGGTGAGGAAGGGGGTCAGAATGCAAAACCCTTTTCTTCCTCTTCTTCACGAGATGAGGATCCTCCAAATGCTGCAGCTCTGCAGAGGGGAGGCGATAGTATGCCTCGATTGCCAACTAGAAGGTCGATGGATGACTCAGTACGGAGTGGAAGTAGACGATCTGAATCAGACTCTGAATCTGATATGACAGACGACTCTCCTGATGTTTCCATTGATACGGACGAAGAAAACGATGATGAGGTAGAGCCAGCACATGGACCGAGTCACATTGTCACGCCGCCAACGAGACAGCTGAGTCCGCAGTCTCCAAAGTCACCACTTAGAGTTAATGGTGTCTTGCCGGACATGGCGAATCCACCTCTACGAGTGGAGGATGGAAACAGTGAGCCAGCTACAGAAAGTGAGAAATCAAAGAGGCCGGCCTCAGAGAATCCGGAAGCTGGTGTGGCACCAGAAGAAGTTGAACCACCAGCAATCATTGCAACGCCTCCTGCAACCGGCAAACATTCAAAAAGTGCAAAACGAAGTCCCAAGAAGAGTCCTAGAAAGAAAAAAGTCAAGGACAAAGAAAAAGACAAGGATGGTACGCAACCTCACTCTGAAATCGGATCCCCTGGGATCGTTGAAGAAAAAGGACAGAAGAAGTGGCGGAAAAAGAGATCAACCCAAGATGCTAATAAAATACAAAAAACTCCTGATCGATCGGCTTCTGGTAATGATACCACTAGGTTTTTCGGAAAGAAGAATCAAAGTGACAGATCACTTGGTGTCAGAAGGGCCAATTCTGAGATGGCATCTGTCCTCGATTCCATCAAACCCGAAGAGGAAAAGAAGCGAGGAATTTTGAAACGATTTTCGAGCTCATTGAAACAGATGGTTCGACCAAGTAGAACATTATCTGGTACTCTTGGACATATGGCGAAAATACCGTCAGGAGGGAAGAAACGATCAAAGTTAAAAAAGTTGTCGACAAATTCTGAGAAACCAAAGGCGGCAAATACATAGCAGCAGCACATGTGATGATGATCTCAATTTTAAAATCTCCAATTTGCTTCTCATGCTCCCAACAATAATATGAGCATGGTGTCCTGGGATCATTCAAGGTCCTTTAACTAATTATAGTAGTGAGGTGAAGCATTCAGTGTATCAATATTTTCTATTCTGGCTAGAGTATGAGGTGAATAATTCAGTGTTCGAAAAGTGAAGAAATTACTCTCTTTCCGTCAAATGGGTCGTTTTGAGTGGATTTGTACGTATCTGCCTACAGGTATTGGTACCGGTACTGTACTGTACAGTGCCAGGGGGTACCGATGTATGAATGCGTACCGGTACGGTATGTAAGCCTGGGCAGCGCAGATAGCGCGAAAGAAAATGGCACGTGTTTTTTAAGTCGAATGGGTCATTTGAAAAAGTACTCCTCGCTCGCTTTTGGGGGAAGCTATCCTCGGATGGAAGCTTGCCCACAGCTTGCCCCAGCTTGCCCACCAGTCAACACGGTTGCATCATTTTTGAATGTGCGAAATAAGAAACAATGGACTTGGGATTCGGAAGTCAGAACCATACAATCGGCAATGCCGCCGCTCAGGCACTTTTGGAAGGAGCCAAAGCACAAGAGGAAACTGTAGAAGCCGAACTTGCCCGTTTCGATCGACTCTTGGACGACGAAGAAGGCTTGGAGGAAATACGACGCCAACGCATTGCTCAGCTGCAAAAGAAACATTCCCAACAAAAGAAATGGAGAGATTTGGGACATGGCTCATACCAAGAACTTGGTGGAAGTCATGATGCTCGTGACGTGGCCCGTGACTTTTTCCAGGCATCAAAAGAAAGTGATCGTATGATTGTTCATTTCTACCGACCGAGTACACGGTACTGTGACGTCTTTCATGCTCATTTGGAAAAGTTGGCGCCGAAGCATATGGAAACCAAGTTTGTGAAGATCAATGTAGAAGACTGTGATCACCAAGGCGGTGGTGCATCGTGAGTCAGACCTGTGGTGGATTTATTGAAACGGTGACAGGATTTTTGTAATATTATCTTACGCTCTTTTGCCCTTAGGTATTTGGTGGAAAAACTTGGAATTGTGATCATGCCAACCCTTCTACTAGTAAAGAATCGAAAGGCAATTCATCATATTCAAGGTTTCGATGAAGTTGGTGGGACAGAAGATTTTTCGGCCACTATGCTTGCGTACGTGCTCGGACACCATGGTATTATTGATCCATCCGATGACGAAGACGCTTCGGAGGAGGTTTTCAAAATGAAAGGAGTCAATTCCATCAGATTAAATAAAGGGGCTCGCCGGGGTTACCACTATGGTGACGAAGAGTTTGACTAATGTCTGTTAGAATCAATTTCAGTTTTGGTTCAAGAACTTGTTACAAAGTGTTGCTTGATGTTATGTTTAGATTGTATTATGAGAGGCAGGTGCTGTGCGACAAAAGGGAAACGTTGAATCATTTGACCAGTTTACCATGGGTGTCCGCCGTCTTCCAATTCGATCCAAACTTCACCTCGTCGCTTTCCGAGAGTGAAGATTGCATCATACTGCGCAAACTTGACAGATGTTTCACTTCCCTTCGGTATCGAAATGCCATCGTTTTGGAGGGCGGCACGAAGATTCTTGTCCGCTTTTCTAACAATGGGAGCGACACTAGCGTCAGAAAAGCTCCCGACTGCTACTACTGTGCCCGGCAGTGTCGTTATTTCACAATCGCTCCACATTGGGTCCTTCATTCTCTCTTGAACCTTGCTGCTAAGCGGGGGCGGAGAAGTCTCTCCAGGTGCAGCATACCCAAGCGGCCAAGCCATTGTTTTTTTGTCATCGTCATTGAATACTTCCATAATCGCAGGAGCCAGTGGGTCCATCCCTGATAATTTGTTGTCGCACAGAGAAATAGACTATGAGCTCATCGCCAATTTCACAATCCAACCTTCAAAGAAAACAGACAACTTACCTTGTGTAACTGATGCAAGAAGGTCATACCCTTCATCGCGACGAGTGTATGGGATCTTGGCATACGAATAGCTGGGGTACTTTCTCACTTCGTATCCATTTCCGCGACGAAGCAAAGAGTACGGAACTTCTGGTCCAGCGGCAGCCGCATTTCCGTTTTCCGGTTTTAGTTGATCAAGGAAATCCTTGATAGCGATTCCCTTATCAACTTTTGCGTATTTGCCACCTTTTTGGATATTGATAGAGTCCCAGTAATCTGTTTGGTGTTGCACGAGAACACCTTCTGAGCCACCAGGAACAACTTCGTATTCTGAAATCCCTGTAAATCTGGCTGTTGGTTTCCATGGGATGGCTTGAACGGTGACTCGAAGAGACCATCGTGTGATAATATTGGAGATATTACCATTTTCCTCGTCCACTTCCCCACCGGTGATTGAGTGAAGAACAATACCCGCATCTTTGAAGAAGAATTTTCCAAAGAGAGTTCGACTGCTCAACATGTCCACGTTTTTCTGGTACGAATCAACTCCACTCAGGGATGTCATAGGGTCGTCAAATGAAACAATATCTGCGTAGAATTCCCGTTGCATCGGATCGAAGAAAGAAACATACTCTCTTTGCAGGACCTTTTTGAGCTTCTTGACGGCTTCTGTTGTGCTGACTATTGAATCACTGACAGGTGTTGCTCCCAACGCTAAGGAACTGCCAACAGCACCGAGATGACGGGATTGCAATGCAGTGGAGAAGGCGTTGGTATTGCCCCAATGCAGATTCAAGATGAGGATACCGACAAAAGTTTTCATGGTTTCAATGTTAGATCTGGTTTGAGCTGGTATGAAACAACAAAACGAAATTGAAAATGAGATGGTGTGAATGCGTCACTCACGGGTCGAACTAGTCGATGTGGGCATCTCCACTTTTCGTATTTCAACGATTATTCATTCATGCTATTGCTACATCACGTATCAACTGATTCATCACTCTATTCACTGTTCACTATCGACAATGTCTACTCTAAAGACCTTCTTTAGACTTCCAGCAACATCTTGGTAGGATCGGAAATCTTTTCAGCAATACTTCTCAAGAAAGTAACTCCTTCCCTACCGTCAATCAAACGATGGTCATATGTAAGAGCAAGGTACATCATAGGCCGAGCCACGACTTCGCCCTTTTCGTTAACGGTAGCCCTCATCTTTGTTGCATGCATACCCAAAACAGCAGATTGAGGAGGGTTGATGATTGGTGTTCCCATCAAGGATCCGAAAACTCCGCCGTTGGAAATTGTGAAAGTTCCTCCAGCCATATCATCCAATCCCAATGTTCCTTCCTTGGCCTTTTCGGCATACATGGCAATGTTGTGTTCAACATCAGCGAACGACATGTTCTCAGTGTTTCTCAAGACTGGCACGACCAATCCATTGGGGCTTGCAACGGCAACAGAAATATCGCAATATTCCCTGTAGACAACTTCTTTGGTCTCATCATCAATGTATGCATTGACAACGGGGACCTCTTGCAAAGCAGCAGTTGCTGCTTGGACAAAGGCAGACATGAAACCAAGCTTGATGCCATGCTTGGCAGTGAAAGCGTCTTGGTGCTTTTTGCGCATCTCCATCAGGGCACCCATATCACACTCTTGGAAAGTAGTCAACATGGCAGCGGTATTTTGGGCATCCTTTAGCCTCGTAGCAATGCGTTGACGCATGCGAGACATCTTCGTGCGACGTTCAGTGCGCTGTCCCATGAATGCAGGAGTTTCTGGTTGTGGGGGTGCAACCTTTGGTGCTTTCGGAGGTGCTGTGTATGCAGCATCAGCTGGAGTTGGAGGCGTTTTTGGAGGAGGGGGCGCTGGAGTTGGTTCGGCAGGAGTTTCAGCCCCTGACATTGGTGTTAGTGTGTCCTCTTCCTTGATTGGAGCAGCTTCCTCGACTTCGGGCGCATCAGCATCGGTGTCAAGACGAAAAAGATTGCTTCCAACCTCAACAACGTCATCAATTTCACCAAAAATTTCTACAAGAGCTCCACCCTCTGGTGCACGAACATCGACTGAAACCTTGTCTGTTTCGAGTATCACGACAACATCATCAGGTTGCACGTAATCTCCTGGAGCCACAGGCATGTCGACAATAGTACCTTCTGTGATACTATCTCCCATCGTTGGCACCTGTTATGAAAAGAATTGTAAGTATCGGATCACCAAAAGATGAAATGCAACTCGATTGTCTATTCGGGAAAAGGCAATTCGGAGGTCTTACATCAATGGTTTTGATGGGCATCAATAGCTGCATGCTTGGTGTCGCGATGAACCTAGCTTGCGACATCAAAGGGCTGCCATGACGGGCAGACAAACGTGCCGCAGACTTCAAGACGAATCTGCCTCTTGCGATCATCGTGTTTGGTTTTGTATCAAGTGTGTGCCACCACCGTGATGCAGTGCCCGAATTTTCACTGCTCGCAACGATGGAGAAGGCGCAAAGATCTTCGCACTGCCGGCGGCGCCGATCCTTTTGAAAGCCGCTCGATACCTTCGAACCAATTAGAGTTCGGAAAATGTACAGCTGACTTAGTACCATTCCCCTTTTAGTCGGACGGCTCAACGACAGCCCGATGCGATCTTCATCTCATGCAGAAAAAATTCGTCATCGTCATCTTGTAATCTACCATCCAACACCCATCACAAAGGCAACTCGTTCAAACAACCGATAAATTAATAGTCGGATTGATGATTGGCCTTTAGACTTTAAGTTGTGCCTACCTAGAGTGAACCAGCAAAATGGATCAACACGAACGATATTCCACAGAGTTTCGAGAGGATGGCACCTCTGTTAAGAGTTCGTCTCCTTTAGCAATGATCATTCAGGATCTGCGGAGGAAAAACCTGGTGACTGCAACTTTGAACTCGGGGCCATTTGCTTCTCATCTAGATTCTACTGATCCCTGGGGATCTTCGGATGCTTTGGACGGTGAGGAAGAACAGCAAACCGCATACCGGAACAATTTCCAGCCGTCTCGTCCTACTGCCGAAACGACTCAGCCAAATCCATGGGTGGCCACACGGCGAAATTCTTGGATTGGATCTCGGCAGTCGCCTGGGAAGATCTCTAGGAGACGTAGATCGAACAGCAAAATTCTTCAAGGGGGAAGCATAAGAGTCAGAAGAAGTGATGTCGACATGCAATCAGTCAGTCCCTCGCAACAGAGACTCTTGTCTTGGTTAAACTCGACAAGATTACCGCAACGGGAATCACCCCAACATGCAGAGGCGCTACTGCAAGACACACCACAGCTACGAGTTATTTCCCCAGCGTCCACAGATATGCAGGGTGTTGGCGCTGTATCTCAAAATGGCTTTCTAGGCATGTTGCTTCCATCACAACAAGGCATAAATGGAAGCAATTCCGGAGGCAGTGATATGAATGGTAGTACAAGAACGGAATACATGAAAAGTCTGGCCCGTGAAAGAGCAAACAAAGAGGCAGCTACAGAGTTGTCGTCTGTCTTATGGATTTTGGCGCACGAAATGTCGCTGGAAGAATACGGTATAATTGAAAGTGAGGTGTTCACTTCCGTTTTCGCCCTCATCCATGCACAAGAAATCGAAAAGAGAGTGGCTGGACTGGCGGCGCTGGATGCCATGATTGATGCTCCAAGTGCCGACGAGGAGAAGAAGGCAATCAAATTTGCGAACACACTAAGCAAAGGACTTCGTTCGGCTCTAGGTGACTATGAATTTCTGTCGGCAGCGTCCAAGGCGCTTGGTCACATGGCTATGCGTAGTACAAATGTGGATTTTGTGGAATCTGAGATTACAACCGCACTGGAATGGCTTCGGACAGAAAGATCTGATAGAAGGTAAGGCACGAAGTACTTTTGTTCGTGGTTTCAAGGGTTGTTCTCAATATTTTATCATCCAATGGACAGACTAGCGGCAGCACTATCCCTGAAGCAACTTGCCATCCATGCGCCTACAACTCTCTACTCGAAAACGAGTCAAGCAGAATTGGGTCATGGAGGCTCGAACGATTTTCTCGAATACATCTTGCTTGCTGTTCACGATCCTCAACCGATAGTCCGTGTCTGTGCTGCCGATGCACTATCACGATATCTCAAAATTTTGGTGGAACGGCAGCAGGTTTCTTTGACTTCTCTGCTTTGGCAGGTTCACCAAGCTGTCTTGGAGGGTTTCAAGAATGATCAATCAAAGAAGAATCGTGCGTCTATTAGTAAGATAGAGGCTTCTCAACACGGTTCGCTGCTTGTGGTTGGGACAATGATATCACTAGCAGGTGACTTTATGTTACCGCGATACGATGAAGTATGCCAAGAGATCATGGCATTTATGGATCATGAAAAAGCCCTAATGCGACTCGAGATTATCCGATTGATCCCCCGACTTGCAAGACGATGTCCTCGAGTATTTGCGAGAAGATATCTTGAGCCGAGTTTGGTTTTTCTGATCCATTGTGCGTCTGCTCCAACACAACCTAGGATGGGAATTGAGTTGCGACCCTCGGCATATAGTGCGATCGGGGGACTAGTGCTTGCCATGGTCGATGACGAGACAGGCTCTGTGATCGGCGGTGGCTCTCTCCCAACCATCAAGATTACAAATGATTCAGAAACATCAGGCGGGCCTGTAGTCGAGATGCATGACTCAGGTGCCATTTATCAAAGAGTCGATGTAATTTTTCGCTTGGTGAGCGATGGTTTGAACTACAGATCTGTGGCTTCTCCGAAGACGACTTCAAAAATGCATATTGCAGCATTTCATTGTGGGGCTGACCTTGTTGAAGCTCTTGGGAGTCTTGCTGAACCATACATCACACGACTGATCAACGATATTTTCAAAACAGGTCTCAGCAATGATCTCATTCAATGCTTGCATGCAATTGCAGAGTGTCTTCCTGCCCAGCAAGGTACAATCGAAGATAGGTTACTCCAAGCAGTGTCCTACAGGTTGGCAGGAATCAAGTCTGCAAGAGACGTTTGCGATCCTTTAATCCCTCTTCGAACCATCTACTCGAATGAACCTAAGCATGGTGGTCTTCCAAGAGTGTCTCATGAAACACAGGTTGAGGGTGCCCCAAGGGTGCAAGTAGTGAGGATCAACATGTCGACAAATGCAAACGTCGTAGCCGATCTAGTGCTGTCTCTTCAGACGCTTAGCTCGTTTGGAGACTCTATGGGTCGCGTGACGACACTTGGAGCTGTCGTTCCACTCCTACCATTCGTACAAAATGTTGCTGCCAAATATTTGTCGCATCCCTCAAATGAAGTGCGGAGAGCAGCAGCGTTGACATGCTGCCTGTTGCTTGTCCCGCCACAAATCGTCAGCAAAAATAGGGTAGGGCAGTTTTCAGGCCAGATCATTCAGGACATTTTGGACACCATCCTCAGGGTGGCAGTGTCTGATTCATCACCAGAAGTCAGACTTTGTGCTGTAAAGGCTCTTGACAAGCGATACGATCCATTCTTGTGTCAGTCGCGACATCTACAAACACTGTTTCTTTTGCTACAGGACGAAGTGCTTGCAACACGTGCCGCAGGAGTGAGGTTGTTGGGGCGACTAGCTCAGTTGAATCCTGCTCCAATTCTACCATTCATGAGAAAGTTTTTGCTCGGCTTAATTGTAGAGATACGATGTGGGGTAGACACAGGGAGGGGGAGAGAAGAAGCAACTAGACTTCTCGTGGTATTTCTGCGATCTGGATCGGTACAACGACTCATCCAACCTGTCCTTCCTGTGCTTGTTGCATCTCTACCTTTGGACGGTGGGGCTCCGAGGTTAGCATCGGCCGCATTGGAAGCTCTTGGTGAGCTATCTAGAGCTGCTGGTGCTTCGCTTCAGCCATGGGTCAAGGAAGTTGTACCCACTATTTTGGACACACTTCAGGATCAAAGTAGTGCAAGCAAACAAAGGATCAGTCTCAGAACGCTTGCGCAGATTGCAGGGTCTACTGGATACGTTATCCAGCCATATATGGACTATCCAAAGTTGCTTCTACAAGCTACCGATATACTGCCGGGTACCAAGAGGGCTCCTTGGGCGCTACGGCGAGAGGTTATTAGGACTCTCGGGGTGCTTGGTGCTTTGGATCCTGATCGGTATCATGCGGTTGGACCAAAAGCCAGGAAAGGTGGTGCAGTTGGAGGCGCATATTTTGTTGTCCAGGATGAAGTGGAACAACCCACTGCAGACGTCGACATGAATGGAGCAGTTGCTGGCAGGTCCTTGGCTCTACGAAATTTCGGTGGAAACTCTGTGGCTGTAGGGAGTGTACTAACGAAGCCATTGCCACCCCATGTCGCGACTGTCAGGAAGCAAGATGAATCTGGACGAACAAACGTGCCTTGGAGTGTAACTGAGTCAATTGAAGGTGATGATAATCTCCCTGCTTATCTTTCAATGTATGAACAATATGCAATGGTTGCCCAACCAGTATCGACACTACCTCCAGCACGTCGAATGACCCCTGGGGACGAAGAATTCTACCCAACTGTTGCCATTCAGGCTCTAATGCGAATTTTTAAGGATCCTGCACTAGCTGTGCACCATGGTATGGTCATGCAAGCAATTATGTTCATTTTTCAGTCTCTGGGGCTGCGTTGCGTCCAGTTCCTTAATGATGTCGTCCCACACATCATGCTAACGATTCGCACCTGCGGGCCATCGAACCTAAGGGAATCCCTTTTGAAGCAAGTTGCAACATTGAGTGGTATCGTCAAGGAGCACCTACGGCCATATGTCGCGGACGTTTTTGATATCGTGGAACAGCTTTGGGAGTCTAAACATTTGGGCACCATTTTCAGCTTGGTGCTCCACATTGCTGTTGGTGTTCCCGACGAATTCCGAAATTTCATTCCACGTCTCATTCGTCGTGTGTTGACGAGTCTTGACGAGTTGCAGGTAGCGGAATGGGCAAACAACGACCCGCGCTCGACGCACACAGCTCGTCTGAAGGAGACGGAAAGGCTTCGACTGATCCTTTTTAGTGTAAAGCGCCTGCGAGGTGTACTCGGAGACTATGTGCACGTCTTGGTCCCTGCTCTCTTGAAGCTGACTGATTCACTTGTAAGGCTGCAATCCAGCACCAGCGCAAAAAACTCCGATTGGGTGACCGAAACCGATTTGACTAGCATTGCTATTCTCGGACTAGACACAATTTCCGCACTTCTTGAATGTGAAGGGACTGGCGCAGGTGTCAGGCCCGTAACTCTCTTCTGGGGAGAAAAGAGTGGATCAGACATCCGATCGGGTAGTCTTGCTTCACGAGTTGTTCAACCCTTGATTAGGCTGTTGAAACATAATCAACGATCGCATAGAAATGTTGGGATGGCAATCGTCGAAACACTTTGTGTCTCCGCCAGACAACTTGGCACGACAATCTGGATGAATTTGTATCATGATGTTGCCAAGCAAGCCATCAACGAATGGCACTATTCTACACCTGAGCTTGACAATCTAAGTATGGAAGATGAATACCATGTGTCTACTGCGAGCGTGAACACGGGTGGGGTGAAGTTATACGATGCAATGATTCAAGAATTACAGCACTCTCCCAACAAAAGGAGCTACAATTCTCCGTACGTTGCTGAAACTTTCACATCAATACAGCGAATAGAATCTAGTATGTTCCATGCGATGGATCCTTTGCAGCAACCCGTTTTTGCGGAGAATCCAGGCACCCCAGCAACCTTTGATGCAGCTGCAGATGTATTTGAGAATCCTATTCCGTCGCAACCTCTTTCTATTCAGACAAATAAGAAGAAGATCAATCAATTGCATCTACAGCGAGCATGGGATGTGTCCCAGTGTGCATCTAGAGAAGACTGGGATGAATGGATGCGCCGACTTGGTATTCAACTTCTCCGGGAAGCGCCATCACCATCTCTACGAGCGGCAGCAAGTCTCGCAAATGCATACCAACCACTTGCGAGAGAGTTGTTTAGTGCTGGTTTCGTTTGTTGCTGGAAAGATCTTAGCCCACCATACCGAGCGAACTTGGTTCACTGTTTGGAAACAGCTTTTGCTGCTGATGTTTCACCAGAAATACTTCAAACCTTGCTAAATCTTGCAGAGTTTATGGAACATGATCCAAGTGGAGGCTTGCCGATTGATATACCAATCCTTGCCGAGCTCGCACTCAAGTGTAGAGCATATGCAAAGGCCCTGCACTACAAGGAACGAGAGCATAGTATGGGAGTGACCAATTCATGTGTGGAATCATTGATTAGTATCAACCGCAAGTTGGGTCTTCAAGGTACGTTAGAAACACAACTCATGTCGAGCTACTGCTCCCTTCTCATATTGTTGTATCAGATGCGGCATTGGGTGTCCTGAAGTCAGCGACAATGTCGTTCGAAGACAAACGCCTTAATTCGGACCAGGTTCGGCGTGAGATATCTTCCAGATTAGGCCCGGATCACGGAAGACATGAGATGTACTATGGAGTTGTTTGGAGTGCTGAAGATCACAGTACTTCAAATACCGAAAGACTTGATTTAGCGGAAAACAAAGAGTTGTGGCTAGCAAAGCTTGGGTCGTGGTCTGATGCTCTTGAGGTCTACGAGGAAAAGCTAGCAAGAAATCCAAATGATTTTGGTGCAGTACTGGGTTGTATGCGATGCCTGAGTGCGACCGGTGACTGGCGTCGTGTTCTGGAACTTGCAGAGTACAATTGGGATATATTAAAGACTGATTTCGCCGGCACACACACTGGAAAGAAGAATAACATTGCAAGGGGCCAGAAGAAGGCATTCAGAATGTGCTCAGAAGCAGCTTGGCGACTAGGTAGCTGGGATGATCTGGAAAAGTACTCTTCCGAATTGGTGCATGGTCGTGGTTCATCAGCACCACCAAGTTCTGCTATAATCTACCCTGCCAGTGGAAACCGAGAAGGATCCACTCCTCTCATCGATTTTGAAGGGTCCTTTTTCTCCGCTGTTTTGCATGTCCACAGACAGGAATGGACCAGAGCAGCAGAAGCGATCGATGATGCGAGGAAGGCGATGGACAGTCGTTTCACGGCTCTAATGGCCGAGTCGTACAACCGTGCATACTCCAGCATGGTTACGGCACAAACTCTAGCAGAACTTGAAGAGGTGATTGAATATAACAAAATTGAGAAAGGTTTTAATGAGGTGCATCAGAGTCACCCTTCGAATAGAATGGACCCGTCCCAAGCACGCGAGAAATTGCTTTCTGTGTGGCGTGCTAGGCTAGCTGGCTGCCGTGTTGATGCCGATGTCCATTCTTCAATTCTTGCTGTTCGATCACTTGTCTTGGGACCTACAGACGAGGTTGATGCAACTTTGACTTTGAGCGAGCTGTCGCGACAGGCACAGCGTTTCAGACTCGCAGAACGCGTATTGCTCAATCCTCTTGAAGCGCTTGAAGCTGACCTTGATGGAAGCGTATTTGGATTCGGACTTCGTGAGTCTCTTGGGCTGCACACAGAGCTACAAGAAGCAATGTCAGAACTCTCAGTACCACGCATCGTTAATGATTTGTTAACAAATACATCAAGGGCATTCTTACCAGAATATGGAATGGCACACAATCAGTGGAGCAAAGAACTTGTTCGTGAAGCTGGAGGTCTCGATAGGTATGTTTCTTTCTTTTCTCGCAACAGCTTCTTCTTCGTGCACTCTTGCTGACTCCTTGAAAGACTGAAGATTCAGCACAAGCTTTATTTTGCATATTTGAAGCATCTTTGGCTCACTGATCGGAGAGGCGAAGCAATTGATCGCCTTGGTCGCCTCTGTGATGTTGTCGACCTTGTTTCAAACTGCGAATCGGCAGGCAATGATTACATCCGTGCCTCGTGTTGGTTGGAGCTAGGGGAGTGGAAGGTGGAAGAAAAGATAACTCCAGGCAAGCATATACCAGGGCCATTACAAGTGGAGATCCTCTGTGACTTCAAAAGAGCGTCAATGATCGTTGGCTGTGGATACAAGGCATGGCATGCGTGGGCGTTGCTAAATTTTCGTCTTGCATTGCAAATGGATGAGCGCGAAGATAATACTCTTGATGGATCTTTGCATAGCAGTGATGACCAAGATCCTGATGCACAGAGGAAGCATGTAGTTTCGGCAATAAAGGGGTTCTTTAGCGCCATCAGTCTTGGAACGAAGCGATGGAGCGCCTCAGTTCAGCAAGATATGCTAAATCTGCTAACTTGTCTTTTCAAGTATGGTGATCAACCCGCAATTGCAAGCATAATCAAAGACGGTGTGGATACAGTGGCCATAGAGACTTGGTTGGGAGTGTTGCCGCAGCTTCTCGCCAGGATTCAAATAAAGAACCCTGCAATACGGTCTGTGTTGCATCCATTGCTTGTGCGGCTCGGTGAAAAACATCCACAAGCACTGATGTATCCGCTGTCGGTTCTACTTAAGAGTCCAGTATTGGAAAGAAAAAGCGCGGCAGAAAGTCTGATGACCTCTCTTAGGTCGCACTCAAGCGCCCTGGTAGAAGAAGCATTAATGGTATCCTCCGAACTAATCAGAGTAGCAATTCTTTGGTTGGAGACTTGGCACGAAGGACTGGAAGAAGCATCGCGCCTTCATTTTGGTGAAGGCAATGTTGCTGGTATGCTTGATCTACTCTTGCCATTGCATCAGCATTTGGAGAATGGAGCGGATACTCAGAAAGAAATCGAATTTGTCAAGGCCTTTGGACGTGATTTAGCGCAGGCTCACAGTCACCTCAAGGATTATGTGAGGCTGGTAACTGAAGGCGGGGGTACAATACCAGGCGGGACTTCTACTGCAAACGCCCGTGACGCCACCTCCACCCAAGTGCGTCAAAACGAAGAAGCAGAAACAGCAATGAACAAAGCATGGGATATATACTATACAGTGTTCCGAAGAATCAACAAGCAGCTGCCAGCGCTAACAAAACTGGAATTATCACAGTGCTCCCCTGCTTTGAGCCGAGCACAGGGTCTAGAGCTCGGTGTTCCAGGATCCTACCGGGTTGATGGGAGTTACGTCAAAATCGAAAGGTTTATTCCAAGTGTTCAGGTCATTACCAGCAAACAACGTCCGAGGAAGATTACATTGCGTGGTAGTGATGGGAAAGATTATGTGTTCCTTCTGAAGGGTCACGAGTAAGTTTTGGAGCGAGACAGCATACTCTTCTCTTTATCTTTCTAACTTTCTAATTTGCATTAACAGGGATCTCCGCCAAGATGAACGCGTGATGCAACTATTCGGGCTTGTTAATGCTTTGCTTGAACGAGACCGTCAGACAAAGAAGCATGATCTGAGGATCCAGAGATATGCTATCTCACCGCTGTCTCATAATTGTGGTCTCGTTGGCTGGGTACCTCACACTGATACACTTCACAGTCTCATCAGAGACTATCGGCAATCAAAGAAGACTCCATTAAACCTCGAGCACCGTGAAATGACAAAATTGGCGCCCGATTATGACATGTTAACTGTCATGCAAAAAGTCGAAGTATTTTGTAGTGCGCTTCGCCGAACGAAAGGTGGAGGTAATGATCTTTACGAGATTCTTTGGTTGAAGAGTACAAATAGCGAAGAATGGTTGGAGAGACGGACAAAGTTCACTCGGAGTTTGGCAGTGATGTCAATGGTTGGGTATATATTGGGTCTTGGTGATAGACATCCTTCAAATCTCATGTTGGACAAGCGCAGTGGACGAGTTCTCCACATTGACTTTGGTACGTTGTATATTGTCATATATTGTCATGTCTCTTGAAAGGTGACATGGGGACTCATGAAATTTTCGATGCGATCGCGCAGGTGACTGTTTCGAGGTTGCGATGAATCGGGATAAATACCCTGAGAAGGTGCCGTTTCGCCTCACGAGAATGTTGATCAAGGCAATGGAGGTTTCTGGCATAGAGGGAAGCTACCGAACAACTTGCGAACGGACAATGACTGTTCTTCGCGAAAGTAGGGACTCGCTAGTAGCAATGCTGGAAGCATTTGTTCATGATCCGCTGATAAGTTGGCGTTTGGTAGATCTCTCTACAGAAGATATCGATAGACAGTCTTCTGTTACTGACACGGAAGCACCTACAACGAGAAACGCGACAAGGGGCGCAAAATCAAACCTTTTGAACAACCCAATCACCGAGGCACCCGACGAGGATGGAGAAGATGCCGATGCTGCCGTTGCTCCTAATGAAGCTTTGGATGATGTAGACCAACAAATGGCTACATCCTTCAGAAATCCGCCGAACGAATCTGTGGTGGATGCGCGAAGAGCACGATCTCTCCAGATGTATGCCAATATCCAAGAATGGGCCGCCAATGGACGCAACAACGGGAAAAAGGACCAAGTGGCCGCGTCCGGTTCTGTTGCACGGTCAAGGATGGGAAGATCTATACGCCAACGAGAACTCCTTAGTATTTTAGAAGATGGTCTCGCTCACGACGAAGTGCTCAACGAGAAAGCGTTGACAGTGATTAGACGAGTTCAAGACAAGCTAACCGGCACAGACTTTCCTGATCGAGAAGACGACCTTGGAGCATTGGACGTCAGCGACCAAGTTCAGCGATTGATCGTCCAGGCAACTTCAGTCGAAAATTTGTGTCAGCTTTTCATCGGGTGGTGAGTTTTACAGTAGTTTTCTGAATTGTCTATTCTTACAGAGAAATCATGTCTCACACTTCAACGAAATAGGTGTGCTTTTTGGTGATTTCTCTTGATTCAAAATTTGGTTGTGAGGTTCCATCTTCGAGCCATTATGTCAAGCCAAGTAGAAATTTGGTTTGGTCCGCTTCGACAGCCTCCACATTATCCATAGTTTCTCCGGAAACATCTCGAAGTGGGGCAAACAACGTCTTTTCTTCATTCGATTTGCTTTGGTTATTCTCGAATCGATGCCTCCACTCTAGGAGTCTGCTTTCTACCGAGACTGGGGCGAAATAAACCTTGCAGAAGACTTCTTTTTCCTGTCCGTATCTGTGTCCGATTCAGTGATGGGTTCAACATAAATAATGAATGCAATGACGACAAAGACACTGACTGTTTGTTGCTTACCGATGGATTCTTGCGTATGCTTGCTTCTCCTCTTCATGGCTTCGCAAGGGGTGAAGAAAGAACATGCGCCGTGCCGCTGTTAGCGTTAAGCCACAAGCAGCAACGCCACTTTGAACAATCAAAACATAAATATCAGAGCTTCCCTTCCAATTAGAGACCGCTGTCTCGCTATCTTTCTCAGTCTCAGAACCATAGAGCCCGCGGGCGCTAATGCCATGTTTTTTCATCACAGCCATGAGATGTGCCGCAGCAATCTTTGACGAGACGAACACTACTGATTTTTCGTCTCTTGGTATGTCGGCGAGTAGGGCCCTAACCTTGCTTGACAACGTGAATTGGTCGTTGTCTGGGTATTGGCCTGAAGTACAGTGAACTGGCATGGAAGTTGCGTTCCGTATGTGGGCCAACACGAGGGGTGGTATTGCAGTGTACTTGTAGTGCGATGAATGGCTCACGCTGCTTGGCAAGGGCATTGCCAGATAGAGAGCCTCCCACAAATGCGGCTCGAGGTGCCCGTGATTATTGTCCAGCATTTCCGCTGCCTGTTGTACAAGTGTTTTTGCTTCCACCCTCCGCTTTTCAAGCTCGTCTTGGTCACCTGTTTTCTTCGGATCAACAAACACAAGCTGGTCGTAGGAAATTGGTTTTCGACATTCTATACATGACGGGGTTTGCATACGTGTTTCTTTCTGTTGTATCCAACTCGTCATGCAATCCATACACGACAAGTGACCACATCTTGTCAACGCTACAAGACCACCACCTGTCCCATGTGTCTCAAAACATATTGGGCACAAGGTTTTTTCACTTTGACCCGTCTTCAAGGCTTCTAAAACCTCAACAGTTGTCATGTTCTTGATAAGTTCATTTACACCTTTTCCAATCTGCTTCTTCATCTCCCCAAGCTGCCGTTCCTTTAGTTGGACCATTGAGTAGTTGCTCTTGAGGTAATTGGAAGAATCTCGAATGCGGTCCCAGGCACCTGAAACCAAGCCTTGAGCTGTCGATGGCGTCACGGATCGAATCGGACCCTGCGCGTTTGTGCATTGGACATGTCCTGAATCTCCGCAACCGAGAGAAAATATTCTCAAACCAAGCTTTGCCATTCGATATCGCCTTTTTGCATCACCCAGCCTTTGAGTACTCATTCTACAAGGGTGAACTCGATGCGCAGCAGTAGCTTCCTCTAGCATTGTCGTTGCCTGTGTGATTTCACAATCTACCCATTCAGGATAGTTCTCACAGCTCAACTTAACACCCTCGACAGTCTTCGTTTTGTTCAGAATGTAAGAGTGCATATCTTTGGTGCCCAATCGTACGACTGCCTTCCAGCTGCCAACTTCTGATATGCTGCGATCAGAGAGCGTGAAAACTTCCAAATCGCTCGCCCCCACACTGTGCCGGACAGAAAGACAAGCCAACAAAGCTTCTTGAATTTCTGTGATAGTGATAGCGTTTGGAACATCGACGAGAATTAGGGTGTATGGATGGGCCCAGTATAGCTTCGATTCGCGTCGAAACAGTGTCATCAATGCATCATCCCTATCTCGTGACGGTGAGCAACCGAAGTATTTATCCGATGGTCGCCATCCTCGAATGAGCATTTGTGGGAGTACTCCGGTCGCTACAGCGGAGCGAGATGTTGGATGCTTGTTTGTGAGTGATTTTTTGGATGATCTGGTGGAGCTGGTGAGCGCCAATGCACAAGATCTCCAATTCCAAAGATTGCGAATTTTTGAGCTGACGGGCAAGTTGCAGTAGTCATCATTGCTCAGCAACTTGCCTGTTGTTATTTCTTCCAGAGCCAAGTGCCAGTACGCTTTCGCTCTTGTTCTTATGGCCTTCTCACACTGCTTTTTCGTACTTTTTAGCTCTGCAGATTCCCTTTCGTACCGCACTTCTAAAGTATCAAAAGCACGTTGTCGATTGCTTACTCCACCATCGCCTCCAACTCTTGCGTCTGTCACAAACTCAGCATCAGTTCGTGCCAAGTCTTCAACTTGGGACAAAAAAGTAATGGCTTCATTACAGGACAATATCACGCGGGAGGGACTTCGATGCGAGCCTCTGCCCAAAGTAGGGTCATTTCTCGACGGTTGCGGTGCCTTGTTCTCGTGCAATAGTTTGTTGTACTCCTTCATCCAACGATTCAGTGTATCGAGCTGAGAAGGACAACCAAGACCCCCGTTCAACATGGTTGGAGACAAACAAGTCTCGAATAAGAAGCGAAGAAAGTTCTTTTTTTTCTTTTTCTGTTGCACCTCCGCCTGAAGTGTTGAGTTGTCGGTATCGCGCTGGATTGTAGCATCATTTCGCATAAGGCTGTGCGTTACAAACTCGAGGAAGCAATATAATGCACGCTCTGAGCTATCTTGTGGCACAGGCTCGTAAGTCACTGTCATTGGCGGCAGACCCAACAAGGGTAGTCCAGTGTGCCGCACGACCATACCTTTGGAACGACGAAGAATAATCAGCGCAGCCAGCTTTTGCAGAACTGATAATCCATATTGGCTTCTTTGATGCCAATGATTGGCTACCGCGAAATCAAAGAATCCATCATCATTCGAAAAAGCAAATGGCTCCAAGCCTAGGAAGCTCAATTCGCCCCTCAGATCAGAAATATCATCTACAAGAGGTGTCCCCGAAAGCATCCATCTGCATTTGCTTTTTAGCGTATTTACGACCTTTGAAATGCGAGATGTCGAAGATCTAATCTCTTGCATCTCATCCAGCACAATTCTGCCCCATGTTTGCTCGACAAGGCACATCAGCTCATTGTCAGAGCTTTGTCTTTTGCGCGATCTCTTTTTCTTTGTACCAGCGACATTGTCTTCCAAGGCGTGGTATGTAGTCAACACAATGTCAGCCTTGGCTTGTGATTCGGCTGAAGAAGGCTGTTGTACGCGTTGCATCGTGTCGCCACCATAAAGCACAGAATCTACTACCAGGCATGGAGCAATCTTCCTAATTTCAGCTGCCCATTGAGCCAAGAGTGCCGGTGGAACTACAATCAGTGTTGCATGATGAATCGATTTTCTATCTTCTTCGGTTGCGCATCTCTTGACCTCTTCGCGAGCCTTTTGCTTCACATCTTCCAATGTCGCCACAACAAGGGCTAATATCTCAACAGTTTTACCCAGACCCATTTCATCAGAAAGGACTCCTGCGCGGGGTGGACAGTTTTGTTAGAATGCAACAAGGGAATTGGAACGTCCATCGCGAGCACACATACCTCCACCTCCCCAACCAGTGTCGAATGTCGAAACCGCATCGTTCGAGAGAGAAAGTCTCACCTGTCCAAGAGCAGGACTATAGTAGTATGTATCTCCTTCGTGGAACTTTCTTTTCTCCCATATTAGCCGATTCAAGTTTCCCAGGCGCTCCATGTGATACATCCAACAAACGCCATGCTTCTGATGCAACAAGAGTTCCGTTTGCAGCCCGCTACTATCTCCTTGAGTCTCTACAAGTCGTGGCTCTAGGATGTTCTCCCATAGATCACTGTCGAAGGTCCCCGTGTTTTCGATCATTTTGAGAAAGCCTGGAATGGAAAAGGCGCTAAGAGTCTTCCCATCTTGTTTTTTCGATCCTTCGGCTACTTCATCGGCATCATCATACTCTTCATCGTCCTCTTCACTGTCAAAAACAAGGGCCGGAAACTCCGCGCTTTGGAATTCATTTGTTTGAAGCGTTGTGCTTGGTGGCTCTTGGATATGCTGGTCAACTTGAAAGCTGGAATCATCAAGGGCCGTCATGACGACTTGTAGTTCCTGTGTCATGCATTCAAAGAGCAGTCTGTTTGCATATACACCGATTGATAACTCGTGACTTTGGCTACCTCGGATGGGAGTCAGGGTCACTTTTGCGACCAGTAGTGGCTGGTTGTACAATGTTGGGACCGGGACCATTAGAGCCACAAGAGCTTCGAGTACCTGAATAGTATCATTGCTCGAGGGTGTATCATCACACAGCACGGGCTGGTTTTGTTTCATAAATCGAAGCAATTGGTGGCAAGAAATGGAAGGATAAACGCGTGTCAACTCTCCAGTTTTGTTGTCCCACCCGGGCGAAAAAGCTCCATTTTTGCGAATGTTATGCCATACCTGGTGGAATCTGTGTGCCTTCTGTTCGAGCTCTGTCTCACTTTCAACAGTTTCTGACTGAAGAATTTGAGATTTTGCTTGCTTCAAGCTTGGGATCGGTATTTTACGGCGAACTTCTTTCTTCCTTTTCTTGTTCACTGACGGTTGTTCTGACGGTAGTTTCGAAGATGACTTGGTGGAGAGACTGCATTGAAGCTTGGACATGTCAAAGTCTGCACTAGCAACAAGCGTTCGATTGATGATTCCTAAGCGTCGACATGTTCGTACATACAATCCAGCTGCGAATTTGGCAGCGGCTGGAGACTTCCAGATCATAGATCCCGCTTTGCCGAAAGCGGACTCTTTGGCATCAGCAGCAATGGAAAGGTTCGGAGGCATGACATTGTCATCACAATCCGAGGAATCAATCAACGATTCAAGCGGCCGTTTCTTTGGCGCCATTGTGAATGAATAAGGCACAGCTTCTGCAGCTAGGTCAACAGACCGTCGCTGCAATGGATTATTTGCCACCGTACCGGTAGTGGTTTCGAAATCGAAACTTGCTTGTGTCGAATGAATCAAATAATGAATCAATTTCATTTTATTGTGATCTGCAAATTATGGCGCAAAAGTTCGAAGTAGGTCAATTAATAGATTGTAAGCGGAGTTTTCCATGGTACCTACAGTATCTATCCATTCGTTCCATCCAAAAACTTGAATTGGACAAAGTTTCAAAGAAAAGAGTGATAACTATGATAACTACACTGTACAGTACACGTACGTGTACGGGCATATTCAAAAAGTTTTTTCACCTTGTTCAAGTTTTCAAGATCCGGGAGCAATAGCAGTTCCTTATCCCACTTGGGAAAAGCACTCCTCTGCCTCCTGGTTGTTTGGTTTCAGAGAAACCAATTATCAGACCACAAAATTCTGCTGCACAGCGTTGAATTAAAAAAATGTGCACGCAACGGGGCGTCATGCAAAATAATTTAGTTGTTTGCTGTTTCTGCGGCACGTAAGCTCTCTCGTAGTTTCTCTGGATCTCTGACCCTTTTCCGTCGGTCGTCTAGGAGTCGTCTCCAAATGAGGAAGCCTCGAAGTTTTCGCTTCGCTCTTTGCAGCGTCAAGAAGTATTTGAGTTCCAATTCGGCAAGATCCATAGCCGCTGTTCCCTCTGTTTCTTCTTCTTTGGAATCGTCGGTGCCTCCAGTCTTTCGTTGGAACCCATCCGGGAAGCGCTTGTTGATGTCTTCTATCTTGTCCAATAATCCAGATCCTGGAGGGTACCAGACTTTGATTGAATCTTGAACGTAAGAGGCATTGCTTGCGCGCAATTGATCAAAAACATCCTTCCAACCAGGATCACATAGAATCCACTTGGGATTGATTGGGAATGTGTATCCCTGGTCTATTTTTTCTTTCAAAATTTCTTGCAGTCCAGTCTGGTCCACATACTTCCAAGGCAGTGATTGGCCCGCCAAACGATCTGAGATGACTAAGAACTCCTCGTCCAACTCTTGCGGGAAGTAGTAATTGAAACACTCTGCACCATGTCGAACTGCGCCTTCTTTTTGTAATCTATGAATCGCATGTTTCATAATGGAATGACTTTTGGGGTCACTGAAACCAAGGGGAGGAATGGTAGGATGGAAACCTTTCGAAGCCGCGGTCTTGAGGACATCGAGCCACCGACTGGTCCAGGAGCTACTAGTCTTTTCACTCTCCAAAATGGATTCAATTTGTGAAATGCACCACTTGGACACCTCTAGTTGATCACTGGGCAACGGAGCATCGTATTTGACCCCTCTTGTTCCGACAATAAAACAGTCAAAGTCACTCACCACCGGCATGACGCGACTGGGTTCTTCGTAGGCCATAAGAAAGTCCCGTGGATCCAATGGATCCTGGTTATCGTCAAGAGGATCATTGTATAGAAGGATAACGGCTTGCGGTGTAGGCTTGTCTGCATCTCCGTGAGGTCGCAATGCACCAAAGTTCATATTTTGAAAGTTTGGTTCTGATGGCCGCCCAGTGTCATCCACACTTCCGGTTTCTCGACGAATGTCTTGTCGAACGACGAGACCTTCCCAAAAGAGACGCTCTGCGACTTCAATTCCAAAGACCTTTGGTGCGTAATCATCTATAAGATTGATCGTACTATCGGTCATATCCCATATCAGCTTGCTCAATGCCCATTCATTTGTTTCGTCGTCCTCAATCGAGTCGTCTTCGACAATTTCCTTGGCCTTCTTTACAGTATCCACCATTTCGACTCGTACGCCTTGAAGGAAAGCTACAACTTTTTCACGATTTGGCTTTGAGTTATAGAAAACGCGAATCTTTCCGTCTTTTGGTAGGGTACGAATTTGTTTCTTGTGTTCTTCTTGATGAATTTGAAGAAATGGTACAAATCCAGATAAACGGCCCTTCTTCGCTGACTTTCCCTTAATGTCCAATCCTTTCCCTACACCTTCCCCAAGCATCATCCTTCGTATCGCATCATAACTAGTAGGCCTCCAAACTGTGAACACCGAAGACTTGTAAAAGGCTCGCAGTAATGGACTAACCAGGTGCGTATTTGCACCCATTTGATCCATATTTTTGGCTCCTTCTTGCGCTACATCATTGAAAAAGTTTAAGATTTGATATCTAGGATCTGAGCGGCGAAATTGTCGGGCCCATTCTCGAATCCGCTGGCTTTTGACAAACTGGATCATTTCTTCTTCCAACTCCTCAGAGATTCCAAGCAATTCAGATAAGCTGTTTGACGCCATGGCACCGGCATCCAAATTCGAAGAAGACGAAAAGTTGTCTCTTCTAGTTCGGTGATCACGTTCGGGTTGGAGTGGAATCATGCTGCGCAAAAAGAGAAGAAGATGATTGTTAGTCCACCAAATGCGAATTCTGATTGGAAGTCATAGCATAATCACCGCACCTCTCATCTTCCTTCAACGTGGTGTTCATGTAATATTGATCCATGATGAAAAACAAATCTTATATCCGCTTGACTATTCACGTGACCAAATCTAGATTTATGAAAACCGCAGACAGTTTTCAGATCCTCAAATTCACCAACGATGAATGAATCAATCGTAAGTCTACTAGAGTATTTTCCAATGGAGTGCAAAGGTCTGTTTACTGTGGCCTCTGATAGTTGTATTTGGTCTGGGTTCGCTACAGTACTGTATGCAGTTTCCTTCGTTTGTGCCACACCGATGAAGGAGATGCGATGCCTTCGCCTGCCCGGAAAAGCTGTGACCGGCAGCTCTAAGACCCGGATATATGTCCGCCGACATGATTTTGTGACATCTGACGTCAGTCGATGGAATCGACAATGCAAAAAGCCAACATCATGATCTCGTGACAGACACTTTTACAGTAGATCTACGAAAATGGCCCGCCTTCTGCTCTCTTCCATCATGTTGCTTTCGGTATCTCGCTTCTCGAGTGCCTTTGCTCCAGCTACCAGACGTTTCAGCCGCAATGCCATGTCCCTAGCCGCCAGCGACAGCGACTTTGATGACTTCTCATCCAAAGTCGCGTTCATGTTCCCTGGCCAAGGCGCCCAATTCGTGGGAATGTGCAGTGAAGTTTGCAAGGATGTTCCAGAAGCCAAGGCTCTTTTTGACGAAGCTTCCGAAATTCTTGGATACGATCTCTTGGAGGTCTGCACTGAGGGTCCCAAGGAGAAGCTTGACTCTACCGTCATTTCCCAACCTGCTATCTTTGTGGCTTCCATGGCTGCTGTCGAGAAACTAAAGTCTGAGAAGGGACAAGAAGCACTCGATGAAGCCACTTGCGCCATGGGTTTGAGTTTGGGAGAATACTCGGCCCTTTGCTTCTCTGGAGCCATCTCGTTTGCCGACGGTGTCAAGATCACCAAGGCGCGTGGTGAAGCTATGCAAGCCGCTTCCGACGCTGTCGACACTGGAATGGTTTCCATCATCGGTCTAGATAGTGACACAGTGAAAGAAGTTTGCAAAGCTGCGAGCGAAAAGAGTGGAGAAAAGATCCAAATCGCCAACTACTTGTGCAAGGGAAACTACGCTGTCAGCGGTGCCTCCAAGGCCTGCGATGTCGTTGCTGAAATTGCCAAGCCTGACTTCAAGGCACGAATGACTGTCAAGCTTGCTGTTGCCGGTGCTTTCCACACTGGTAAGTACTTTATCGCTCTCCCTACTTTATGCTTACCCAAATGGAGAATCCTTTTTTCTCACCTTTTGTTTTTGTGATGTTTCCCCATAGATTTCATGGCACCTGCTGTGGCGGCTTTGGAAGAAGTTCTTGCCGACGTTGAGATCAAGAAGCCTTCTATTCCTGTCATCAGCAACGTTGATGCCAAGCCACACTCCGACCCTGATACCATCAAGAAATTGTTGGCCACCCAAGTCACTTCCCCTGTCTTGTGGGAGAATACCATGGACTTGATTCTTGGAAAGGACTTTGAAAAGGCATGCGAACTTGGACCTGGAAAGGTTACTTCTGGAATCTTGAAGCGCTTTTCCAAGAAAGCTGAGTGCACAAACGTTGAGGTCTAATTTTGCAAGGTACTATAATCTGCTACTCGTACACATTCTATAGATTTTACGTCGTTTAGTGTAGTGATGCCATCGACCTGAAAATGTACTGGGAAAAAATGGATTCAGTCTGTCAGTCTATCAGCGGTAGCCGGCACCACGGGCAGACATTGGCTGAACCCCCATCCAAGCCGAATGACGATGGTGATTGGAATACAAAGCCTTGACCAAGACCTCCTGAGGAACAACCAAAAGCGTGATTGATTGACAGAGTATCCATACCGAACGACTGTAAACTCCTTCGCGATCTACTGTCGAAATGTCTGTCGTTGGAAACAATCGAGTAGGAATTCCAATTGTTGTCTTGCACGATGCCGAGGGTGCAGTCATCGAAGTCGAGACCAAAAAGGGAGAGCTGATCCGAGGAATGCTCTTCGAAGCTGAAGATCAAATGAATCTGTATATCAAGAATGCAGTGATCCGGGACCCAAATGGTGTGAAGCGAAAAATAAATCAAGTGTATGTCCGGGGACCTGAAATTGTATTCATTGTACTACCTGACATGTTGAAACATGCTCCTATGTTCAACCGGTAAGTGGTCAAGAAGAATAGAAACGCAGCCAATACTGTATCCAGCAGAAATCAGTGATTAAGTGCACACTATATTGATCTCAATTCATCTAACGTTTTATATTTGCAATGCAGGATTAAACATTGGAGAAAACATGGTGGAGCGCCGCCAGAAGGGGTTGGCCAAGCAGTTGGTCAAGCAGCTGCTATCCTCAGAAAGGCGAACGAGAGGCGACGGGGAGGTTTTGGTGGTCGATTTGGAGGGCGCGGCAGAGGTGGATTCGGTGGTAGAGGAGGAGGCGGTGGTCGTGGAGGAGGTCCACCTCCACCAATGGGGCGCGGTCCACCAATGGGGCGCGGTCCACCACCAGGTCAATACGGTCCAAGATGAGACCAAGATCAAAATTATGGGAGCTTTCAACGGCTCGTGTTATTGTCTTTTTAGATTTTCCAGCGAAATAGAAACAATGATTGGTAAGATAATGAAAATTCAATGGCAATCGATTGGATGCGATCAATATCACACTCTTCGGCAAAAAGAGTCATATTGGTTCAATCGATCATTCGATTTGCCATCGGTTAGTATATCAAGTGAAATTTGACTATTTCATTCGACGGCAAAATATACCTAGAAGCTGCAATCAGTCTATGCTAGCGGAGTGTCAGCAACACTGACAATCGATTGGTGTATGATTACTACCATAGTGGATATCAGACCTTGTCATCTCTAACTGGAATTGCATTTTGTAAAATATACAATAAAGATCTGGGAATACTGTGTAGGTATATCGCGACAAGCACGTGTTGGTTGTTGGAACGACAAAGGAAGAAGGGAAGCCGAACGTTTGGGGGTAGGATACGAATTCGAACTAAAAAGCTTTCACGTAACATGGTACTGTAAAATTTGGGACAGAATAAAGGGGGGACACCGCTTTCCTCTTCTTCCTTTTGCTACGAGTACCATCAGGTACAATTTTGTGCTGACTTTTCGACCCCTCTTTCAATGTTTCTGACAGAACAAGTATCTTTGAAGGCGTGTCATCAATTCATACAATATTCGCAGAGGGTCAACGGATAAACGAGACGCCGACCTTCCACATATCTCTAACAAAGTAGAAAGAATACTGTATCAGTTTCAACTTGTGTTATGGATAGAATGGGAAGTTCGTGTTCGAAGAGCCGCATGTCAACTAGACGACAACAGATCATTGATGATGTAAGTTTTCTTGCAACCAACATGATTCGTGTCTGCAAAGATGCTAACACTAACTGAATCTTCAGACACATCAAGAAACGTGTAGAGAAAGAATGAGAAGCCCTCATTCCATTTCCCGCCATTCCATTCCTGCAGCACTGCCGGACGATTCCATATCGAATCAATACCCACCATCGGAGAATTTCATCATCGAAGACAGCGGTACTCATTCCCCCAAAACTCTAGCACAACTTGCCACGGAGACTCTTTGTCGATCCCTGGCCTATTTGGATGGGGAACTCCCTCTAGGATTGCCTCAGGACGTAGTGGATGAAATTGTCGAATCGCTTACGGAGCATAATGCTCTGAACGAAACAACCATGAAGGTGCTCCGGAATTGCGAGATTTCTGCTCTGAATCTGTCTGGATGTAGAGGTGTCAGCGATTCTTGGCTCAAGTCTTTCAATACATATGCTACTGATACTGGCTCATCCGATGATTCTGGAATCGCTTTGTCCGACGTGGACGATGGTATGGAAATTGATGATGGATCTAGTGATGTCTTTTACAACACGACTAGCAATTTCGAAGAAAGGCAGAATTTCTTGGACGAATCGCCTCCTTCATCGACATCGTCGTCATTTAAATCAGCACATTCAAGACCGTGGACACCCGCAAAGGAGGATACAATTGAATGTGATGACATGGTTGTCTATCACGATGAGTTTACATTCGATGATCCAGCACTTGCTTCTGCCTTTGGCAACTTGACAGTACTCGATCTTCGAGGCTCGCATGGACTCACAGATACAGGGTTAAGTTACCTTAATGACCTACGCAACCTCGAAGTTGCCAGATTTGACAACTGTCATTCGATAGTTGGTGATGGGTTGTCTGTTTTGCACTCCTCACAGCGCTTGCACACTCTCTCGCTGGCGAACTGCCGCCGCTTGACAGACGAAGCAATCGTGCATATTTCGCATCTCAAATCATTGGAGGCTCTATCCCTGGATGGGTGTCGATGTTTGACTGACCGATCGTTGGATGCAATTTCTGGCCTAGTCTTGATAAAAAAGCTCGATCTCTCACAGTGTGATTTAATCACTGATGATGGATTAACATATCTGTCAGGCTTGGAAGAACTAGAAGAGCTGAGTCTTGGCTGGTGCAGGAACCTTACTAGTTTTGGAATTGATATCCTAACATCCCAAGGTGGAAGACAATTTTCACTTCGCATGTTGTGCCTAGCACGATGTGCCATTGGCAACTCGGGAGTCGAGTGTCTCAACAGACTGGAGCAGCTAGAAGAATTGAATCTTAGCGGTTGCACAGCTATTAGCAGTGCTGTGCTTGGACGATCAATCGGAGCTTTGTCGATGCTCTCTGTCTTGGACGTCTCCTATTGTCCCGGCATTCTGTGAGTACCAGCTTTCGTGTTGTTCTGTACATTGAAGCATAAACCCGCCAGCTAATAGCTTCACCTTAGGCGTGCCCCATGGCAGGGAAGAATCAGCAATGTCAAGTCATTATGCCTTTCCTACGCTGGAGTTCGAGACAATCAAATGTTACACTTCGATAATTTGCCTTGCCTCGAAGAATTGAACTTGGATTCCTGTTTGGTGAGCGATTGGACTATTGCCCACCTGGCCCAAAACGATGTGACTCCAAACCTGGTATCGTTGGACTTGGCCGACACAGATCTTTCAGATTCTGGTATGCGCCACCTCGCCAAGTTTACTAAGCTCAAGCGTCTTTCTCTGTTTTACTGTAATGTCTCCAACTCTGGACTCCACCACCTTGCACAGCTTACCTCTTTGGAATCTTTGAATCTGGACAGTCGTGACATTGGAGACGAAGGATTGTATCATCTTCGGCATTTAAAGAACTTGAAGGCACTAGATATATTTTCGGGAAGAATCACGGATAGCGGCTGTGCACTGATTTCAAAGATCAAGTCGTTGGAGTCTCTCGAGCTTTGCGGTGGGATGATTAGTGATCTTGGCTGTGCCATGTTGGCCAGTTTGGAGAATTTGACATCTTTGAATCTGTCTCAGAATGAATTCATCACCGATCGAGGAGCCGCAGCTCTATCCGCACTGAGAAATCTCACAGCACTGAATCTGAGCAATACGAGAGTAACTTCATCTGCTTTGGATCATTTTGAGAGTTTTACCAAATTGCAGTCGTTGGCTCTTTACGGTTGTGAAGGATTGGAGGATCATGGAAGCATCGACCGGCTGCAAAGCCAACTCCCAACCTTGAAATGCATGCGACTGAACAATGGAATGGATGAGAGTGGCACACTGATTCAAGTCGAGAGTGCCAGTTAGAATAATGGGGAACTATAATTTCAATAAGAAGTGTATTTTGCATAGTTTTATAGCTTGTCTACATGGTCCGGAACCTGGTACCAGAACCGGTACCTGGTACAGTACGGTACCGTAGAATGAAGCTCCAATTTTTAAAATTTCAATTGGGATATAGTTTCTTTACAAACTAAATCAGCACCTTTGTCCGCGCCATTTTGCCTGCAAGTCAGTCAGTCTGCACATGGTTGCGGCAAAGACAAGAAAATGAAACAGAACTATGATAACAAACACACAATACAATCAGAACGTACAGTAGCACAACGATGACAGCCACCGTTGTTGCAAACAGCAGCCAAGATAACCGCCCAAAGCGAGCATACGCTGCTCGTACTCCCAAATGGCAACGATTTCAAGCAAAATTGTTGGTTCCCTCTACGAAAGCAGCAGGAGCTGTATCCAAGGAGGAAAGCTCCGTCTTTCCCTACCAACGCCAATATTCCAGCGTCTACTACCAACGACTCATGGCACTCAAGCCTCGATGTTGGAAAGCCATGGAAAATGAAACCTACAAGAAGATTGACCGTGTGTTGGGTCTGCGCGAAAAGGTTCCCAGCCTTGTTGTTGGTACTTTGGTGAAGGAATCCACGGACCCAAAGGAAGATCCAATGGTCTCTGATTCCGAGTGCCGACCCTCCGATCAACTCTATCTCGAAGACGAGAGTGGTCGCGTTTCATTAGAACTTAAGGAAACTCATCAGTTTTGCACCGGAGTCGTCATTGGGGTCAAAGGGGTGGTGGATGCCAGTGGAACTTTTCAGGTGGAAGGATTGTTCCCTCCGGCTACTCCCGACCCAGTGACATTGACTGGGGGCATTACACAGTCAACGCCTGCCTCCCACAGTCCCCACCTTTTGATTGTATCGTCGCTTCTTTGCGCTGACGCGGACGTTTCCTCGCTCTCACGAGAAATGCTTGTTGCATACCTCCAAGGGCAGTTCACTTTGGACGCTGCCAAGGTCTGCCGAGTTTTGGTCGCTGGCAACGGACCTGGAGCGCAAGATGTACTACAGGGAGTGAAGGATCTAGATTGTTTCGGTATGCAATTGAAATCCTGTGGTATCCCGATGGATATCATGCCTGGCAAAAATGATCCAACCACTGCCAACTGGCCTCAGCGACCGCTACATTCCTCTCTAATTCCAAACTCTGGAAATTTTATTTCTCGAGTCCCGAATCCCTATGCAGCAGGTCATGGAAAGCAGCTCGTCGTCGGTACTGATGGGGCCAACATTTTCGATTTGCAAAAATTCATTTTGAACGATCAGAGTGAAAGGATATCGGAGCTGGATGCTTTGGAGAAGACCTTGGAGTGGAGCCATCTTTGTCCAACTGGCCCCAGCAGTGTGCCAACTGTTCCGCATACTGAACGTGACCCAATGGTGTTGGAACAAAAGCCACAAGTTTACTTTTGTGGAAATGCCAGCAAGTTTGCTCACAAGGTCTGGGAGGATGGCACTGTCTTGTTGTGTGTTCCCAAGTTTAGCGAGACATCGGAAGCTGTCTTGCTCAATCTCGAAACTCGAAAAGTGGAACTTTTGAGGTTTGATAGCAATGAATCATCCTAATTTAAAATATTGTTTTGTTTACTTTTATTTGTCCTATTATACAGCGCTGTAGAAAGACTTTCAAAACAAATCTCGTGTTGTCCAGTACTGTACATCGAGAAAGCGGTTTGTAATCATCACCTAGCGGTACGAACTGTATGCAAATAATAAGCAAACTTCAAACTGTACGACGGTACTTGTCGTCCGACCGTCATCCCGCTGTCTTCCAGGATACTGTCGGTCGCACGTAAACGAGCGAAGGACTCTGCATCGCCTCTGAACGCAACCAGAGTTGAGATATTGAGTCGATTGCGTCAAATAACCTTGCACACCCCACACCCACACCCCACACCCCACCCCACCCCACACCCACACCCCACACACCCCCACCCCACCCCCACCCCACCCCACACCACACCACACCACCCACACACCACACACCACACACCACACACCACACCCACACACCACACACCACACACCACCACACACCCACACACCACACACCACACACCACACACACACCACACACCACCACACACACACACCACACCACACACACACACCACACACCACACACCACACACCACACACCACACACCACACACCACACACCACACACCACACACCACACACCACACACCACACCCACACACCACCACACACACACACCACACACCACACACACCACACACACACACCACACACACCACACACACCACACACACCACACACACCACACCACACCACACCACACCACACCACACCACACACACCACACACACACACACCACACCACACCACACCACACCACACACACCACACCACACCACACCACACCACACCACACCACACCACACCACACCACACCACACCACACCACCACACCACACCTCAATAAAAACAAGCATATAAGCTCGCAGCCAACAGGGGTTCCTTTGGTGACTAGCGCCTGTGTATCTAGTCTACTTTCAGCTTTGCCATCAACCCAACAAAATGAAACGAATTCTTCTCTTTGTCAACAATCAAATGAACGAGAACAGGATTTCGGATCAGGGCTAGTAACTCGTGAAGCACAGTCTGTTTGAGACGCTAGTAGCACAGCTTGTTGCCTTGCGATTACAATCAGTAATAAAGGCGACGACAGAGGACAAGAAGTTCATGAATGGTTTGGGAATTCAGAACAATCTACGAGCGATGAGATACGGACATGCATCCAAATATTCCAAAGTAGCTAAAGTATCCAATAAATAATTTGAATTTGAGTTACGGAGGTGCTTCATTTTACCATCGCGAGTTGTGCTTGATTTTGTTGGTACCGGTACGATGATGGTTTGTCATTTGCAAGGTTGTATTTTTGACGCAATCTCAAGTCTCGGAAAACGCAAGAAGGCAGCTTTTTGGTTGGGCGCTTTGCGTTCAGAGTCTCAGGGAGACCCTTCGCTCGTTTACGTGCGACCTACAGACTATGTGGGTTGACTGCAAGACGATGGCTGCAGAGTGTCAGTCGATGTCAGATCGAATGAACAAAATGGATCATTCAACTTCGACCCATGCTCTTATTGGCTCTGTCAAATTTCAGAGCCATCAATTTGTAAAATGGTTAAAATTTTGACTCGAGTTTTAACCGCATCCTTACCAAGCGTTGGAGCCTTTGTCAGCCCATTGGGCTCCCGCAGTGCCAACAAGATCATCAACGACGTTTCACGTCGAACCAAAGTCCCTGTCCAAGCAGTAGATGCCGAAGCTAAAGATACCTTCGCCGCTGGATCATCCAAAGGCTCGTTCGCCAACTTTGACTACGAAGCCCATTGGTATCCTGTCAGTTGGGCACGCGATCTCCAGGTGAACGACCCAACGAAAGTCACAGTCTTCGATGTAGACTATGTCGTTTCCAAAACTGCCAATGGAGAAATCATTTGCATGGAAGACAAGTGTGCACACAAGGGTGCTGCCTTGTCACAGGGACGAGTTACTGGCAACGGCAAGAATTTTCAATGCGCTTATCACGGCTGGAGTTTTGATGGGAAATCTGGAGAATGCACCGAAATTCCACAACTCGTTCAAGCCGATGGATCGTCCACTCAGATTCCATCTCGGGCATGTGGTACGGCTGTTCCAGCCCAAATTCAACAAGAAATGGTGTGGATATTCCCTGGAGGAGGCTTGGAAAAGGCTCTCCAGGCCCCATCACCACCATTGGTCCAAGAAGTAGAGACTGGAGGCTTTAAGCTTGGTCAATTCGTCCGAGACTTTCCTGTCGATTGGCCAATCGTTGTCAGCAACATTTTTGATCCCGACCATGGACTGTTCGCACACCAGGCTACTACCTTTGACATGTACTCTGCATCTTCCATGTACCCCCTTGAGATTCAAAACAACTATCCAGACGACGGCAAAGGTTGGGTCTTGGAGAGCAAAGTCCAGGCCCAAGACAAACTATTGGATGTGAATGCCAAATTGCGAGAGGCACAAGGGGAATCCAAAAAGAAGGAGAAAAAGAAGGACGAAAAAGAACTCTGGGCATCTTCCTACTTCCAAGCCCCCTTTCATTTGCAACTCAAGCGGGTGGATCCTGAGACTGGCTCGACAAACTTTGTTTCAACTTTCTACATTTGTCCTGTCGGAGTTGGAAGAACTCGATTCATGGCAGCACAAGGGTCTAAAACAGCAACCCCCCGTTGGTTGACCAAGCTCTTTACCGATAACTTCTTGGATCAAGATACTTATCTTCTTGCCACCCAACAGAAAAATATTTTGACGGCAGAAGCCAAAGAAGTAGAGGAGCTTTTGAAGACTGTGTCATCGGCTGAAGAACTGAAATCAGTGTCCATGAAAACCCGTAAGAAAATGTTTTGTTTGACAAGTCCTACGGAAAAGGTTGGTGCTAGGCTGGAGAACTTTTGGGACGACACTCTGCTGCGTGTTCCCAACCGCATTCAGCGTCTCCTACAACTGAACGCTGTTGGAGCTTTTGCAACTACACCACCTCGCGAAGTAGTCTTGGACCGCAAATCACAGCAATATGATATTAGCAATGATTCCAAAGATGTCGTCAAGAATTGCCAAAAAGTATCTAAATACTCAAAGTTGGCTGCAGTTGCAAGCATTGCACTCAGATTCACTAACAAGGCTCCCAAAGCGCTTACTTCGCCCACCGCTACCATTGCAACTCTAGGACTTTGTTTCCTAGTCTCGTCGATTGCACAGAAGCTTGAGCGTGAATACTACTTCAAATACACTGACGATTATCGACGAAAAGATTTGGCCAAGATCCCCAAGAAAATCTGGATTGACAAGGAGTACATTGAGGGTGACCATCGCGATTGCATCCCATTTACGAATTATTCAGACTAGTAAACTATGGAGTCACTAATAGATTACTAATGGGACTTGGTAGGACTTTGTCAGTTTTTTCTATTTCTATTGTAAGTTTCTACTTTATTGCGTTGAATCAAGTACCTAGTACTGTTGGCTTGAGCATTTTGAATTTGATTCAGATTCACAAAATTAGTTCTTTAGTCCTATCCACCACTGCCAACTCATGTCTTTCTTCTTGGATTTCACCTTCTCCTCGACAATGTAGAAGGCCTCTTTATCAGATATACAACGGAGAACCACAGCGAAGTGCTCTTGTCCCATCCTTCAACATGTAATCCATGTTTGCAATAGAGTTCAATTTTTTAAGAACGGCGAAGAATCGCGATGATGCAATTCCCATGTTCATAAATAGATCAAGTCTAACTTTGTAGACGGAGATGTCATCATGAGAATTTCGAACCATGAGTACACGGGGTGCACCACTGTCACGCAGTTTGATGCCAATACAAACAAGCGCGCTATAGTATCTGTCTGATTGGTTCTTTGGTCTCTATTACAAATCCGTGGAGGTCCGAATGTTTCCCGAAATATAGTGGCTTGCTTCGACCTGCAAGAGCTTCGGCCATCTAAATCGTGAAGACAGCTGCTTCGCCAGAATTCACATAGATTTATAGCTGACAAAAGCAGCAGCATTCGGAGTTGTTCGGCGTGTTGGAATCACAAGTACTAGAATCAGTGATAAATCCACAGAGTGTCTTCTCGAAATCGGATCCTGTCTTCTCTGCTAATCTTCCGTCCCGAAGATTCGTCTCCAATGTACTTCGAAATATGAAGCTTGAAGGTCAAAGTATCGTCGCTGTCGTGTACCCGTTGTTTCGTGCACCAGAAGTAGTACAACAACGATGAGCAAGCAGAAGATGTACAGAGCTACGAATCTGAATGCGGAACAAAGGACACACCCCAATTGTCTATTTGCGCGAAAGATGGTGGTTGCGCTCTCGGCCTTCCATGCTTTTCGTTTTTGGACATACGCCGAGTATTTCAAATAGCGGTTCTTCAAATTAAGATTTTTGACGGCGCTACAGCGAATATCCCCACCACTACGGACGAAGCTCATCATTCATCTAAAATCCGACGATTCATTCAGGTCGCAAAATTCCGACGATCGCTTGTGCTGGCATGTGCTGCTTTCTGGCGTCATGGCTCAAAGACGTCGTCCATCTCCTTTGCAACTATGAAAATCATGAGAATTTTCGGATTATTGCTGAGGTCATTAAAGTGTAAAATGGTTTGGGTTTGTTTTTTCGCCCACCAACGAGAAGTTTGATGAGGACTTCAAGTGTGACATAGTACATCGAATATTTGCGATAATTCTAATTATGAACATCTCTTTTTGGCTATCGAAGATAGCCAACTGGCGCCTGCCGCCTGGTTTCTTCCGTGAGGGATTCTTTCTTGGTGTGACTCTGGTGGGTTGTGGTGTGAAGCTGGTCTTTTGGATTGCGCGCGAAGCGTGCGGTTCCAAAAGGCCAGTCTTTGATATTCCGCGAAGCGGAATATCAAAGACTTGCTTGCCTACTAGGCCTTACAGAGACGTAGAATGCGTCGATGTAAGGCCCAACAGGGATGTGGAGGGAGGGAAAGAAAGAAATAAACCTTATTTCTTGACGTATACTCGCACACAAGTTCGATAAACTGATCGGACTTGGTGTTGCTGAGCAATGCTATTGTGACGGTCGTTCGACCGTCGTCAGTATGATGAAAGGAATCCAATGATTCGTTCTCGAGCTTTCGTCTACGTTAGACAATCGTGTTTCGATTTCGAAGTCAGTTCAAAATCATCAGACCTTTCCAACAAAGAACCCCCCCTACAACATCATTACGAACGTAAACCTCATACAAAAAAATCCTTCACATTCGTCATAGATTACCATGGACGAAACTAGTATCAGCGGCATCAGCGGCATCAGCGACATCAACGACATCAACGACATGAGTGCCTGCAAGATGGAACCCAAAAATGAAAATGATCTTTCAGTGTCAACGACGGCGACACACTCCTATTGTATCGATGCGAATACCTATTGATTCCATTCCAACCAGGCTAACCGAGAACCATGCTAAAGATCTTCGCGACGACAATGAGGTTCTATGAAAACAAGAATACGGTGAAAAGCGAACACCTCCAAAAGCCACCAAGCAAGCACAATATAACGAAACCATGGAAATGTGTCAACACTATCCCAAAGTATCCGGGTTCAGACAGTCCTTTGACGAGCTTACAGAGCTCACAGAAAAGAAGCGAGCTGTCTGGATTCTCACGATCTTCAATAAGATGTACGTCGGCCTGATCAGAACCGACGAAGAGGCAGCCAAGACCTTGGACACTAAGGGAGGGGACCAGAAGTGTCTGACGAATTGGTTCATGCAGACACAATACTTGCTGTTGACAAGAGCATGCATAATGTCTTTCATCTACTGCCAGGATCCTGCTTCCTTCATTTGTTCGTTTTGTGCTAGTGCAGCACTCCTGCACTTGACTTGTTGCAACTCACAAAGCCAAAGCTGACCGGCGGAATGTCTTCTCTCTTCAAGGTGAGCATTTCTCGGTAGAGGCCCTTCTCTGAAATCAGTCTTGATCTGTATATGGCCATGGATATCGACAGCCTAGAGTTCTTGGCCATCCCTCGTAATTGGCGCTTCAAAAAGGACATCAGCTACGAGGTGGATCAAGAAAACATACCGGTAACACAATATTGTGGCTAAAAAACTGTACCTCGATGAAAACGGTGCTACCTGCGTTAGCGCTAGCGAGGTAGAGAGAATTGACCGATGCAACCAGAAACGTGATAACAGTGGATATTTTGAGCCGATGGATCCAAACGAATTTCATGCCTACGTACATGGTACAGAGGTTGGAGTTGTGGGAGCTTTTTGTATGAGCCCGAGTGCAACACTTGTAATGATAGGTACTGATAGACCACTAATATTTCGGTTTTCGATATCGTTTATGTTGGGAGTTTCTAGTTTCTTATTTTGAAAACGCCACTACTACTCCTGTTAGCCAAGTCGAGAGTAGGGACCGACCCAACCACCACCGCGGTTGTAGTCGATGTTTGGACGGTGGAGCAGAACGAGCTTCGTGCCTGCAATGCATAGATTCAATATGAGAGCCTGGTGATCAGAGAGTTTACTCGAAGTTGTGTAGTACTCCACCAGACACCGAAGTGTAGTTTTGGAGATTATTTAGTCCCTCAAATCGAAACAAAACAACACGCATGTTACCGAGTTTCACGACAAGAAAAGTACAGCAATATAAAGGCAAAGCGGTCTCCTTGTCAAGTCTTTTCAGATCCGCACTCTCTCAGAACAAAATTATCATGTCAAGAAAAGTTGCTCCCATTTTGCTGCGCGGTTTACGCCACCGCGATTGTGGGTTGCAGTCAGTAAACCAACCCTTTGTATATTTCAGTGGTTCAAGTTGGAACAAGAAACAGGTCGAGAAGATTGAAAAGAAATTCACAGAACCAACGCAAAATGTGGATTCAGATGAAGACCTTCAGCAAATGTGGAAACAAATGGAGAGCCGTGTGACAAAGAGACGACCTAGAACGCTACAGGACACGAAAGGTAAGACGGGCAGAGAGAACATTCGCAAGACCGACGAAGAAATGTGGTTGCAGGAAGGCCTTTATCCAGACCAAGAAAAGCCAGATACAAAGTAGATACCGGTAGAACTATCTTGGCTGAACCATGCAACTGGAATCAAAGTAAGTCAAATTGACTGTTTGCCATAGATTGATGATGGATTTTGCTTTTTCCGTTTTGCAGGTTGCTCGTCGATGATGACAGCAGTCTGCTGAGAAAAGCTTTCCTATAGCGATGCTGCCTTACTGATGACTAGGCCGAGGGAGCATTTCGTGACCTGGACAGTTACGGGGCAAACAAAGCCTGACTTCATGCAAACGAACCATTCAAACATAGATTTCTAACACCGCAGTTCTCTCCCTTCATGCACACAGTTGAAATGAAATATGGCTCGTCAAAGTTTTGAATATTAAATCCATACTATAGATACAATTGAAAATGGTCGTTGGTCGTATGTGGTAGCCCCCTTCAGTGCGCACCACACCCCCCTATCCTTGACGCTTATATTTTTTGTTCGCCCCATCACCTGCTACAAAGTTCTCGTATTTGCTGTTATCCCGCAAACCTAAGTTTTTCTTTATTTGAACGCGCTAAAGTTTGTAAAAAGGAAGCAGTGAGAACACAGATGTAGTGGTAGTTGATGATTGATCCATGCATTCATGTCATCTTGATCGACGCCTTATACCTTTGTATTGTACCATCGCCGAATTCGCAATGGGGTTCCAGTCTCTCCTGTGCTGATCCATCGAAAAGTAAGGATTGCGGCTATCACTAAGAATGGAGCCCATGATCCTCCCGAGCTTGGTGCTTCAACCGCTGTCGTCATCTGATCAGTTTGGAGTTTTCTCATGACGACGATGTCGCTTAGCAAAATGTTTCACGTACTAATTTAGTTCTTTATTCCCGTACAAAATGATTGTTCTTCACAGCACTTCAATAGAAAATCACAGATACCGAGAGGCCGGTAAAATAATCGTCTTTACATCGACCTTTTACGTTTATCACGAAGAGCGCTATCGTTCAATGCCAGGGCGGGCATCCAGCGGTCAAAATGATGCATCCAAGCAGGGTAAAACCATCTATGAAGAATTTCGCTTCGCCCGCCTTGGTACCCCAATCTCCATGCTCAAACTCCCCCGTCGAGATCCACCAGTCTCCGGGCCCAAATTTCCAAAGCTTTCGTGGCTCTGAGAGGAGCGCGTGCGTCGTATCCGACTAGATCCGCTGTTCCGTTTAGACGCACTGCTATTCCGTTTCGACGCTCCGCTATTCCGTCTAGATCCACTGTTCTGTCTAGACCCGCCATTTTCCAGCTTAAGATTTCCGAAGCTTTCTTCGCTCTGAGCCGAAAGAGTGCGCTTAATCTGACTAGATCCACTGTTTTCTAAACTCAAAACCCGGCGACCTTCTTTGCTTCTGGTAGAAACAGTCCGATGTCTTCGCTTCGACCCGTTATTGTCCAAACTCAGTTCGCCAAGACCTTCTTTACTTCGGGAGGAAATCGTCCGATTTCGTCTGTCAGATCGGTCAAATTCCAAACTTAGATCTCCAAGACCTTCCTTGACACGCGAGGGGAAATTTCGGTTTCTTCCGTTGAAATGCTCAATCTTTGAGCCGGCAACAAAAGAACCTCTCCGGCTTATCATCGTTCTACCACCAGTACGTGCAAGCACATCACCTGGATCAGCATCTGATGCACTTTTTTGGGGTGGGAAATTTCTTCTTTTGCCCCCATAGGAAAGTGCTTCGGCTCTCGAACTGGCACTGCCTGACCTCAACCGTTGATGATTCTTGGATCCATTCGACAATCTATGATTGAGAATCTCAGAGCTTATCATTTGTCCCACACTGCTTTCTCTTGCATCCGAAGAAGGGTCGGCACTAGAAACTGAAACATGGTGGGGTCCACTTCCATCGAAACGATTGATTTTTGAACCAGCAACAAAGGACATTCTCCGTACTGTCCTTTCGCGATCACGGTGCGGCGATACACCATCCACCGATGAACTTTCATTTGGCGTAATCTCCGATTTATCGTGCGAGTTGTCTCGGCTTAGAGGCATAGGAAAAGGAGCTACATACTTTGGTGTCCTATCCGACGCATCTGAACCCGTCGAAAGGTTCTGTCGACGGAGATTTGCGATTTGTTTCGGACTCTTTGTTTTCAACCCAGAAAGAGTGCGGTCCACTTGCCTTTGTCGTGTTTGACGAAGCTTTTTCGATTTGGGTACCCGCAAGAAAAATTGAACTTTTCCATCATTTTCAGATTGCTGTTCCAGCCTAGTGATGTCGCTTTCTGTCAGAGGGGTATCTTCTTCCGCGTTCAAACTTTGCATGTACTCGGTTTTTTTTGGAACCGGAGCGATGCGAGCCATGCTTGCAGGTGAAAGATATGGCAGTTCCCCAGTCGTCTTTGAGTAATCCCGCAGTCTAGAAACCTCGGGAACCTCCCAAGGAAATTGAGGAAATTGAGGTTCCACAACATCTGATTCCTCTTCGTCTACAACTTCTTCCGGGGTCGATGTTTCGTTGACTAGGTTTGGCTCAGACTCTGTACTTTCGTCATCAGAATCTTTGGCTGTTTCTTCCACCGTATCGGAACTATTCGCTAGAGGAGACATCGGCGCTTTTAAATTTGCATTTAAACTCGCAATTGACGACGTAGCAATTTTGTGTTCTGGGACAGGTGAAAGATGCAGTTGAATAGCCTGCAACGAGTTGCTAGAACTTGAGCGATCCATTTCCTGTTTCTGAGGTATACAATCTTGAGAAACGTAGGTTTCTTCGTGACTTTCACCACTCAATGGAGTTCTCTCTGTTGTTGATGCGGTTGATGAATCTTCGTCAGTAATGGAAAAGTAATCACTGCAAAAAGAGTACGCCTGCATGATCGTTGATCTTGCCAGTCCCGAAAGCTGTTGTTGTTGCATAAATCCATGACCTCTGTAAAGCATATCCCCAAATTCTCTCTCTATCCGCATTATTCTCCCTTTTATAGATGAACAACAGGTGCAGGATGACATCATTTGGTCAAGACGAGATTTGACACTGCCATTTTGGGAAGAACAAGACTGCTCATCGTTGGAATTATCCCGTTTCCTTGCTCTTGCGTTTGCTGCCTTCTCCTCCTTCTTTCTCCCTCGCTTTTTCCGGTTCTGGCGCCTGGTGAGCCCACTCGCCATCTTCCACGAGAAGGTTGTTGTTCCTGTTTTGTGCGTTGTTGGTTGGGAGTTTGGAATGGCGATGCCTCGTCACTTGTTGGGCCGGATTTTTGTCCACACTACAGGTGTTTCGCTGTAGCGAAATGTACCAGTATTATCACTGGCCGAAAAGGAAATTCAAAATTGTGACCCTCAAAAGCGACCAATAGGAAGGCGCTCAATAATGATCAGAAACTACCTGGTATTGTACATGGTACGTGTACCTGGTACCGGTACGAGTACACACGGAACACCTTTAATTTTTGCAAGTGATAGTTACCATTTCACATGAAATGCCAAACTGATTGCGCCTACAGAAGTAAAAAACAAAACCTACATCTCCAAAATGGTATGTAGAATCTAGTACCAGTTATCTCTGATTACCCTGTCGGATGTGGATCGAATCTGAGCAACTTCTCGCGGAATGCCTTGTTGCCTCCACAATAGTTCAAGTGCCCGATACCGGGCGTCGTTGAGAAACAGTGGACGTCCACGTCTGAGTCCAGGATCTTCTTCGCCATGTTCATCAACATACAAACTTGCAGAATACGCGGACTTGTTGTTGTGCATTAGCAGTACAGTACACTTCTGGACCAAGAAGAAAATCCCAATCCCTGATCCGTTCTTTCTCGCATGGATTGTACAGGCACCAGGAGGGCGCTGTGAACGATGGAATGGCCTTCGTGTGGAACCAGATCTCATGACTGCTCCTGTCAAGAGACAGATTGCAGTTTCAGAATTTCCGATTTCCTCTGAATCTTCAAGTGTTGCTTCATCTCTTCCTTTGACTTTATTAACAATCCCATAAAGCTCGACAAACGACTTCGGAAGTCGGATAAGACTGAATATCGGTTCGCCCTTTTTGTGAACGAGACCAAGGTGGCTCAAGTCAGCCATTACTGCGCTTGCAGCTTTGGCATCAAATAATGAACCTTGTCTTCCAGGACCAATAGACTCAACTCCAAGCAGACTGGGTTGGTATGAAATTAGAGGCGACTGTGAAACACCGGCAAAAATCAATGCAATATCGTTTCCATCCCCGTCTTCAGATCCCGAGCTGCTGGGATCATCGGCTGAGTCCTCTGCATCATTTCCGCTGCCGTGACCTCTACCACCAAACCCTTGTTCGAGTGCCTGGTTCGCAAAGTCGACAATTTCTTCGGCTTCGTCCATGTCCATATCTTCTATCAACTCTTCGTCAGAATCTCCAAGGTGTTGATCAACAACAAATCCCATACCATCACCTCCGTTGTTCATCGTGGGATTATCATCAATCATGATGTCCTCCTCGTCAGAACTATTTCCGCCATGCCGACTGGAACTGCCCCCACGGTTGCTAGGATGAGACCCTAAAGTTGATGCACTTGTTGTTTGGGCACTCTTTGTTATGTTTTGATCATCCAAAATGGTAACGGAGGACAGCCCAGGCAAGATTGAACTTCCTCTGGAGCCATGGTGCGCTTCGTATACCGTTGCTGAATCCACCCAGCGATTGATTTGCTGCCACCAGGTGCCTGATTCATCAACAAGCTGTGAAGGCATTGGTCCTCGCATGGCTTTCAATATATAGAACCCATCGTTCGTTGTAAGTGTTTCAGACCCATCTAGTAGTTCGTCCAGAGCCTTTGCTTCCACTGACGACTCCTTGAACGAATGCTGACTTTGATTCTTGCGGTCTTCAATGGCGAGCGTAAATGCTCTCATCATCAGGATCATTGACCTTGCAAACGGTAGTATGGCACGACCCAGATTGCTAAATATACTGGTGGCAGCTCCAGATTGATTTTCCTCCAAGAGCTTACAAACGCGCTCGAGAGTGCTTGACTTGATTTTATTCCTGCAGTGGGACAAAAGTTTTAGCAGCTCAGTTCCCTCCATTCCCATTTCGCCTGCTGCCCAACGTCCTTCCTCGTCTTCTTCGTCCGTGTCCATACCACTTGGAGTTTGGAAACCATGTGGTGTCACCAGCGCTTGCATTAATCTTCCAACAACTAACAGTTGGCCGATTTGCAGAATCTCTGCGCTACTTGGTAGATCTTCCACACGGTTCAGAAGGACCGTGGAAAAGATTGCTCCAGCCAATGAGTTCAAATCCCATGCTAGTAATGGAGTGTACAGGTAGGCACTTGTGATCCCGGGACGGAATAACGACATGGATGAGGCTGCCTCAGACTTCAAAAACGGGGAAAGAGTTCCCCAATTGCTTTCAATCTCTGGTTGCTCATTGGTTATGGTAGATACAATCATATTGATAGCAAGGGGAACTGGAGGTTGACCAACTGCTTGAGTTGAGTTTCCAACTCCTCCAACTGTCCACATTGCAGCAGCAGCGGATCGAGCTTCGTGTCGCTGCGACAGCATGCCATCCCGGGCAACGTGACATGGGGTAGACGCCATTTGTGCCGTCAATTGACTCCAAAGAACCATTGTTTTGTCGTCATTTGGTACGCTCCCATCCTGTAGAAATGTATACCAGCCATGACCTTCAATGATGTCCGCAAGGCACCTTCCAATAATCGATGAGTACCCAGCATTTGGGGCCTTTCCTTCATTCAAATTTTTTGTCATTTCGACTAGAAGCACCTCAAGAAGACCGGACACTCCGGTCATAGTTCGCGTCAACTCAAGAAGCATTGGGTCAGAATTTTTCGACTTAGTGTACGAGGTCCAGGGGTCTTCTGTTTTTGAAAAACTTCCAAATGGAAGTATTTCCTCTAGCCCTCTTACTGATGCTTCTGCTGCAGCTGCAGAGTGCCCAATAGTTGCCCATGCTACATGTTGCTGTCGCAGGAGTCTGAGAAGATCCTTGATACCAGAGGTCTCATCTTCTAGTTCGCTGTCATCTTCCACATAATCCCACTGTTGAATTGCAGGATGCCACTTTCGATGCTTCTTTTTTCTGGCGCCTGTTGTTCGTTCCCATGAGACGCTCATCGCTTGTAGCAAGTGAGCTCCGAAATCTGCAAGAGCCTTCTGCCCATGACGACTTATGGATTTCAAATTGCTTGATCGAAGTGTTGTGCCCTCAATCAGTAGTCGACTTGTACGATGCTCCCCCACCGCATCTGCAATTTTCATCTCAGTATCTTCCTCATTCTCTTCAGAAGATTTATCTCGGATGCAACCATCACGAGGGACAAGAATGTTAGAGAGCTGCTTGCAAAGGGGACACAAGTACTCTCCATCGTCAATATTAGCTGCAAACCGACCATCATACGGTTGTTCACCAGCAGCCCTCTGGTGTAGAGACAAAGTATGCTTCTCAACGCATTTCAAGTGTGCGGCATGTCCACAAAGCCGGATAATAGGTCTTGTGTTGCCCCATCTCGTGTTTTCGTAGCAAAGCGAGAGTAGGGGGCTGAGAATCACATAGCCTTGAGAAGACTGCACACTTGCCCAACCTTCTACAACCTGGCCAGTTTCTTCGGAGACATGCTTTACAAGCACTCGCCGAGACAAGATGTCATAATTGTCAGAAACTGCGACTTTCTTCACTGAAACAATACTACCTCTCGGTAAACAGAACACTGGTTTCGAATCCATAGCCTCCGTTTCACGAACTTGGCATCCCATATGTCCAACAACTCGGTATTTCTGGTAAATCGAAGAACTCTCAGAATCTCTAGGAATTTCGATACATCCTCTCATTTGTGAAACTCGTGAACGTTGGACATGTCCCAGAAAGCCGAGTGGTCCATTATTCTCACCATCGGCATCGTCGCATCTGCAAATGATGCATAGCTCTTCCTCCTGATCCGAGGCTCCAGGTTTCTTCTCAGAAGTGGAATCTGCTGGTCCCATGGCTGCTGCAAACGCATTTTGCTTCATTTTCATCATGGCTAACATTTTTTGCTGTGCAGCCTTTCCACGCTCCTTGCTCTTCGTATCTGCACTGGATGATTTGTTTGGGGACTCATCAACTGGCTTGGGCCAGAGATCTGCCAGATTTGACAGCATACCTCTCACTGATTGGAGAACTTCGTCGTCGATTGTCCAAATGGTTCTACTAGCGTCACCACCTGTTGGGGAAGCATTGGCTGTTTTGTGGATTGGAATTCCAGTTGTTGCACTCTTCACAGCTGTGGCAACACTAGGCGCATTATCGACAAGAGCATGCACAAAGCGCAAGAGCCATTTTAGACCGCTTGCAGCAAGTGCTCGCGCACCTCCGTGGTCGTCTCCTTGATCCGAACCATGTCCAGATGAACCGTCAGCGCCGCGATCTGCCCTGTGTTCATAGAGCGCAATTAGGAGACCCAGAACCGAACCACGATTGGCTCCGCTACCCGTGGAATTTAGTGGACCTTCAGGGGAAGGGCGTAGGGCCCAGATGTCCTTCAGGCTCTCTGGAACAACGACCAGTCGACGAAGGTACGAATTGATAGACAAGCTAGATGAAAGTGCTTTCGCTTCATCATCAAGGTCTGGTTGTACACGATGGAGAGAGGCGCATTCTTCGAGGGTATGAACTTGCAAAGTGAGAAGTTGAAGAACCTCAAGAAATGACACAGATGAGGCGGTGAGAACCTCAGCAGAGAATGGAGGTAAAGTGTCTGTCTCAGAAAAGGAAGAACCGCGACGTGATGGAGATGCTCCTGGTTGGAATCCCCGGCGGCTAAATGTCAACACTGGGACATCGCCATTGCTACCACGAGACACCAGAACTCCATTACTGTCACTCTCGCCAGAAGAAGACATGCCATCATCACTCTCTGTCTTTGGTAGAGGCTCATTTGGTGGAAGCCATGAGCCAGCAAACAATGCAAATAGCAGTGAACGCCGAATGGCAGCATCCATCGGAGCCAGGTGTAGCATGAGGCGACAAGGAAGAAATCGAGGATGCGCCTTTGGAGGTGGACAGACAATAGGAAAGCAATACGAGTCTTTTGCTCCTTTTCCCTTCTCTTTGTTCAGTTTCTGTTTTCTTAGATTCACAATCACGTCCATTGCATGCTGATGCTCTGATCGACGCAGATGGAAGAAGGCTGGATCATACTCATCGCAACACGATTCGTCGAGTTCGAACAATGACGGGCCAGAAGTTGCACGTGTCCCACGACTTTTCTGTTTCCCAACGTTCTTCAAGACTCGAGCAAACACTTCCCTAAACAGGCCACCACCTGCACTGGTTCCTGCACTGCCGTCGCTTTCGTCCCTCTTTCCAACCGCGCAAGAAGCAGCAGAGATTGCAGAGCTGTGAGATCGGGGCTCTGCTGCTAATGCATGAATCAACTCTCTCCGGATACTTTGTCGAAGCCAAGTTTCATCCGATGATGAAATTGGCGGAGGCGTCGGAAGTTCAGTCACCAAGACACAAAGCGTTGCAAAGAAAGATTCAGAGAGAACAACAGCATGGTCAGGGTCTTGTAATCTTGGGGGATTGACCCAAGAACCTGTGGTTGATCTTCTCTCAGGATCGCACAAATACCCATCCATATTAAATCGACTGACTAGAAGAGCAAAAACTCGACGTGCACCAAGACCAGCACTCATTCCCGATGCAGAGAGCTGAACCAAAGTCAGGTCAAGGTCTTTGAATGAGCGGCATAATGGAGCATTCGAGTAGTTTAATGCCATTCCAGCAGTTGAGCTCCCATTTCTTGCCCATAAGTGGCGTTCGATCTGTTGAGCAGCTGCTAGGCAACGAATAGGGTGATCAGCAACAGAGTGAATGATCTTTGCAACGGCGATATTTGCGGACACAGCCCTTGAGCGAGAACGTCTTTGTTGTGCCTCTTGGCTAGAACACTCTGGACCTGCTGACCAGACGACCCGGCAATTGGAAGAACGCAGAATTGGACGTATTATGGGAACAAGTGGGTGTTGCAGTGATTTTGAACCGATGTTTGAAGCATCGCCGATCTCCTCCTCGTCTAGAATTGGCAACTTCCACCATCCCTTTGGATTATTATTCCTGACGACTTCCGGTACAACCACCCCGCAGAAGCTTCTAACGGTTTTCGCCAGAGCTCTATGCAAAGGAAGATGAAACGACAAAGAGTCTCCTGCTAGTGGAGAGTGGGGAACTCGAAGCCAGTCTCCCATCACCGCTCCACTTACTCCCGGTTTTGTCGATGCGTCTGCCGTCAAACCAGCTTTATACTGGCGTTGGGCTCCCTCAACGCGAAGAGCACTCTCAATCAGATCCAGCTGCGCTTCTGTCATCTTAACTGTAGTTGCACACGATAGTGCGATAGTACTCTTACTACCAGCCGAAGGTGATTGCGACTCGCTCGATCCACCAAGCTGGGAAGCCGACACATGCAGCGTACTCCGTTGTAGAGCTTCTATTTGCGACAAGTCGGAAGTACCGTGTGCACCTCCAGGTGGCATAGGCAGCCCGGTTTCAAGCATTTCTTCTCGATATAACCAGTGCTTCATTTCCTTCAAAACAGCAGCAATGATATTGCCCATTGCATCGTGAATGAACTCCAGATGAGATCCGTCTTCTGAGACCGGCGCAAGAGCTGCACTGCTGCTGTTTGTTGGACTCTCTGCCAACGCATCCCTCGTTCCAGCAAAGTTTAGACTCAGACCAAAAGCCTCCAACCATCGATTTTGCTCATACTCGACATGCCCTCCAGATATTTTTCTCTTTTGCGGATCCATACCCTGGGCTAGACGAAGTAGCCTTGCCCAAACAGTCGCGAAAGTCAAAATCTCTTCACCGCGAGAAGATATTGATTCCCCTTCGTATGCTGGAAACCTATGTGGAAGAAGTAGTCGCATGGCTGTACCAGGGGTTTCAATCACATACTCAAGATCCCGCAAAAGATGTGGCAGCCTCTTGTGTCTGGTCGATCTGGAGTCTAGGAATCCATCGTCAGGAGCTGCTGGAAGAGATGTCATTAGTGGATGCTCTCCTGCAACATAGGTCAATGCTGGCAGCAAGCTATCATTTGCATTTTGATTCGCTTCGTGGTCGCTCACATCGTCATTCGCGGATCCAGTATTTTTCAAAATCATATGCACCTCTTTCGTCGCCCCAAGAAGATTGGTGTGGATACACCGAACAACAGTCAATCCGATTGGCATGGTAAAGACTCCAATTGAAGCATCGTCATTCTTCGATTCGGCATTATCTGACAAAACAAGCTTCTCAATCGCTGGAGCACTTCCAAGCGCCCGTACTAAGCTCCCTGCTGTAAAGATTTGTACAGTGAATCCCAATGGAGTGTCTGCCTCCGTTCCGACGCCGGCACAGAAGAGTGTACTCAACGGTCGATAAGCAATTCCCAATGCCGCCGCAAACCGGCACTTGAACCGTGCATCAGTAAGAAGAGACAAAAAGAGAGCGTGGATTGAACCGCGTAGTTGTTTCGTTGGGTATGGATCGAGGAGCAGTAGCAGAATGATAGGTGACATTGGCGCCCGAAAAGACGATGTTGCCAGCAAATGTCTGAATTCCATGGGATTTGGTAGTGGGGATTGAGAGTTCAGAGCTTGCACCCGAGTTGTACCTACACCGCTGATGAGGTGAAGTCCTGGTAATCGGTGGGGGAAAACACTGGATGTAATCAGATCAGCTTCATGTTGTTTCCTTAGATCAGTGTCAACAACGAATACGGTCTCTGTGAGTTCATTTGACGGCAAAAATGCAGTATTCGGGTGTTCTGGGTTTGATAAGCGGTGCAGCAAAGGATGCTTTTCAGTAAGCGGTGTTGAGTCAACATAGCGAGATGGCAGTGTGCCCCAAAGAGCATGCGGTGATTTGCGATATTGCTCAGATGGCAAATAATAAGGAACTTGCGAGTAAAACTGCAGATCTGCAATCACACAAACAAGCAAAAATATCAGATACAGCAGTGCATATAGACTGTCTCCCGTGAGCTACATACCAGTGATCTCTGACAACGCTGCTGGGTTGATTTTCTTTGCCATAGTATGAAGTTTCTCGGCTTCGTCGCTTGATAAGAAGCTTGACTGTAGATGCGGAGGAAATGCATTGAATCGCTTTCTGCAAGCTTCCACAGCATCTTTTTCGTCAGCTCCAACCCAAGAAGGGATAGTTCTCGGTTCACTCCAGACAGAAATTCCACCTATTTCTTGAGCTGGTGTCACTTGTACCAAGGCATGCACGACTAGAACTGCGGCAGCTGGGTGAGCAGAGCTAATTTCAGTCAACCATGACGCAAGAGTTTTTGCTCTCAGTTCCATATCCACCTGTGGTGTGCTTGTCACGGCACAATGGAGACCACGGGACTTTAGCCTTCTGAATCCTTGCATGGCAGTCGTCAGCGAGTTGAAGGCTTTGACATTCACCTGTCCGTCTGAATCCACATGATGCGTCATTTCATTTGCAGCTTCTCGAAGTGTGACGAGGGATGGGTTTGCGTTTTCTTCCCCAGGAGCTGTATTGCGGCGACTGCGTGGCTCATGGAGAGCATCAATAACCTCATCAAAAGTGTGAACGTCATCATTGTGCAATCTCAGGTGCAGGCGAAAGTTCTGAGGAAGTTGTTGTGGAAGGGAGCTTCGCAGAAATGCTTCTGGAGTCACTGAAGATCCAGTACGATGATAGTCGTCGTTGGAAAGAACCGAGTTCCAGATTTTGGTTGCTTCATCTGCCCACCTGAGCTTCCATTGCACCGGGTCGGCTGCAATACCTGCACCATCAACTGCTTGAACAAGACAGTTCACCGCTGCACCGATAACCACCCCCAATGCAGCTGCAAACTTTGGTGGCAATGCAGTTGTAGGATCCTTTAACACTTCTTTGCCATCCTTCAATCCCTGGTTTGCCATTCTGACTGCCTCTTCCGGATCATCAGTGTTTGATTCAATAATAGTATTGGTCCGGGGTCGATGGGTGGGGCAACAGCCTTCCACTTTCCACGCCTCTGGATCACCACAATCGCAGCAACCCCCTGGAGTCGTTCTGTGAAAATACACTTCATGTCCTTCGTGGTCCGAAGCACGAAAGCAACTATCACAGATAACACAGGTCGAATCAGTCTGACAAGTCCGACAGTTCCATGCAATATCTCCACGTTTAAAGACGTATCCACAAGGTCTAGGTCGCAAAGCAGAGGACGCATCCGACGCTTCCGCGATCATTGCACCTTCCATTTCCAGACGTTTAAGCGCAACGACTAGTGATTCACCCGTGACTTTCATGGATGATGGCTTCATGTTGTGAACCTCTTCTTCTGATCGTGGCATTGGGATAGCATCCGCGTCCAAGTATTGAAGTACCATTGCGTCGGCCCAGGCTTTTGCCGCATCCGGTGGAACACCCGACAATCTTCCAAACGCAGCATTTGCCAACACACTCAAGGACGGCAAGTGATGTGGCGTTTCTGGATTTCCATTGCTCGATAGCAACGCAAATTGATGGAGACGGTCATCTGAAATCTTTGCTTTGTGCACCAAAACATCGGGAGACTGGCCGCGACGGGATCGTGGAGTGGAAGGTGGGCTCGGTCTCGAATTTGATTGACTTTGGGAATATGATTCAAGCTGATATGTGTGGGATTCAGTGTCATCAGATGTGTTTAGTACACCGCCAGGAAAGAAATTGAGGTAGGCAGGCATTGGATAGCTAGGCACGGAACCAACCGGAGGCCCTGAAGGTAGGTCCATATTGAAACTCATTTGGGAAACACCAATGTTTCAAACCTTGATCCCTAAAAGTTGTTGTTGCTGATGGATTTAACGATAATGAATCTAGTGTACCAGCCGAAGTCTCGTTTCAAACCTCGATTGGTTCTTGGACTTGCAGTGTCCGTAGATAAGGGGTAATAGCGCTGGAATGCCCCTTGATGGTTACACAAATAACCAAATTCTTGGTGGTGGTCTAGGAACGTCGGTTGAATTCAGCAGGCATCGCTGATTTGTGAGATATGACCGTTAAATGTTGTCTTACTGATGACTTCTTTGACTACTTGCAAGGAACTATAAAAGGCCTTTGACTTTTGACGGTCAGCATTTTTTGCAGGAATTTCATGAAACCAATCAACCCATACAAGGGCAATCAATCGATCATCATCCACACTTCAAGCATACAACAAGCCAAGAGTAGAGGATAATTGCGGCACCATGATAAACACCATCGTTAGAATTCTATTCATGGCTTATATGGCCCATGCGAGCATTGATCGAGAGACAGTGTCAACCGACGACTACGAGAGCTACTCCATTTGGACGTCGGAAGAGATCAAAGTGAAATTGGACAAATGGAAAGATGTCTACCCTGATTTTTTTCACATGACATCGGCTCAAGAAAAATATGGACTTCCTGCAGCCGGATCTGACGCAGATTGCCCGTTTCACGATGTGACGGGATGCCACAATTTCATCATTACAATACAAGACTTTATCACGCACCCAGAAGGCTCTTATACCTCAGCACGACTGCCTGAGGTCTATTGGAGTGGTTGTTTGCACGGGAATGAACGAGTTGGTCCTACTTCTGTCATGCATGCTGCTTCGTTGTTGCTCCAGGCTGCATCTTGTGAAGCATTGCCTCGCACAAAGGACAAAGACGAAATAGCGGCTGCAAGAAAATGTCGACACGAACTGGAAAAGAAAGGAATTAGCGAGCATCAGCGGAAATGGTTGGCTCGATTAGTTAGTACTCGAAGGATCGTCATGACTCCAACCAGTAAGTTGATAGAATGTTTCATCGTCAAAGTCAATGGCAGTTTTGCGTGTCAAAGTTGTAAAAAAGGGCCTTTCTAAACTGACTGCTCGGTACACACAGCAAACGCACTGGGATACTATAAAAATAAGCGAGAAGAAGGGAGGATCGATCCGAATCGTGACTTTCCTTACGATGTAAAGGACCCCGAGGACTGTATGCAGACAATTGCAGGGCGGACGGTCAATGAAATCTACCGAGAGCACTTGTTCCAACTGTCTTTGACCTTTCACGCTGGTACAGAGGTTGTGGGTTATGAATGGGGTGCACCGCATTGGCTAGGTAAATTGAGTCCAGATGATGTAGCGCAAGTCTCGGTTGGCTCTGCATACAGCAACTATGGTGGTGGGTGGTCTGCCTCGAAAGCATATGCCTATGGCACAATGAACGATTTAGGTAAGCTGTGCGCCGTGATCATGTCACCAATGTCGATTGATTTAGTAATCTGATTGATTCTCGCCACTGTTCCCAACAACGATAGTGTATTATGTGAGGGGTGGAATGGAAGATTGGGCGTATGCAGGATCATGGGATCCAGATCGTGTAGTACAATGTGAACCGACAAGTTTTGATGGGTACCCAAAGGAAAAAACAAGATACAACAACTCCACACTCCGCATCTTTAATATGCTGATAGAAACAAGTGATGATAAGGAACCCAAATTACACCTTGGGAATTCGGTGGATGTATTGAATAAGGATACAAAAGGAAATGGTCATATATCTCGAAATATCCGGTTAGCCCTTCTCGCCGCAGAGCTCGTGGAGCCATATGTTTCTGTCTTCAAGGTCAATGAACTGCGTTTGTCGGATGACGTCGTGCCCCTTTTGACTGCTGGAGAAGAAAGCTGCAGAAAAGGCAATACAGTCATGGTAGCGAAGAATACCCAACAAGTGGATATTTCTTGGACAGTTGGTGGTTCGATGACAATTGACAATACAGAAGTATGGTATGCAAAACTAGATGATGTTGAAGGCCGTGACCTTGATTGTCTAAAGCATCCAAGTGACATGGCTGGCTTCGTGAAGGGCGAGATTATTGGAGGAACGAACGGTACCAGCGCGTTTTCGTCAAATGGGGCATTCCCTACACCAAAAGTTGACGAGCCGGATGGACCAATTTTCACTGGACGGATATCGATTCCTTCATCTACGAAACCACTGGATCAAATCGTAATATATGTCTCGGCCCGAGTAGATCAAGATTGGAAGAATGCTCCTTCCGAAACTTATGCTCCACTCGTGGGTCCTCAAAGTCACATTGCAAATGTTCGAACAAACCCAGACTGGCATCATGAGAGTGCAGGAAAGTTTGTTGATGGACGACTTGACTGGTTTTCGAGGCCTCTTTACGTCATCCTTGGAGACTTTGAAGATGCAATTGGGACGCAGTCAGGGCACACCGTTGGCACACTAGAGCACAACGTTCGATTCGAGAATCACAACGCAGGCCAAGGTGGGGTCTTGCCAAAGTCTGCGCGCAAAGAGAGAATGTGGTTTCCAGTCGACATGACTTTCCTACTACTCTTGGGTGCGCTGGTTTTGGCACTGTGCCTTTTTTGTGCTTGCCTGTGTCGGTCAGATGGTTCTGAAAAGTTTGCACCTGTCGTCCAGATGGACGACGAAGATGATTATGCGTTCGATTCGGCGCCTTTTTCAGACAGAGCCGACACAGAACTCGAGTTGCGACCAATGTCGTGATTACTTTGGTTTTGAACCAAAAACACAGAAATGTGTTTTGTGACCCAAAAAGTTAAGCCTGTACCTCTAAGTTTTATATTTATAGACCTCTACGCGTCAACTGATTCTTTCTCTTCAACGTCGAGAGCCTTTGCCAGTCTACGATTCATATCAGCTAGCTGATTTCTGGCGTCTTCGGGAAGCGCATGAGCTCTATCCGTGCGATAAGCAGCTCTTCGAAGTAGACCAGCACCTAACCTCCTACCAAGTGCTGCAAACCCTGGAACTTGCTCCAGAATCAAATTTCGCGTCTTTTCGTCTGCTAGGAGCTCTCGAATTGCGGAAGCGTCCAAGGATGCATTTGGGGACGATATTCTCTCTCCTTCCCTATCTTCCTGTGCTGCCAAACGCGAAGAGAGGATATCTCTGAGTTCGGTCGCGGTCGACAAAATCCTTTCATCCTCTTCGTTATGACTCAAAAGAGATTCGATCAGGTCTGGCAATTCAGCTGGTCTGTCTACGATAGCCTCCTTCAAAAACTTGGGAAATACCGATACCAGTGGACTCTGCTGCAACAAATCTCTTGGTGTTCGTAGTACATTGGCTGCTACTTTGGCAGCTGCACTGTCGACAAATCCAGCCTTCAGAGCAGATCGCGTCGCAGCATCTCCAAGCCTTGCTGTTTCCTCTACCAAAATGTCTTGCAATGTTGATCCCTCTTCATCTACCAACAGCTTCACAAACTCCAAGACAGCTGCTTCTTGACCAGCACCGTCGCGATCAACATTTGCCGTAGCCGCAGTGTAACTGGCGAAGCCATCCGACATTTCAAAGAGTTTACTGGGTGAAAGTGCGCCGCTCTTATTCCCAGTTTCCATCAAGTTCATAGCCACGAGTGTTTGCTCAGGGTCTGCATCTTCAGCCAAACCAAGCATTGCACGAAGAGCGCGCTTGGCTCTTGGACTACGATCGGTGAATAATCTCCTTGCAAGATATGGGTAACACTCTTGAACAATGGCATAGTTCTCATCGATTGACAATCCAATACCTTCAAGGGTCGAAAATGCACGCGCAACATACAAAACGTATGGTGGAAGTTTAAATAGATCTCGGTTTCGCTTCGAGACTTCTTCCATAATATTGCTCACTCCCTGAACGTCAACTCCCTCAGATGCAAGCTGTTTCTGCATCTGTTGAACCATATCTTCCCGAGCAGCAAGTCGAAGCTCCTCATCAGACAGATCAGACCCATAGCGAGATTTGAATTCATCTTTGACGCGCTCTTGGATCTTCTTCGGACCACCTCCTTGACTCAACTGGCGGAAGGCAAAAGTCAAGCCTTCTGTGATTCCACTACTCTTCAAACGATCAGCCGTGACACCTTCGGGAGAAAATCCAAGGTTTATGAAATCCTGTGGGATGGCATCATAATCTTCAATGTTGATATGCGCAATCAACTCCAACAAAGCATATTGAAGATTTGGGGGCACATCGAGCTGGGAGGAAACGAAATGGGTGAGGCCCAACACGAAACATACAACTGTTAGCGATACAAATTCATCTCGTACCGTCATTCCCCAATCCAGGATGCAAAGCTTTCCGTCAGTAGTTCGCAACAAGTCTTGTACAAGGTAGAGATGATTCAACTGCTGTTAGTCAATGGGTTTTTCAACAACAAAAAATCAATTTGGACAAAGCTACTTACTACCTGGGTGTGGATCGCAGTCTACCAATGACGGGTAGGACAAGAAAAGTGTTAGTAAAAAATGTCTGGCAACTTCGTGATCTCGTAAACATTCATGATTTGACTTACGAAGGACTCCAGTGTCGAGAAGCATGGTCAAATAAGCGTTGATAGCAACTCCACACAATCTTGGAATGTCTGGCGATGCATCCCTATCAAGACGGGTACCCTCGATCCACTCTGTAACCAAGATCTTGTCCCTAACCAATTCAGTGACGACAGGTGGTGCACAGACTGCGTCCAATCCTCGCTTTCTCATAGCACTTTCAAAGTTGATGGTATTCTCCGCCTCTAAGCGATAGTCTGTTTCCGCTACGAATCCTCTTCCCCATTCGTCTACTAAAGAAATCGCAGCCTGAATATCTTCGGGAGATGTTTTTGCCCCGTTGGCGGCGTTCTGGAGCGTCGTTTGGATAGGGGTCAATATTCTCAATACATGGAGATCGAGAGCAATTTCTGCCAGGATTCCTGGCCGTTGGACCTTCACTGCGACCTCCTTTCCTGTAGCGACCAGTGTGCCTTTATACACTTGCCCAATACTTGCAGATGCAACAGGTTTATCACTGAGACTGGAAAATACAAGGTTCAAATCTGATACTCCAAGCTCGTTCTTAAGCACTTCTCTTGCGATATCGCTATCAAAAGGCGGGACGGCGTCCTGAAGTTGTCTCAACTCTAAAGCATATGGTTCTGGGATAAGATCAGTTCTGATACTCAATGCTTGTCCCAGTTTAATGAATGTGGGGCCAAGCTTCTCACACAGTGAAAGAGCAACCTTCGCTCGACGAGGTTCGTTTCTCCGAAGGGCAGTGTAGTCTTCGTCCTTCAAGAGTTTTCCCAACACCAACCAGTCGAATAGGACCCCAGCATTGAACATTCCAGTCAAAAAGGCGAGTTTCAATACTCTCTTTCCCACTTGCAAGGGACGCTTAGCATAAAACTCGGCTGCTTTCTCTGGACTGTATGTGGTAGTTCCTGGTTCATATGGTGCGTCATCAAACTTTTCAGGGGTTGTAACAAACCACAGCAATGCACTACCAATACCAAATGCTAGGATTGCTTCCAAGTGCCACGCCGTCGTTGCAAGGTGAAAGAGCTCGGAATTGAGAATTTTGTTGACTGTTTCTTCTACGTTCACGGGCATCATGACGGAATCTGAAGATACTTGGCTAGAGAGTGTGTCCTTGAAATCTTTCAGATCATTGAGACTTGTAGATGCTGCATTAGCGTTTTCTACAAGCCAGCTTGGAAATGTTGCTTCGAAGCTCAACTTGGTTGGGATATCCGACAGCTTGGAGCTTGAAGTTGCCTTGCCTCTGCTTTGTGGGGCAAAGGCATTCCCCAATCCCGCGATAACACAAAGTATCCCAGCTGAAAGCTTCATTGCAAGATTTCGTTGGCTAAGATTTTGAATAAAGTTTACAGGCGCAAGGTGCCAATTGTCTACCTCAGAAAGGTGTTGTACGTTTTTGTAAATTTATGATGGAAGCATTGGATGACGACGATTGAATTCTGAGAAACAATGAAATACATACCAGCTCAGATCGTGACTGAAGTTGATCGATTGATTCATTCATTCCATTTTATTGAGTGACTGAGTTTGAAGTTGCTTGATACATGCTCATGCGTCCATACTGCGTACGGGTTGGACAACTGCTATAAATATTGGCTTTTAGCGATGGATGTGCGATCAGATAAGTGCACGAAAATCTATCATCGACCACAAGAATGGTGGAAGGAATACATCAGCTTCCTCATCATTGTCATTCCCAAGAATGCAGTCATCAGCTCCCCTATATCGAGTCCTCATATCTGTAACGCTCTGCGTAATATTGGGACTACCTGCAGCACTTGGATTATCGCAAGAAGAAAGAATATGGTCACCCAAATTGGTGAAAGAAACACTTGATAACTGGTCCGAGAAGTATCCACAACTTTTCCGTACGGCATCAGTGCAAGAGAAATACAGTATCCCACATGCAGGAAATGTCACGGATTGCTCGTATGATGAAAACGATGGCTGTAGCCAATATTTCTTCACAGTCCAAGACTTCATTAGACATCCTGAAGGGTCTCGATCTTCGGCGCACCTACCAGAAGTGTTTTGGAGCGGCACATTACACGGAGATGAAATAGAAGGACCGTCTGTTGTAATGGAAGCTACTAAAATGCTCCTCGAATCGGCGGCATGCGAAGCAACTCCAGGTCCGAACCCCTCTGCTTCGGATATTCAAGCAGCCAAAGCTTGTAGAATCGGGCTTGGAGAACGTGGCATAAGTGATGCAAGAAGGCAATGGCTAGCTCGATTAGCTGCTACAAGAAGGGTAGTAGTACTTCCCAGTGCCAATGCTCTTGGATATAGCTCTGGTACACGTGACGAAGATGGTATTGACCCCGCTCGAGACTTTCCATATGCGGTTGGATCGGAATCAACAGAATGCATGCAATCAACAGCTTCAAGAGCGATCAACGAAATTTTCAGGGACCATATGTTTCAAATTGCTCTTTCGTTTTACAGTGGAAGCGGGGCGATCGGCTTCTCATGGAGAGGCGAACAATACACTGCTCCCGACAAGCAGACGCAGATCCAAATTGCAAAAGCGCTTGGTTCAACTGCAGTAGACGGAGAACTAATTTACGAAGGGGCAAGGCCAAACACTTTCTTTGAAAATGGGGATACTCTTGTTGATTATGTTACCACACGGGGTCCAAGTGAACTTCGAGGCTATCAGGGTTCGTTTGAAGACTGGGCATACGCTGGATCTTGGGGAAAAAACACTAGCACTTGCTCTCCTCAAACTTACGGTGGCTACCTACCCGAGAAAACGCAATACAACAATTCTACGAATCGTGCGTTGGCTTTGATGACATCAATCAACAAAGCAACTATCGAAAAGTCGATGGCATCCAATGTAAACTTGGCGTTGGCTTCACTGGACCTCGTCCAACCGTACGTGAATGTTTTTGGAGTGAACAATCTCGCCCTCGCCGATGATATAGTTCCGATGAATGAAGCAATGTCAAGCTCATGCCTTAAAACGAGAAGTGTTGTTTCATCGGCAAGAGGCGATTCATTGGCTATCGAATGGACAGTAGGAGGGTCGCTTTACATTGACTACACAGATCTGTTCTATGCCGTCAACTTGAGCGAAGACGAAGAGCAGGCGCTAGATTGCCTAACGCAACCAGATGATGTTGATCTAAGCAATTTTGTACAAGCTACGTCCGACAGCAAATCAGGTGGAAGCGGTCTCTATTCGGAGCCTGGTGCAGATCCAAGTCCTGACAGTTCGAGGACAAAGAAGGGGGACGTGCTGGGTCCTGTTTTCAAAGCTGAGATTGACATCAAGGATATGAAAGCTGGAGATCGAATTGTCATAATTGCCTCGGCCAGGGTTGATCAAAACTGGAACCTTCCGCATGCCCCAAATGTGATAGTACCAAGTCCCGAAAGTCACCTAGCCAACGCCCGAACCAACCCAGACTGGAATCACCTTCACAATGGTAAGAGAATCAGGGGTAGAATCAACTGGTTTTCAATACCATTGGCAGTTGTTCTCGAAGATTTCGACAATAGCCTTGGAACTCTCGAGATGGAGAATCGGTTTAGCCAGAGCACTGATTCTGATACTGAAAAAGTGCAAGACCAAGAAGAAGCAACGCAAGAGCCCCTGCAGAAGAAACCAAAGATCGACGAACAAGTGCATGGGGATACAGAAGAATACACCATCGCTTCAAAGATAAATGAAAACGTTGCCTCGAGGCTTATTTGGCACTCGCTAACAACCCTCGTTCTCTTTCTTGTCTTGATTGTACTGATTTATCAAGCCAAAAAAAGAAAACTGATGGATCAAATGCAGAGTGTGATGCATGCGCAAAGAAGCGCTGAAGAACGAGCAGACCCACACAGTCCAAATGAAGAGGAGATCATTGAGTTTGGTAACATTGGAATCTATAACAAGAAAATCAACCGCACAACTGCCCGGAGTGACCATTTGGCAAATTACGAATGTGAAGTTGTTGGTGATATCGAGGATGACACCATCGGAATCTACAGGGAGAAGAGGAGCAAACGAACGACTCTTAGCATCGACCGTTTTACCGATGCTGACTCTGCGGTTGTAGGCGATGTAGAGAATGACACCGTCGGAATCGAAAAGGCAAGGAGCAAACGCGCACCTGTCAGTCTTGACCATTTTATAGGAGATTATGACTCTGCAGTTATTGGAGACATTGAGGATGATACCAGCAGAATCTATGAGAAGAAGCAGAGCAAACGCACACCTGTTAGCATGGACCATTTCATAGATTATGACTCTGCACTTGTTGGCGACATTGACAACGATGAAAACCATGTCACTGAAGTTGTGGGCGATATCGAAGACGATGATTCGGATTTTGATTCAGACGGTGCTTCCGATGGTGATTCGAATGATGATTCGGATGATGATGATGATCACTGGGATGATGAGTATGCCCCGGCAGCGACTCTATACGCCCCACCATCACCAACACGATATTCTTCACAATCGATGCCATATACCTCACCAGAAGATTTGGACGACGTATACATCGCATAGGGCTTATTTACAACCAGGGGACACATCACGACTGCAATTCGGCGCAACATAGTTTTCATACACGATGGGTTGATTCGGGAACTCGGCGGCAGTCTTTTGTTGTCATGAATTGCATCAATCGGGTAAAAATTGATAATTTTACATTTATTTTCTCCCTTTTGTCTTTTTGCCTTTCTTTGTAAAATTGCCTCCTCCAGCTCTTGCTTTAGCCTTACCCAATACCTTTTGAGCCATTTTAAGATTCGAGGATCCACCCATGCCCCTCATGTCGGCAGCTCCATTCTTTCCCTTCGTCGTCAATCGCCTCGTCTGTTTCCGTTTCCCGGGCATGTTTGCTTTCAGTTGATCGAGGTACTTCTGCACATCTCCCGCTTTCCTTTGATGATGGTCGACTGCTTTCTTCTTACTTTGAGTCTCCTCTACGTCATCATCATCACTAAGATCATCTAACGATATAAGGGATGTGGTAACCGTGACACGGCCTCCCCACTTCTTTTCGGCTTGCTCGTCGTCGTATTTCTTTTGCTTCACTACTAAATCCTCACTTTTTGCATCAACTGATTTTTTTATGATATCCACACTTGCTTGTGAGTTGTTATCATCGTCACCGTCCTTCAATACTCCCGCATTTAGAAGTTCCTCTTCCAACAATATCTCTTTTTGTCTCTCGGCTTCTTGCACTCTCTCTAGGTCATCTTTCTTTTCCTGTTTTCGTTGCTCAATTTTTTCTTTGCGATCCTTCACCCTCTGCATGGCCAAACCAAAGGCCCTCCGTTCCCTTTTCCGTTCTGAGAACCCTCGCAGATGGTCTTTTCTAGCATCAGGATCAAACACAATTTCAAGCTTTCGTCCTTTCTTCTTCTTTGATGACATGGTATTCTTCTTCGACGACATGGTGTGTCTCTTTGACGAGGTGGCATTCTTCCTTGACGTCATGGTATTCCTCTTGTCAAACGACATGGTATTCTTCTTTGACGACATGGTAAGGAATGTGTTGTCTGAAGTTTCTATTATTTGTTCTGTCAAAAAAGTTTGTGGCTACAGCATGGAGACGACGGGCAGACCAATAAAAGAACTAAGCCAGTGTTTTGTTCTCAAAAGAAAGGTTCGTGTTGACTGCTTTAGTTTGATCTTCAGATATGTTGGCACCATTTGCAAGGTCGTTGACGTATATGCTGGCCCTCCAGATGATGGCAAATACCAACACAACGAAAGAAGCAGTCCAGAAGCCACCGCCGTCGCTCTACAAACGAGTTCTCCCAGACTCTTGCACTGCCTTTTCTTCATCGAGTGGCAAGGTTCGTGCTGATTGCAATGATAATTACTTACCATTTGTTCTTCCACTGAACAATTGTCTTTTCAGAGGATCTTTGCGTCTGCTCTTGCACACAATGGTCTGAAGTCATTTTATTCATTGATTCAACAATTTACGACCCAATCGGAGCCTGCTTATTGTGGATTGACTACTCTAGTGCTAATCTTGAATGCTCTTTCAGTTGACCCTCTCATCAACTGGAAAGGTCCATGGCGCTGGTACTCAGAAGAACTTCTAAACTGCTGCTTACCCTTGGAAGAGATCAAAACTTCAGGAATAACTATAATGGATTTTGCCTGCCTAGCTAGATGCCAAGGCTTGCAAGTCGAAATGACTTATGCAGAAGAAGATGGTCTTTCCAAATTTCGGCAAGCAGTGAAAGAGGCATGCGTCGAATCATCACCATCTTCATTTCCTTCCGACGGTCTTTTTGATAGGAACCAGCAAGAATCAAGCATCAATACACCCAGCCCGGATGAAAAGCTAGACAAAGTGTTGGCAGTTTCATATTCACGAAAGGTCTTGTCGCAAACCGGATCTGGACATTTTTCTCCTATTGCAGCTTACGATCCAGAATCTGACCAAGTTTTGATTCTGGACACTGCACGGTTCAAATACGGGGCCCACTGGACCAAGCTCGAGCTTCTGTACGATGCTATGAAACCTATTGACACAACCTCTGGTAAGAGTCGTGGGTACGCGCTCTTATCCTTTCCAGACGACAAGTTTGGATGCTGTCGTCTAAGTAGCAAATCTGAAGCGACGGCTGTTCAGCCAATGTCATTGTTATTCTCGACAAAGCTCTCTCAAAGTCCAGCGCGCAAAAAGTACAAAGATTTCCTCAACAAGTTGACTCAGAATGTCACCCTTGACATGGTTGTCGACTACTGGACTCAATCACCAGACACCTCGGTATGGGACATCCTGAAGCCATTATCTGTTCCAGAGAATCAGGATCAAAGGGAGTCAGTAAATGCTCTACATCGACTGATAGACGACGCCTGGGAAAACATTGATGGAACCCACGAGGCCCATTACGAAGAGCTGATACAACAAGAGTCCAATGGAAAAGCTGCCAAGGGGCACACTAACATTCTTCACTCAATCTTTGTTGTTTTTCTTGCATCATTGGAGGAAAGAAGTCGTAATGCAATTGTTCGGCAAGCACAACATGACAAAAAGACACATTCAGATCTTTCAATCGAACAACTCTTGAACGAGGCATCATTGATTGCAACGGAGATAGAGACCAGTGATCAAAATGATACTGGATGTCCAAAGAAACGGTGTTGCAAAAAACGGAGATTGGAACGATGGGAAAGCAAGGCTACAACATAAAAACAAGAAGAAGAAAGTTATTTTACTATTAGTTGGCGTGCTTTTTGTGTTCGATGGTGTGGAGTTTTGTATGCTGTTTCAATTTTTTCATGATTTTTGTCCGAGGACAGGAAATCGAATCTCTTCGCGACGAGATCGATGATGCATCCGTTTCGTCAAGTAGGAAATCGTATGATGTGGTGAGCCTTACAGAGTACATTCATGGTTTCTCGTCTTCGTCAGATGTCCTAACCAGATTTATTCGATACTGAAGGAATTGTAGTCTCTGACTTCATTCACGATTTCTAGAGCCTTGCCCAACAGGTCTTCCATTTCTTGACATGCTTGTCTTCGCTGAGCAACGTCTTCAGCTTCCTTCATCAATATATCGATTTCTGCTTCTCTGTACAATTCTGAGACTAGTTCATTTTGCATGGCATCCTTGACATGGTTTACCAGAAAGTACATGATTGTTTTTGGAACCATATCAATAAAGTTCTTTCGAACAACCTTGAAGTAAGAATCGATGAGAGACTTAATGACTTGCATTTCAGTGAGCTCCCGGTCAGTTGGTGGCACGTCCGTTTGCTTCATTGTGTCTGGAACTTGAGGAAGGTGCACAATAGTGGGCGGCCCACCTTCGACTCGAGACCTGTCTGGTGGAGGAGTCTTGCCACCCCGGAAAATGAAGTTCATGATGCCATTCTTTTCACCATCCCCATATGGTGTTTCTTGACCATCTTCATCGTCAGCATTATAGTAGTTACTGGCTGTGGATTGAGGAGTGGTTGCAATCTCCATAGGCCTTCTAGGTTCTTGAGTTCCTTCACGGTTCATCAAGTTTGCAACAGCACGAGATCCACCAATAAAGTCTGGGTGGCTTGTGTTTATGTACTAAAGAGAGCCAGGAAAAGGAACGTATTAGCAATGATGAAAGGGAAAAAAATTGACTTCATCCTTAGATGAAATGCACTTACAGCCAGTTCAATCTTGACAAGATTTGAGACCATCATTTGTGTTGGAGCCATGCAACGTTTTAGCAAAGCCGACACAACTTCCACCATCCGGTCCTTGAGAACAGGGAACCGCGTCAACTCCTTCGGTTCGGATTGAGAAGCAATGCGTTGCAACTCTTCGTAGACAAGGTCAACGCATTGGCCGCCTGGTTGCTCTAACCTTGTGATTTGTCTTCGCACCAGAATATCAAAGGAGATTTCTGGCACGAATAGTGCACGTCGCGTACCGTTGGCATTTGTGATGGTAGTGCGAATTTCGTCATCCGTCAAACCATCAAAAGCGCCGACTGTCATCAGCGAAGTGGCAAAGATCTCGGTAAAGATGTAGTTGACACGGGCACCACCAAATAGTTCAACCATGGCAAGGTTTCTTGAGTTGCCATTATTCAATTCACCTCCCCTACCGTCAATGATGGAGGCAAAGTTGGTTGCAAATTTGGAAAGTAATCCAAGCAGAGTTCCACCTAGTGAAGATCGTGATTGCTGATTTGATGAACCCAATGCTTCCATTTCTTGCTGCACGTCACCCATCATCGATGAAATACGATTCTTCACTTCTGGAAGACACTCCCGAATGTGGTGCATAAGAATGGTATTGAGAGCTTTTGCAAGCGTCCCAGTTCCGCATTTCTCACGAAGAGTGCGGTCGTGAGAATAGACTGGGTGAGTTTTGAAGAATTCCTCTTCCTTCTTAAGACCTTCACGAATACTGAGATCTGCATTGATATCCTTTTGTCCTCTGTTGACAACACCAATGTATCCCCGCTTCAAGGGAATCAATTGGTTCTTGAGGACTTCCGAAGCGTCTGTGCCAGGGTCCATCAAGTCAAGCTTTGTCAAGACTCCAATAGTTCTGTTTCCATACGGGTCAGCGGCCTTGGCAAGTTGTAGAGCATCGCTGTTGGCAATATCTGTGTTTGCCGCAGTAACAGCCAGAATGATAGCGTTGGGATTCGAAATGAACTGAAGGAGCATTTCATGAATTTGCTCCTCAATGTTCTCTGGTTGATCGCCAACAGGAACCTTGGTCATTCCTGGCAAATCTACCAATGTCAAAGCAAGGACACGGGGAGAGTAGATCTTGAGGTGAATTGGATTGTTGCTGATACCCTTATTGTTTCCGGTAAGACGATCAGTTTCTCGAACAATTTCCCTGCGAATCTCTCCAAATTTGTGGAATTTTTGACCAGGCATGTGCAGAAATTCTCCCCATTCCGCTTCGGAGTCGCCTACGATATTCTCAAAAGACTCTTCCGAATCTTCTGACATTCCCATAGCACGAGTGTTGTAAAGTTGCAAGACCAGTGGCCTTCTTGTGACAATACCAGTTCCACGAGGCAAGAAGGATCGACCTACGATTCCCTCAAGGACACTGGATTTACCAGAAGACTGTCCTCCCACCACAACAATCTGTGGCAGGTCGAGTTGCGTGTTTTGACCGACTGCGCCAAGCACATCTTGGAGCTTGGAAGCAATTGGAATCAGCTGATCCATTTTTTTTCCTTCACAGCTTTATAATAGCGAGTTTTGTAAGAGTTCTGCAGTGCTGTACCTATGACAAGGAAACGTCTATAGGCTGCAGGCTGTTGGCTTTGTTGTTGTCGTGAAAAGATGACAGCGATTCTCCAAGAAGGAGCACGGCAGGACACAAAAAATTCAAACACTCCGGAATTCAAAAATTTGCCGCTTTCGTACACTTGTGTGTACGTGCGTATCGATTGTACAGCAAACTTTAGTCCGCTGGGTCCAAGTAGCATTGGTTTGCTCCGAACGAGTTCCAAAATCTCCCCCTTAGATTCCGGGGAACATCGTCACGTTTCATTTCGTTGTCAAATCAGCCAAAATTGTTGGTCATTCATCAACACAAGTTTCAATTGGCATCTGTCAGTCGAGTACTTGTACAAAGAGTGTCATCATCCAAACCGGGTTGAACGTCACCCATAATAGCGGTCCACTGGTACCTGATTCTGTCATGTCTCGTCCTTTCAATACACAAGATTCTGGGAACCTCCGTGACGACGGAAACTATACGGCTGCTGGAAAGGGCCAGATCTGCATCCCCACCAAAGAAAAGAATTTGCAATTCAAAAAGCTAAAGGCCATAAGAGACAATCAATTATGCTTTGATTGTCCTGCTCCTAGACCTACTTGGGCATCTGTCACATATGGTAGGTTGATTGCATCGCAACAATCTCCCTATTCCTGTACCGATTGTTGTCTAACCTTTGCCAATCGCAATTACTACTTATTTTTTCTTCAGGTGTTTTTCTTTGCTTGGATTGTTCTGCGACACACCGATCTATGGGTGTGCACACTACTTTCGTGCGTAGTGTCGACCTTGATGAGTGGACACAACGTCAAATCGATGCCATGAGATTGGGAGGAAACGGCAATGCTAGAAAATTCTTCCGATCACATGGTGTATCTGATATGCACGCTAAGATTGACAAAAAGTACACCTCCAAAGGATCACAAGTGTATAGGGCGGAACTTGCTAAACTAATTGAAGCTGCCGCAGTGCAGCGGGGTGAAGGAACAGGTAATGATGCTGTGGTGGCAACTGGAAACATTCTAGAGAACCTTGCCTTGCAGCAGCAACAGGAGGCTGACCAAGCGGGTACGCAGTCGGCAAAAACATTGAAACCAGCAACTGTTGCACAACCTAAGGCCCAGCTGGCTTCTCAAATGACTGGAACCAGAGGAAAGCTAGTGGTGACACCTCCAAACAGTGGAGGAGTCCCAGTCATCCGCAAACCAACTGGGTCTCTTCCAACTCTCCGAAAACCAGCCGGAAAGCCCGCTTCTACAACAATGCTGATGAAAAAGAAGCCCACCGGGGCAAAGCTACGTATCAACAAGCTGGCGGTCGATGATGATTTTGGTAGCATGGACGCACCAGCCCCTGCACCTGCTCCAGCACCCGTTGTAGCTCCAGCTCCCGTTCCAGTGATCGTCCAAGCCCCTGTTCCCGCACCAGCCCCAGAACCACCAAAGTCAAGTATGGAAACTGGAGTCAGCAAGCTACAGTCGATGAATGCAGATTTCTTTTCAGGGCTTTAGTTTTGTGACGTGGATAATTAAGACTAGTAAGAATGTGATTTGGCATGTAATTTTGTGACTGTTTACATCTTGCACTGATATTGTGGAGCAGAGACTGTGCTTGCAGTTTGAGAGTTGATAGTTGAGCGTCGGATGCATACCGGAATAAGGTATAAGGTACGATTTGATTTTTGAAAATTCGAAGTACTTCACTAGTTCCACGTGACATCAAGAAACACCAACCACAAACTCACAAAAACGCACGTAGTGTCACATTCAATCGAAAAAATGAAGTTCGTTGTCGCTGTATTTGCTGTACTCTCAGTGACACAAGCATTTGTTCCGCTATCAGGCGTGCGTCCAGCAATTGGATCCAGTCGGGATTTCCTTCTAAAGGCGTCTGATGGAGATGAGAGTCCAAAGCCACCAAAGTGGTCTCGCATCGAAGGAAACCAATTGGAGCCGACCGCAAAGGACTTTGAAATTATGGATGAGATGATCACAAAACTTGCCAACGCAGCGCCCTATGAGCTACCAAATGCTGTCAGAAGAGCCTTTCGAGTCATTTCTAGTCCCAAGTTCTTCATGCGCATTGCTGAACGAACAGATGCCACCGAGGATCCAGTTGAAAAAGCAAAGCTTGGAAGTCTAGCTTCCAACTTGGTTTCAACACTTGAGGTCGTTGTCGAAACAACTGAAGAGACGCTAGATGAACGTGCCAGGGAGGTAGAGGCTGTTCTCAAGGCAGCAGCTGAACCAGAAACGGGCGAATTTCTCGTACCTCTTCTCCCAACACAAGTTCAAGGAATGAGAAAGACATTGGAAGCTTTGGAACCTTCCTCATTGGATGAAGGCTTCTTGTCAACAGTAGACGCATGGATGAACAAGAGTCACCAAGATGGAATGGACGGTATGGTCGGAATTTTGCAAAAGGTTCTTCAAATGTACAGTGGCATACAAATTAAGAGAGCAAAAGAGAACATGGAAAGCGCTGAATCAACACCTGCTTCTGAGCTATTTGAGAAACTACTGCAGACGGATACCGAGCTTTGGGATGTTGAAATCAGAAACGGAACAAAAGAAATTAAGTGTTCACCCCTCGTCAGAGAGATCCAGAAGACAATGGAGAGTGTCGTTCTTGGCCTGGAGAATGGATCTATGGCGCAAAGGGTCCAAGCAGAGTACCTTCGCGAGTTGATCACGAGAGTTGAAGCCATTCAACAAAAAGAGTAAATCAGTAGTGAACCAAAAACAAAATGTTAATTGCTAGAAAAGTTGAAGTTTTTGAGAGCAAAGAAAGTCATCACTCTTGCCAAAACCAGATATAGTGCCAAAACAAAAATGTCTTGAAGGAGGTGATCTGGGGTGAATCGACCACCAAAGAAATTGTCAACATAGTCCCCAACAGTACCAATGCAAGCATTAGTGCTGTTGCGTCCGTCGCATCCCAGGTAGAGGAAGAAATCACTGCCTTCAACAGCCTCGACCGGGCGCCGATCGTCACTGAACTGTGTAATCACAAGTCCCTCGTAAACGTAGTGTCCAGGGGTAATCCAATAAGTGAAGTCGAATAGACCTGTGAGAAATTGCGGCCGAACAATGAGGCCAGAGAAGAAGTTGTTCAACCCGATGAAGACGCTTGCTAGAATTTGTGCAGTGGTCATGGAGTTCACAAGACACATGAACGCCTGCCCAAAGTAACTGTAGATTGCAAGATTGAAACTGAAAAAACCCTGCAGGAGGAGTCAGCGCATTGGGAAACGATAACAAGAGACACCGTACTGCAGTCACAAAGCTTACCCAGTAGCCAATGCCACTTCGAACTTGAGAAGTGTCTGTTTGGCCTGCGACCGAAAGATACACAAAGGTAAAGAGAAAAGAGGCTGCAATAATAAACCACTTTTCTGCAATACCTAGCGACCAACCCAGGGAAATATTCTCGACCATCCCTGCCGCGCGATGCCGGTAGAATACATCGCGAATATTCAACATCACTGGCAGCACTGACGTGATCGAAAGGATCCCGATAATGATGAAGGACAGGAAAGTTACAGACAACCGGGCTCTCATTTCTGATTCAGTAAACACGTCTGGAGTGCGGTTTGTCACAAATACAGCTCCCATTATGCCTGCGATCGCTATGCACACCATCAAGCGGGCTCGGTTGTAAGCTGGAGATCGCCAATATATCGTCTGCAGGCGCTTGTTCATCAGCCGTTGTCTATTATCTGCTTTGGTTGCGAATCGAGATCGGAAAGATATCTCTAACGCTGGGATCAATGTTTGTTTGACTTCGGATAGTTGCCCCTTCAATGTTTCATACTCAACTGAGTCTCTGTATTTCTCTGCTAGGTCCATCGTCTTGTTGCATATGTCCACTTCTCTCAATACCCAATTGGCTGGGTTGTCACCAATAGCAATTCGGTTTGCTCCCTGTCGTTCGAAGTAATCTATCATGGTAGCTGACTGATCACCAAGCTCGCCAAAGTAGACTACTTCTCCTCCGCTTTTTAACAGAAGCAGGTCATCCTAGCTCAAGAGAATTAGCAAAATGAGAAAGAACAAAGCCGTGAAAGAGAAAACAGGCAAGATACTTACAAACAAATCGAATACAGCTGAAGAAGGCTGGTGAATTGTTGCACAGATAGTGCGGCCTTGGTCTGCGATTTTTCTCAATAACTTGACGACCAAGAGAGCACTCCGAGCATCCAGACCAGTCGTTGGCTTATAACCACAAAAAATGGCGTCAAAAGTATGCGGGGCGCATCAAAGTCATTGTAAATAAGAACTTACCTCGTCCAAAAACAGTATAGATGGCGATGCTGCTAATTCTACTGCAATTGACATACGCTTCCGCTGCTCGAAAGTTAAGCCGCCTTCGTCGTGACTCCCAACTAATCTGTCAGATATTCCTGTTAGCTCTAGTGTCTTCAACACGTAGTCGCAAAATTTCTCTTTCTCTTCCTCTGATTTCACCTTTCTTTCGTCTAATCTCAGCCGAGCAGAAAATAGAACTGTTTCCCTTACTGTCAGCTGTGGTGTCTGCACATCGAACTGTTCAACGTAGCCAGAACATCGACGAAAGACTGTCTCATCTTGGGAGTATCCGTTCAATAGGATTTCCCCTTGTACGGTTCCCGACGATTTTCTCATTGCAATGACATCCATCAGCGTTGTTTTTCCAGCACCTGAACTTCCCATCAAAGCGCACATTCGTCCTGTTTCGATGGGATGCGCAATCATAAGAGTGGAAACAGCATGTTGTTTCAGTGTGGCCACCTCAACCTACCTGATCTGAATGCTCCACTGACACTTTGCAGGAGTCGCAGCTCTCCATTGCCTTTTGATGTCGCAACATCGTAGCAAATATCTTCAAAGGATAGGGTAACTGGCTTGAATGACATGGTTACTGGTGATTCGCTCTCGTCGCTGACTTCTACGACATCACGTTCTTCAAGACCTGTTCCAACGCTGCTCACCCTAAATCTCGAAAGACCAATAGCTGATAGCAACACTGTTATGAGAATGTGTATCCCCATGTAGAAGAAGCCGAAATGAATCCATCCCGTATCCATAGCTTTGCCATTACTGTCGACTAGACCTATAAACTCAAGAACAAGATCCCCTTCCTCTTCGGAATAGAACGTGCTCCTATACTCGTTGATGAGAAGCGCTCGATAAGCCCAAGCAAGAGGGTTGTACCAATATATCCATACAAAGTAGCTTGGGATCACATTGGGTGGAATGATGAATCCACAAAACAAGATGAAGAATAGGACAATACAGGCACTGACAACCTGGACACTCGATTTCGACTTCGCAACTGTCGCGAAGGAGAAAAGTAGTTCATTCATCAAAACACTGAACGTGATTATGATCCCCATAAACAGAAAATAGTTCTCTATGGTTCGAGACAATCCAACCATAAAATACAGTATCGTACCAAAAGTGAAGCAGTCCATGATTGTCTGAAAGTAGTAGTTGTTGAACAAGAGATGAATTCAACAAGACACGAAGGCATAGGACCACGTACCTGGGGCAACTTGGATAGCGCTTTTCCAAGAATGAAGGGATATGACGAAAAGAAGTTTGCGTCCGCATGTTTGTAAAATGTCGCTCTCTCTTCGACAAAACCAGGGGCGGTTGTCATTCCTCCCAGCATAATGAAGAGCATGCCCTGAAACAACACTCCAAGAATAGAGATGACGTCCTCTGTTTGGAAGAACACCCCACCGACGCTTATGCCCATGATCGAATTCTTCACAGCGTTTGCAATCAGCACCCTTCTATCACGCTTCCATATTATCAGGCATCTCTTTAGAACCAGCCACATTGATCTCAGGATGGAGTTTGCATACTTCTTGTGGAATCTTCGAGAGTCCAGGTATTTGACGCCGCCTTTGGTCTCCATCGAGCTATTGTCACTCCACGAGTACTTCGAAGGAGTCTTCAGAGAAAGTTGAATTTGATTGCCGGCTTCGCTCTCTTGAAACGCAGCAGCCAGCTCGCTAGCTGAGTGGGCGAAAGCTTGACCAGCAGACGGTGTGAAGAATTTCTCGCCATCTGAGGTAGACAAGAGTTGCAAAAAATCAGCAATGTCGAGGTAATCTGGTGCGGTGTAGCCAAGCGATGCAAAGTATCTCTCGACGTCATCGATGGGACCAGCGTAGATCAGTTTCCCTTCGGCAAGCAGAATGATTTCGTCAAACAGGCTGACTGTTTCGGGACTTGGTTGTAGTAAGGATATCACATGCGTCCTCTTGTATACCTTTCCAAGCTGCATGAATGTTTCTATCATATCAAATGTGACAGCGCTGTCCAATCCATTCGATATCTCATCCCCACAAAGAATCGGTGATCCGTTCATCATCATTTCACCCACTGTCACTCGCCGTCGTTGCCCTCCACTGACTCCTCGAACAGTATCATCACCGACAAAGGTATCTTTGACGTGATCCAAGCCCAAGCATTTCTCTGTTGATTCCACAAAGATCCCATCTTTGTCTGCTTGCACAGCCTGCTCTTTGGCTTCGGTATCATTATTGACAGCGGTATCTAGATGCGTTCCACCTTGCTTGCATTGAAAGGCGAATTCAAAAGTCTCATCCACAGTCAGTCGTGGGGCATGTCGGTCCAGTTGTTCCACGAAGGAAATCGCGTTTTCAATGTGAAAGTCGTCATTTCCTTCGAGTGTTCGTCCATTGTACATGACATGACCAGAAATCCCCTCCCCATTTTTAACCGATAACCTGCTAGCGATGGCTTTCAGCAGAGTGCTCTTCCCACTTCCGGGTGGACCCATCACTAGATACATTTTCCCAGGCTTGAGTGTGAAGGATATGTTCTCCAGAATATTCTTGGTGATTTCCAGGGATTCTTCCTCGCATGCCTCCTTCTGTCGATTCTTCCAGTACTTTACCATGTAATATAACGCGCCAGTATTGTAGACTGTTTGAATTTTGTTGAGATCACGTGATAGTGTTGCCGAGTAGTTCAATTTGTCAATTCGGACTTCGATTGGAAATTCTTGTTGGAACTTGGTGTACTCCGCCAGTTCCTTCTTTAACGCTCGCAACGATCGGGCTGTTTTTTCAACATCTTCTATTTGGTCCTTGTCCAGTTCTAAATCATTTACTCCAAAGTCGCCATCAACGTCACCATCACCGTTACCGGGGGACTTTTGATGTAAAAGTTCCAAATTGTCAGTGCTCGGTCTTGTGATGATTCGTTTCATGCGATTCTGCCGTGCCTTTTTGTTGGCAACAAGAAGTCCCAGGTGATCTAAACGGGTAACATCTCTAATCGACTTCAGAAAGGGAGTTTTTTGCTGATGATTCTCTTCGTCATCGTCCGGACTACTCGTCCGTTTCACCATCGCTTTCTTTGTGATGTGAATGTGCATGTCTGTGAATTCTCTGTGAATCAATCTCACGCACGGGATTAAAACAAAAAGGACTATAGTAGCTCGCATTGGCACGTGGATCAGAAGGGAAGGCCAGCTCGCTAAAGTCGCCGTTTTCCGTTTCATCAGAAAGTGCGCAGCCTCGGCAGAAAGGTCCAACGAGGGCGGCACCAACGAGAAGAAACTTTGAACAACAAGGCAACTTCGGCGGAGATTATACTGTAGGAAAATGGCAAAATGGTTTCGTTCAGAACCGATGGAGTACATCTCCATCATCATGAATGAAGATGCCTCTCATGATTGTCTCGCTGATCTCGGAAAGCTTGGCGTAATTCAATTCACGGATGTATGTTGGATCTTTATCTTTTGCATTAACTCGTGCTTCTTCCTGGCTTGATATCCTCACAGTATCTTTTCATTCACTCTTTAGCTCAATCCCGAACTGACACCATTCCAACGTAGATACGTTTCTTATGTGAAGCGATGCGATGAACTCGAACGCAAGCTTCGATACTTTGGACAAGAAATTGAAAAGTTTGATCTGGAAGTTGCCTCGGCCGGAAACGTAGATACTTTCTTGGCATCCCCTCCCACTGTTGGAGGTGAATCAAAGGGAAGTGGAGCTCAACTTATTGAGAGCCTGGAAAACGAGCTTGTTTCTTACGAGTCCCAGCTTCGCGAATTGAACAACTACAGCGAGAAGCTTACAATTGAATACAACGAGAAGGTCGAACTTCAGGAAGTTCTGGAGAAGGCCCGCAGGTTCTTCATGATTGATGCTCCAAGACTTGCTGTCTCCGAGTTGACTACTGAGGGACCTGGGGGTAACGAGCAAGGTTTGTTGGATGCCGGAGGTATGGAATCTAGACCTGACTTGGATATGCGTTTCTCCTCTATCACGGGCGTTGTCGCAAGTGAAGAAAAGTCTCGATTCGAGCGCATGATCTTCCGTGCCACACGTGGAAATTGCTACGTCCGCTTTGCTCCAATCAAACAACCCATTACCGACCCGGAATCTGGTCTATCAGTTGAGAAGTCTGTTTTCATCATCTTTTACAAGTCTGAGAGTATCGAGGTCAAACTGAAGAAGATCTGTGATGCTTTCAGCGCTCACCGTTACAGTCTTCCTGATATGGATGATGCTTCCTCTGTGGATCAAATGCTAACAGAAAACGCACAAGAACTTGTTGATTCCAGAACAGTTCTGTTGAAGAATCAAGACACACGCTACCGCCTGTGCCAAATGCTTGCAAAGCATAATGAACGCTGGATTTGGATTGTCTTGAAGGAAAAGGCAGTCTACCACTCTCTCAACATGTTCAAGGCTGATGTCTCCGGAATGCTTCGAGGTGAAGGTTGGGTTGTTGCCGAAAACCTTGACGAAGTACGCGAGGCCGTTGAGAAGGCCCATGCCAATATGGACATGGCCATGCCAAGTCTTGTGGACCATGTTCCACAACCCTGGCCAACTCCTCCCACCCACTTTGTTACAAACAAGTTCACATATGGGTACCAGGAATTCGTCAACACCTATGGTATTCCTCGTTATCGAGAAGCCAATCCCGCTCTTTTCACTGCCGCCACTTTCCCATTCCTGTTTGGTGTCATGTACGGTGATGTCGGGCACGGTCTTTTCCTGCTCAGTGCCGGTCTCTTCCTTCTGTGGAAGGAGAAGGAGCATGACAACATGAAGCTTGGAGAAATGGGTGAAGGTATGCACGCTGGGCGTTACATGATTACAATGATGGGATTCTTTGCTGTTTACGCTGGTTTTGTCTACAACGATTGTTTCTCGCTCGGTCTGAACTTGTTCGGTACTCGATGGGAGTTCGATGGACAAGATTCTGGTTCAGTAGAGGAAGGCACAATCGCTTATACTACTGCCCAATACGGATCTTCCGAATCCGTCTATCCATTCGGTCTCGATCCTATCTGGCACGTATCCACGAACGAGCTTTTGTTCTTTAACAGTTTCAAGATGAAGCTATCTGTTATCTTTGGTATTCTTCAGATGTTTATGGGGACCTGTCTCAAGGGCCTGAACGCAATCTACTTCAATGAGAAACTGGACTTCTTTTACGAATTTATTCCTATGGTTGTGTTTGCATCATCTCTATTTATGTACATGGTCTTCCTTATCTTTTACAAGTGGACAATTGACTGGAATTCGCGAATGCTTTCCGCAACCTGTCTGGATCCTAACGGAGACGGATGGGGAAGCGCCGACTACGCCGGAGAATGGACTATTTGTGACCAATCTGGAAATGGATACTGTACTCCAGCCGGATACAGCTGTGTAGATGGTGACGACACCGCTGCCAAATGCCCTCTGGACTTCGGAGGATCTGGTGATGGTTGCCAGCCACCAAACTTGATCACCACTCTGATCAATATTGCCCTGCAACCTGGAACTGTTGATGAACCCATGTACTACGGACAAGCTGCTGTCCAAAACGTTCTTTTGCTAGCTGCTTTTGGCTCTGTTCCCATTTTGCTTCTTGCCAAGCCATACATTATGAGTAAGCAACATGCGTCGCACAGTCATGAAGGTGATGAAGAGGGACACGGAGATGACGAGGAGGAACATGGATTCGGAGAAATCATCATCCACCAAGCTATCGAAACTATCGAATTCGTTCTTGGTATGGTTTCCAACACGGCATCATACCTTCGACTGTGGGCCTTGTCTCTTGCCCACTCTGAATTGGCCACTGTCTTCTGGGAAAAGGCCATGTTGTCGACTTTGAACATGAACTTTTTTGCCACTTACATTGGTTTCGCTGTTTTCGCTGGAGTCACAATGGGTGTCCTTTTGATGATGGATGTGCTTGAATGTTTCCTCCACGCACTCCGTCTTCATTGGGTTGAGTTCCAAAACAAGTTTTTCAAGGCTGATGGTGTCCGATTTGCACCATATTCTTTCCAGCAAATTATCAAGGAAGCATCATAAGCTGTGTTTAGTGCAGATACAATCATCTTCTTTATTTAGTGTGTATCTTCGTTTAATCACATGCTCGTCCCACCGATTCTTCTTCGGTTCATTTTGACAAAACGACGATTCCCTTTATCGGAGTGCTCTCTACAAAAGGTCTGATAAGGGACCATTTACTGATGTGTGCAACTTTTTTGAGGACAAAAGTATATGGCGTATTAGTAGAACGCAAGCATCATATTAGTTTGAAGCACATATTGGTAATGTAGTCTATGATTTATAGTCGCAATCCAGTTCTCTGGCAAATGGATTGGAATCCCGAAGCAATTTTGGGATCAGAGCTCACGCCAAGTTGGATAATTGGGGAAATCACTCCTGGATTTGCGGTGTTGAGTTGCTCCAAGGACTCTTTGAACATCGCCATGGGATCCGCGATATTTGGGAAAGGATCGTGAGCCTTTTTAGTGGCAAGACTCAACTGAGAATACGAAGCATCATAGGCAATTTCCATCTCTGGTTCATCGCCAATGATTTCATTGGCACTGAAAGTGTTGGAGCTGAGAATTCCCACAAGAGACGCAAATGTTTGTGCCCAAATCTTCTTGACATTGTCATCAGCAAGGAGAGCAGGAGTCTCGCACAACAGTCGAGTGAGACCGACAGCTTGAGTCTTCGCCAAGATGAGGCTGTGAGCGGCAATCTTTGCCTTTGGAGACCAAATTTGGACGAGTAAAGGCAACGCGGCCTGGTTAAGGTAACCAAAAATGGCTTGTCCACCATGAAGCCCGGAGAAAAGGGCGAAGTATTGAATAGCGAGGACGGGAAACTTGTTGGACTTTCCTTGCATCAGCTTGTGGAGCGTGATCCTGAAAACTTCCGGAAGATATTGGCTCAATTGATCCATTGGAACATAGATCGTGATAGCAGTGAGAAGTTCGCATGCACTGGCTTCCGTGGCCTTCGAAGCAAGTAGTTTTTGAAAAATTCCAAGAAAAGGAACAAGATGACCCCCAGCCACAAGATCAGCTGCAGCCATCTTGAGGTATGCGGTCAAAAGGCGAACCAAACCTGGAACATTGCCTTTTCTTTCCCAGAGAGACGCCGTCAGAAGAGGTTCGAACAGAGACGTGTAGGCCTCCCCAAGACCAGTTTCCTTCGGTCTATATTCCAACAATTGAGCAAGGACCTGGAAAACATACGGCGTGAATTCTGAAATATCCATTTGAAGCACTGTTTGGAAAGGTGGGAAGAGAAGAGCCTCTAATTGCGCCGTTTGTGAAGGGTCCTTCGAACAAACGTTTCTTACAAGAGCAGCAATGGATTCAAACAGGTAATGATTGTAGGAAGGATTTCTTGGATTCTTGCATACGCGTCCGAGCGCAGCAGCAAGCTTGTTGAAGACGATGTCTGTGATTGGGACGACATCTTCGCCAGCTCGAGACAATGCTCTCATTGTGCACTTCATTACGTGCTCATTTTCGTTCCACTCGGCGTTGTCAATGATGCCGAATAGCCCGGTGAACAAACTCTCAAGAAGAGGCTGAAGCTCAACACGTGAAATCTTGTAGCGCTTCTGCTGGGTTGTGGCATCAACTTCGGATGTCATCATGATACGCTCAATAGCATACCCAGCAAGGGTATGTACAACAATACTCGGAGAGCCCAAGTGGGCAATCAATAGTGGCAGCAAACCGATAAGCTGTTCCCTAGTAAACTGCTTGCGAAAGGTGCAAACGAATTTGAGACCTGTGGCCTTGACCATTGGGCGGTTGGAATGATTGGTATCTTGCAACTCAGAGAAGACTTGGGTAGAAAAGAATTCGAGCATATTGACATTGTCGTTTAGTTCAGAGACGCCTTGATGACTCTCGAGACGGATAGCAATTCCTAGCATGAGATGAATCTGAAATATTGCAACGAAGACAAAAAGGTGGTTAGTCAACCATCACGATTGCAGAAAAATTGAGACCTGTCAATACGTACAGCGGCATCTTTGGCAGCCCATTTGCTCGGATCACGAGCAGACTGCGCCAACATGTCAGCAATATGTTGCTTGCAAATTTCAGAAGTTGGAACTTCGAATTGTCGACACATTGCTCGTAGCAAGTCCCGCGAGCATTTGCGTCTGGATTCACTATCACTTCCTTCAATTTCGGTCAAAATGTATTCTTGTGGATCATCCTCGAATTTCTCCTCATCAGCCTCTCGGACCATGAGATTTGGAATAACAATACTGGTGACAATTTGTTGTAGTGTTGATTGCTCTTGGAACAGGGCATTATGCATCTTCTTTTCAACCAGCGAACTCAAGAAGTTAATGCTACCGACGGTCAAACGATCATGCTTGGGGTGTGGAGTCAACCCAATGAGGAGGTTCCAGACCAATTTAGTAAAATCTGGGAGGAAAGGGAGGAAGGGTTCCTCGTCCTTGTCCGCATAGATCTTGAGATTCTGAATGATGGCCGCTTGGAGCTTATCGATTGGACTGGGATCAGTCTCCTCATCGGGGTCCACTAACAATGGATTGGTGTATTGCAGGTATTTGGCAAACTCATCCATCCACTCCTTGATGTGATCCTCAAAAAACTCGGGAAGATCTTGAAAATTCAAAGAGAAGAAAATACGACACATCAATCGAAGAGACTCGAAGAGTTGGATCAACCTTTGGGGATCGTTCTGGCTCGCTTCGACATGTTTTCCAGTTTGGGCAAACATGATCAGCAAGGGTTGTTGGAGATGATTCAAGGCAAAGATCAAGTCGGCGTAAAGAGCGTCACTTCGTTGGACGTATCGGAAGCGCTTGAGAATAGCATTGACAGTCATCAAACATCCATTCACCACTGCAAGATCTGGAGACTGCATCTTTTGGACGAGCTCTGGAAGCAAGTATTCCCACTTTTGAGGAAAGTCGACACCAGCAATGAGACTAATACTCTCCGAAACTTGTGCTTGGATTTGTGGTGGCACTGTGCACATGAGTTCGACAAGGTGTTTTTTTACGGTGGTTCGATCATCCCCAGAAATTAAAATTCCTTGTCGATCCACTTCCTGTACAGAAGAAAATGGAGGACTTAGTGTGAGGCAAACTTCCGAAATAATACTGCAGTATCTTGCTCTGTCGACGTACATCTTTGGATTCATCCCACCCCTTCTTGATTAGATTCTTGAAGTGAACAGCAGCTGATTGTCTCACGGCTGGGTCTGTACCATCAGCGCTTGCCACTAGACGAACGACTTCCATAGCATGCCCAGGTCGTTTGGATGCCTGGATCAATTGAGCCTCCGCTGTCAATGACAAGGATAAATCAGAATCAGTTAGTGATTGGTCAGCAAATTTGGAATAGTTTGTTCATGTCTTTGCGAATCTCTCATCACGCATACAAAAAAACATTTTTCATCGCTGCCTCTTCTTACCTTGTTTGCGGGCATCCGCATAGGGCGAGATGGTTTGAGAAAGCACTTGTGCCAAGTCGAATTGGGCCATGGTTCAATCTTGGTGTTTGAGCGTACAGCGCTTTGAACTTCGAATTTCGAACTGTGCGATGCAAATTTGACCGTTATTCCAGGATGATAAAAAAATAGCTGAAACGTCTGTCATTCTCCCGAAGTGTGTACAATACAGCAGTACCTAGTTCAGTACGAGCAGTAGTACCCAGACATGCCACTTACCGTACACTTGTACCGTACCTCCCTATATACATATGTCTCCCTATTTTTCGCAACAAGTTTATAGAAGGCTTGCTAGTCCTAGCTCAAAATCTTCTATTGGTTTTATTCAAGTGTCAACTTTCTATCATCTATAACCCGTTCCTCTTTGTCCACCCGTTGAAAACAAAAGTTGTCCCTTGCCTCCTCCTTTTCCCTTCTTTTTGCCTCCAGGTGTTTTTTTCACTGGCGAAGAAAGCGCAGGGAAACCTTGTCTCTGCAGCGGTTTCGCACCACCCCAGGACGGTGGGGCAGGGTTACTGCCACTACTAGGGATAGATGTGACAGAACACAAGGTAGGAAAGGCCTCGGTGGATGAGACTACCAAACCATTATCCCTGGCCGCTGCCATGAAATTCAATTCTTGGTTTTGTAGTGGAGCCTGGATTCTAGGCGAAGCGCTTAAAGGAGGGCTAGCTCCTAGAATATCCCTGGAACCGTCTCCTCCCAATGTCGCATCAAAGTCTGCTGCACCGAGATTGAATTCCTCGGGAACGTACGGTTGGAAAAAATCGTCCCCCGGATCAATGGTTTGGAATCTTGATCGTCGCTCGTTGATTCGTTGCATTTCTTCTCTTTCCTTTGCTTTATCAGCCTTCTTCTCTGCTTTGACTTTGGATTGGCGTCGTTTGCGCCGATTGGCAAATTCGTTCTTGAATTTTTGCTTTGCTTGCTCTGTCAAGATATGGTTAAGATCCAATTCCACAAACATAAAGTCCACATACAATGGTAAATGGGACAAAAAGGGTAATCGCTTCTGTAGCTCTGGTGTCATGTTCTTACGATCAATTTCGAGGACCCGTCCCTTGATCCTATCGGGTAAAGGGAACCGAAGTTCCTCTCCGGAGACTTCTGGTCTCCCTCTTCGAAAGTCAGCTAGCAAACAATTCATATTGAAACCACACAAAAATACCAGTTGCCCGTCTTCGGCTTGATAGTACTCCAAAGTGGATGCTTCATCCATGTACAAGCTACCAGCGTATCGTTCCAATTTATTCCTTTTTGGTTTTCCACCAGCCAACTGCATCTCGACATTTTCAGAAGCCTCCTTCTCGTTACCAATCGAGCTACATCTGTGTGTTGACGCTAACAATGGATCTGGTAACAGCTGCTGATAAAAGCCACTGGTTGGCTTCACCATGTCTTGCTGGAAGGTTACCTCCGTCGGTGCCTCAATTTCGGCAGTCTGAATATCCTTCAGTACCATTTCCAAGGCCATTTGGACAAAGACCTGATCCAAGCAGTTTTGTGGTAGTGACTTGGCTTCTTCTTCCACCTCGGTTCGGTTTTGGTAGAGTAATGACAAATACACCGACGAATCGACATAGTTAAAACGAGAAAATTTTTCGTCAGCATCCCCAATGCAAGGGACACAAGATGGATGGGAATGTTTGGAATAGCCTGGAATGGGAATATAGGGTGCTGAACACGTCTTTTCCCGATGTAGTTTGACCAAGGTGATCGATTGCTGTACTTCTGGTGCTACCACATTTTCCAACATGACCGGCTTCAAGTCTTCCAAATGAATGGGAATTGCACAACAGGGACACCTGACTTGATGATTTGATTGGGCCGCACTGTTGGCATGAACATGGTGCAATAGACAAGAAAGGCAAAAGCAGTGTCCACACTTGGTAATGCGGGCTGATACAAATTCGCACAAGCAAATGGGACAGCTTGGTTCCTCATCCACTTTGTTGCTAGACAATGCCAGCATTTGCTTGACAATCCGGACCGATTCCCAGGATACCGGAGAGTCAGAGCCCTCAAAAGAATACTTTCCCTTGGATAATTTGGAATGGGCCTGCCGCGTCAAGCAAAATTGGTGCTCACTTGAAGAGTGTAGGTAAAACATGGCGGTATTTGCCTTTCGCCGACAGGAAGTTCGATCTTGCGCCGATGGTTTGTAGGCATTGTTCTGTTTTCGTCTGTTGTTGTAGTTTTGGAAGTTGCGATTGCGGTTCCGCTCAGGCTGTTGGGAAGGTGCTGGAGTCGAAAAGTGAAATCCCAACAAGTTTTGTGCAGACTGTCCCCGGTTGTTGCTACTGTTATTTTGCTGGCGACCCATCCTTGCAATTAGTAAAGAATGATTGGCAGGTTTGCCTGTCTGTCAACGAATCTCTATGTTCTATTTGCTGTCCTTGCTGTGAGAGGTGAAAGAAGACGACTCACTCTATCACTCCTATCAGACAATTCTATGCGTGGTATTTCTCTTCCGCAGGATATCGATGATCTACCTGCCTTCAATGATGTCAACGAAAGTTGGACTGATTCTTCTTGTAGGATGTCGTGTTCGTGAATCCGAATCGTCATCATGAATCCATTTCATTTGTTACCCACCACGAAAAGGAGGAACAGGAATTGGAATCCCCCAAATATGACGTCTGTCCACCTGCACGTTGACCGTTTTTGCACTGGCAACAAGCCGATCAATAATCGGTCAACATTCATTCAAAGCAATGATGCAATAGCGGTGAACGACAATATAGGAGACTACATACAACACTACAAATACTCCTGAATTGTTCTTACAACACAATCAATTCATAATGGTTGAAATAGGCCTCGTCTATCCCCACATAGTGGAGCGACCGCGGCGTTACGTGGCCTCTGTCAAAGATGGCAACTTCCAGCGACAAGAGAGGGTCGAGGAGTCTGTTTCCGTGCTGGAACAGGCTCAACCTGGGTCCGCAAGCATCTCTTCGCCAAAATTACAAGGTCAAAATGTCATGATTACCACTTGCGCCAGCTTGACGCATGAGGACACCTTGTGTGTGGCACTATCCTGGACTACGGATGAGCTGGAATCTCCCGTGCAAGTGGAACTCGACCTAGGAGAGTTGGAATTGGGACCCTTAGTGGCCGTCAAAACGTTTGAAGGAGGCTCCCATAATCAACTGCTACTGATTCTAGTGGATGTCCAAGGAAAGATTCTCACTCTGGGCTTGAATGAAAATTTGGTGCCACTATCCGGGTTTGCCATGATGGATTTGCATGATTACATTGAGTCACCCGCAGTCCTCCAACGAGTAGCCGGATCGGAACTGCAATCGACAATGGTCACCTTTTTGGATTCTTTCACAATTATCGTTGCCCTCAATCCCTTTATACTGACTGTGGACTTGGCTGAGGGAACCAGCCACGTTTGGAGCGAACTCCAATGCATGGAAGAAATGAGATCTCGGGCCTCCAAACTTGGCAACCTGTTGACCAATGTGAGCGACTTGTTGCTAGGAAGAGAAGAAGAGAGCTTGGATATGGCTCCTACGGCAGCCATTTGTTTGGCTCCCAATTCCACGAACGGTTTGCAATATTGCTTTACGCTGCATGCAGATGCCAAGGTTCGCAAGTGGAAACTCAATACGAGTGTTTCGTACATGCCTGTTGAAGTGCACACACTCTGTCCCTCGGATGAATTGCCACTCCCATCGAGCTGGAGTGATGCCCGGAATGCAGTTTGCATGTCCACCAGGCTTTACAACGATGTTTACGTTTTGGCGGTTCAAATTCGCACCGCAGGAGTCATTGATATTTCGCAGCCAGATTCTTCGGATTGTCATCTATTTGTGTTTTGGGGCAACTTGATGGTGGACGCTAACAGTGCAAGCATCAAGCTACGTGTACCTCTGGAAGCCATGGGATTGGTGGGGATGGACTTTGTTCCCACCCAACAACGATGCACACTTTCCGTCTTGCTTGAATGTTCCACGGAACAAGGGAGTGCCTCCACGATGCAACTCACCTACCCACCAAGCAACATATCTATTGTTAGTTGGGAACCTATCGTCGAAAAAAATGGAAATTTGGATCAAATTGCTGCCAAAGAAAGGAATCGAATTCGATTTCTGTCTTATGGGTCGATTGTGGCAGACAAAATGTCGATGGACAGCGATCAAGAGACCCTGGAAGAAGCCTTACATGAGCTTGATTCCTTGTACCTAAAGTACCTTTTCCGTCCGATGTTCCCAAGAGGGACTGGCACTATTTTGGCTCCTTCCGATGCTTGCGTTCGGAATGCTCTTTCCAAACTAGTCCAAGGTGCTACCAAACAACAAGAACCTGGGATTAGTATTGAACTTGAAACCCTCAAGACAATACACTATTGGCGACAAGTGGAACACAAGCGATCCATGGCACTGGCTACCTCTCCACGGAAACCACGTCGATCCGTGACACCAGTTGACGAGATTGTAGCTGCTGCTCCCAGAAATCTTTCGGTGTACGATTCCTTTGTCCAACAGGACATGGAGGATGAAGAAGACGACCAAGTCATGGAAGTCGATGATCATTTTGGTACCTTGCAACAATTGCAACAAGAACGAACCATTGAAATTGAAGCTCACGAGAATCGATGGCGCCGATTCTTGCTCCAAGTTTGGGAAGAGGAACAAGTCTACCGTGTGCCGCTAACAGTCAGTTGGCTGGAATCGATTCCACTTCAAGTCATTATTCGTGCTGGAGTGACATCGGCTATTCCAGATACATTGGACCAGCAATCCTCCAGATCCCAGTTTGCGGCCCTGGACATTGTCGCCTCCAAGTTGATGAAATATGTTGAAGATGACGAGGTATATCAAGCCAAGGTCAACCACTTAGAACAACAGCTCGTCAATCTAGTTTCTAAGGGCGAGGTTGCCATCTCTCCAGATTCTTTGACTCCAATTCGTCAGGCGTTACAGGAATTGGGAGCTTGGGCATGGTCCAGCGACGACGACGTCATTTCAGATGAGGAACATACTTCTTTGGAGGAAGCTGCCAGCAGAATGTCATCAAAGCAACTAATCTCTTGGATTGGAACTATCCAGGCGAATGGCGATGGTAGCCTACCCGGACTGGGGATAGTCACTGCAGGAGATGCTTCGAAGGGTGCTGCTGGTTTCACGTGGAGCCAAAGTCGAGTCGCCAACTGTCAACTTCGGCACAGTGCATGCTACTTTACGACTGTGTGTCTAGATTCAGTCCGAAGACTGCAATTGAGTCGCTGTCTACTTTTAGGGGATTTGATTGAAGGTGGACATGCACGGGAAGCGGCGTTGGTTGCGTACGTGCATTCTGTTTCTACCCTTTGGGCGTCTGCCCAACGTGTCCCAATGCCATCTACAGCACTGCAAGCAAAACGTGTGAGAATTCAGATTGGGACTGATAGTCCAACTTCACCACCAAATAAGCGCCTCAGTTTTGGTGATGACTCTTCCAGCATTCTTGCACCTGCTTCGAGAAATCAAACAACGTCAATGGACGTCATGATGGTCGAAATCTCCCAAACCATGAACGGGACTCCTTCCAGCTTCCCTTCATCACATGCTGGCGCAGCCTTGCTTCTGAGCCGAATTTACTTCAAAGCCCTTCTTAATGGAAAAGAAAAGGGAAACTCACGTGCATTGCCAGAGCTGGGTACTCTACCAAAGCCACGAGACGACTCTGTCGCAACAGATTACCCTCGTCTCGCTCTCCGGCTTCTTGCGCCATTCGTTGCCTGCACTCTGCCAGAAGATCCAGTTGACGTTGTATTGTACAGAAAGGAGGCGCTTGCAGAATGTTTGTTGATCGAATCACATTCCGATTCACTTAGCACTGATTCGAAGAACCGTATGCGTGAGATGGCTCGCCTGCTTCTTGATCCGTCGCCACAAGACTTTGTCAACCCATCTGAGTTGAAACAGATTGAAACTGCCTTTTCGGGATTGAATTCAAGAGAGATGCCTCAAGTTTCGCTAATGGAGCTTGCCAGCACCATGGGTGGCATCATTCAAACCGCGTCTCGTACAGAGATCAATCGATTGTGCGAGTTGGACACTGTGAAGCAGTTGTTCGCTTCGATTGCTTCCGATCGTACAGCGACTTTTGACGATGATGAGAAAGCAGCAATCACATGTCTGGCTAAGTCAATGCTTCACCTTTCTCGAGTAATTCACAAACTCAGAATTCTCGAAAGGCATGTCGGTGCCAGCAGAAAAGAAGCAGATGACGGAAACTCGGAGATAATTCTCAGCCTTATTTCTGATGCTATCAATCAAATGGAAAAGACATTCCCAAAACACATTTGCCAACAAATGCCTGAATACAGCAACCTTTGGTCAAGTTTGTTCCACCATTCAGTATCGGCTGGCAAATGGAGAAAAGCTTACGAAGCTTGTTTGAAGAACCCCTTGTCAGGAAGGCGCGAAAGCAATTTCCGGCGTTTTGTCCGTGCCATGGTCGACTGTGGCGCTTTGGGCCAACTCATTGAATTGTGTACGGAACTCGGTACTAGTATTTCTGCTATCCCAGGCTCAAAAGCCACCTTCCAGTCTGTCGACTTGTATGAAGTTGCATCCGAAATTTTGGCAGATACTCAACCATCCGACCTCTACATGCTTCGCGCACAATCGACGGACCCGTCTCAATTATCCGATTATCAAGGAGCACTGTATGCTCTTCATGCTTCCCAGGAGCGATGGAGAAGAGCAGCACAATCCATGGATATTAGATATGTCAATGCCAGAAAGGCAATGAAGTCCGATGCAACGTCTCTAGGATTACGGCCTCAAGATGCCGAACTTCGGGATCATCTAATTGTTGAAGATCTTACTCTTGCATCTGTTGGCGCCGTCAATGCAATGAGTTTGGTAAGCGACCCTGCTCATCGCTTTCTCGTCTCTGGTGAACAAGAACGATATACCTTGCTACCCATCGCCGGCTTCGGGGACCGAAAAAAGCCAGTGTCCACCATGAAGAGAACACGAAAACCGGAAAGCGTCGCAATGGATGAAGAAGAGGATGAAGACGACGAGGAAGACGATAGCCGTCTTTCTCGGTTCATGTCTCTCATTGACATTGAAGGACGATCACTGAGAACTATTGCCCTACGGACCATGTACCTCGACATGACAAGTACGCGATCTTATGCAAAGGACGCCTTCTTTCGGGATCTTGACTCCTCTCTTATCGATATCGATGAACTTTTCAACAGCGGATACTTCCGATATGGTCTCCTTCTTTCTAAGGCCTTCGCAAAGAGCAGAAAGGCTAGGACTGGAAGCTACAGACCAAATGGCGAAGACATATTTTACACCTCTATTGTCAATCTATTGGAATCCTGTTTGATACCTCTATCAACAAGGGGTATCGCTTCTGAACAGCGGCCATCAATACAGCAACTACTTTCAGCTCTTGATGGCACCGGTGACTCTGACGATTATTCGTTGTGCACTGTCGCGAATCGAAACACTACAATCGCTCAACTGGAATCTACTTTCTCAAGGGCTGCTGGATGGGCTTTGATCCGCAAGATTACACTAGCCTTTTCTACTGCTGAAACGCCAGTCGCACTAGATGTTGCAGGGGGCACGCTTTCTCAACAAATAGAAGGCGCAAGGCTACCATCGTGGCTCGAGAGCCTCATACTTGGTTCGGAAATTGCTGCACCTAGCGGTAAATTTGCGCCAAGGCCAAGTCCTGAAGATACTGCATACCCTGGCAACCCTCAAGCGCTTCTTTCCCTGTACACAAAGCTAGGCATGTTTGTTCAAGCTTGTAAGCTTGTGTCGAAGGTCCTCTCTGGACAGTCTGAAGCAACTTCTCGTCTTCCAGAAACTGGAAACATCGACTACGTTCCATACGAAAACATCGATCTCCTTTGGAACCTCATCGATGTCATGTTGTCAAGCGGAGAGATTCCAGTCGCTGCAGAGAAAGAAATTCTTGCCGCACGTGACGAGATGGAAAAATCTCTGGAGCGGCACTTCAATCTGCTCCGCATTGGTGAGATGGGGTTGAAGAGTGCACGAGCACTGAAAGGGAAACCAATGGTATAATAAAAGCGTTCGCTACTAGTCGAATTGCGCACACTAGGCTGCAAATCATGCTACATTTGTCATTTTCAAAACGAAGATATTACATAAGAGAGGAAGAACAATCTACTCAGCCTCTACGTACAACTCGCTCAACAGCTCCTCGATCTTGTAGGGGCTGTACTTGGTGTATTCACTTTGATGCTTCTTTGAGAATCGAATCTTACTGTATCGTTCGAAAAAGTTACGGTACAAAGGCAAGAATACCTCGGCAACTTCCTTTTGCAGCAAGCCTCGCAATCTTGGATCCACGACTGCCAATTCCTTATGCTCGTCATAGATGCGCTCAAAATCTTCATTGAATCCACTGAACCGTCCCTTGATCAAACGGCCACTATCCAGAGAAAGGATGTTGTCATTCTTTTGATATTCCAGCTCGTCGTGCTCGACGCTTGTGAGATGAGCATTCAATACCTCCCAGTGACCAAGGTACTTGTTCTTTTCAGACTCAAAGAGCTTGTTAACCTTGTCAACAAACCAAGAACTCTCTATTCTGTAGTCGTTGGGATTGCCGTAGTTGTGGGCGTGAGGGCCGAGCTCGTCACGAAGGTAGAAAGAATTGTTCATCATAAACATACTACTTCGTGCCTGTCCAAGGTCACCAGGGTGTTTTGTGTAGTTGAGAGCCTTACCCTTCAAAGAGTTAACCAAACGCATGACAAGGAAACGAATGAAGGATTCCAATTCACCAGCTTCTTCTCCCATGTTGGGATCCCAAGGCAATTGTCGACGCTTGGACACGGACTTGTAGGCACTTTCGTAGTGAGAAACATTTCGCACAGATCGGACCACGTCGCATGTCAAGTTGGCAACACGTGCATCTTTGGCTCGATTTGCTGATCCCTTGATAGGATCCTCTTGAATCGCCTTGGCCAAATTCTCCAAAGTACGAGCAGTGTTCTTCACTGTTGTTCTATGGATAGCGATACAGAGAATAGAGGCAATACTCGGCTGCTCTTCGGTACCATCTCCGATAGGCATATCACAAAGCTTGGCAAGCGAAGGACCAAGCATACGCACACCATCCAACATTCTCAAACCAGCAGCTGCAGCAGATGCAGTATCACGAACACTCAACTGAACAGCGTTCTCGCCGCTCTTGGTTCCCGAAGCATGTCCAATGAGACCCTCTTTGAGAAAGACAGTCTCGATGATATCCATCGTCTTGTCAACGACACTCGCCACAACGTAAGAGTAAGATGCCGCACATGCCTTGCGGTAAAATGGTGAAATCTCTTCGTTTCCACCATCTTCGTCGCTCATCTTGGTCAGTGATGGAGTGACAACAGTGCGGTAGACATTTTTTTCTCCAGCCACGACTACCATGGCATGCTCCAAACAGCGCACAGCATCACGGGCAGCAGCATCCGCCACGTCCATTGCCGCCGAACCAGAGAATTTCTCCAAATTGCGCTTGCGCTCTTGCTTGGTACGTTTGTAGTAGTGGTCAATGGATGCAAAAGCAACATTCTTTCGCGCTTCTCCATAGGCATCAATTTGAGGAAATCCAGTCTTGAGAGGTCGTTGGACAATATTGGTGTATCCACCGGATCCGACCTTTTCTGTTCGGACCACACGATTGGCTTGCATCCCAAAGTGATGTGCCAAACCAGGAGGTTCGTTCTTGGGAGCGGGAACCAATTGGTGTCCGTTGTTACCCAGACATTCTAGAATACCACGCAACTCGCGGACCAAACGAGCTTCAACCGGTTGGTATTCTTCGAATTCTCCAATGCTACGGAGCAAGTCTCTGTTTTGCAATGCTGCAGACAAGCGGTCTCTTGTCTGCAATGATCAAGATGGAAATCGAAGAAGAAAAGTTGATGTAAGTGCGCTGCGTGATCGTGATGAATCCAAAACGCACATCTGCAAAATAGATTTCCTACCTGTTGCGCAGTTTCCATTGCTGCTCTCGCCTTGGCTGCTCCCTCTTGTTTGACAACGCGCTTTAGTTTCACAGCTTGTCCCGAGTCAATCAAGTGAAAGGAAGATAGAATACACATGCTAGATACTCCCATTTGATGAACCCGTTCCAAACTTCTGAGCGCGGATCCAGTGGATCTCCAATGCTTACGTTCAATAAAGTATTCATAAGCATCCCGGATGATCTCCATGGAATCCGCAGCCGCATAGACGTCTTGCTCAGTCAAAGTAACAGGCTTGTTGTCTGCGTCCTTGTCGTCGAAAGGATTACGACGGTTATTCTTGGCCTTGCCCGCCTTTAGATTTTGGAGTTGCACCACTCCACGATGCAAACGTTCAATTGCTGGTTCGCAGTCTCGAACGGTATCAAATTTTTCTTTGGCATCCTTCATTAGCAAAAGAGTAGCTCCAAGATTATTCGAGGCCTTGGAAAGCATACTGGAAGCGTCAGAAGCTGGACTTGTCAAGGAATCTAATTGTCGAGCACGTCTTGTCAATTGATCGCAATAGACACAGGCTGCACCAGTGGAAGTTTTCATTTTCCCTAGCGCACTTTCCAGCGCGTCAATTCGGCGCTGCGACTCACTGGCTGCCCCCATGATTTACAATTCAATAGCTTGTGGGCCTGCACAGCAGAGAAGACCAACAATGCAACTCAGCTTGATACTAAATCCAAACAATTCTGAATGTGGGTCATGCTACTTTTGCTTCACGCCTCCGTTGAGGAGTCGAAGTTTTCGATTCTTCGGATATAGAATTGCCGAAATGTACCAATCCGCGTAGGATGACACGTGAGGCACTTGTGTGATATTTCTGTCCGTCGTTCCAGTCCATCGAATGAATCATAAATCAAAGTCGATAATCGACGACCATGCCATGTCAATGCAAATAAATCCCTAATCAACATCACACACATTCAATCACATCCCTGCTGCCATCGGAACCGTTGAGTCTTTCTTTGGAACTAATTTTGCCAATCGCAATTGCCAAAGCCACAAACAATCGAGAGACAGTAAAATGCCCTCCAATAAACAATCGTTATATGAGCTGATCGCAAGATATCCGCAGTTGCTCCATCATGAGGAAAACGTTTCCCGATCCCCGTTTGCAGTCTCGACATGGATGGTTTATTTGGATGACATTGACTCTCTGATTACGGATCGCAATGACGACTATGCTGAGCTACTGTTAGTACGAGATTTACAGGCCCGTCGAGCTGTCCAAATCTTGCCCAAATCCTACAAGTTATGGAAAGTCCATTGGGAGTTTTGCACCTATCACAAAGACAAGGTGTTTTCACATTCCACACTCATGAATATGTGGGAACAAGCCTTGCAAACACTCCACAAATTTCCAAGAGTGTGGATGGAATATCTTGCTTATGCTCATGCTTCCAACAAGGTGCACCCAACAACCCTTCGACGACTGGCGAATCGGTGTTTGGAAGCCTTGCCAGTGACACAACATGGCAAAATTTGGCCAATTCTATTGGAATACTATCAGACACCAGGCGAGTACATTCCCAAAGAATCCAAACTAGCAATTCTAAGAAGATATATCCAATTCAACCCCAATGCTACCAAGGAAGTTGCCGAGTTCTTTTTTGAAACCTTGGGTAACTGGGGCGAAGCTGCTTTGCTCTACGTGGAGCTCTTGAATCAACCTTCTTTCTCTCCGGTGGAACGCAAAGATTTGTGGATGGATTTGGCCAAAATATGTTCTCGTCACCCCGTCTCGCAGGTGGGTTTGGACTTTGAGGCCATGACAAGAGCCGTTCTCAAAACCCCCAAGCATTACAATCTGCAAGAGTTGGAAGGAGTGGTTTGGAATCAGTTAGCGGATAGTTGGATTCGACAGGGAGAATTTCAACTGGCGCGAAGTGTTTACGAAGAAGCGATTGAGTGTGTGTCCAAAGTCCGAGATTTTACTATTTTGTTGGATGCTTATTTGCAATTCGAAGAGGGCTTGTTGGAAGCCACAGTAGAGGCTCAAGCTGAAAACGAAGAGGACGAAGAGGGAGAAAATGCTGATGGAGATGATTGGGATCTTTTATTACAAAGATCCACTGGGGAATCATCAAAGTCGACGACCACTATGGCAGATTTAGAACTTGCTCTGGCCCGAGCCGAGGATTTGACGGCAAGACGGCCAATTCTACTAAACAGAGTATTGCTGCGGCAAAATCCAAGCGATGTTGGTGAATGGTTAAAGAGAGGCCGGTTATTTATGGAAAATGAACAAATACCCCAAGCTGCGGCAGCGCTCGAAGAAGCTCTTCAAGTAGTTCATGCCCGTCGAGCTGTTGGAGGAAAGCCATCACAAATTGTATTGGATTTGGTGAACATTTATGATCATGGAATGAACGAATTGACAAAAGCTCGAGATTTGCTCGATCGTGTATGTGTTCAATTCTCGTACGAATTCAAAGATGTGGATGATTTGGCAGAATGCTTTGCTGCTTGGGTGGAACTTGAATTGAGGCATGAGACATGGGATGATGCTTTGGATGTCATCCGAAGGAGTGTGGTCGTGCCACCAAAGGCTCCCAAAATGGCCCGGGGACTGGCCAAATCACTGCGACTATGGGATTTACTTTTGGATCTGGAAGAGTCGCTCGGGACCATGCAATCGACAAAGGACGCCTACAGCAAAGCAATAGAGAATCGAGTTGCGACTCCAATGCACATTCTGAACTTTGGGTCTTTCCTTACCGAACACAAGTACTTTGAAGAATCTTTTTCTGCGTACGAACGCGGCGTCGAGCTATTTGAATTCCCAGGAGTTAAGGTAGTGTGGAAGGCATATCTAGACGCTTTCCTAAAGCGTTATGGAGGGGACAAAGTGGAACGAACGAGAGACTTGTTCCAACGATGTCTGGAGGCAAGTCCACCGGAAGAGAGTGTTGAATTCTTTTTGATGAATGGCTCGTTCGAAGAAGAACACGGGTTGGCACGAAGAGCACTAGGCGTGTACAAACAAATGTGCGAAAATGTTCCGCCATCTGAAAAATTCGAAGCCTATCAGCTGTTCATCGCCAAAACTATTAAGTATATGGGCCAGACCGCTTCTCGAGACGTATATCAATCCGCAATCCAGAATTTGGACGATGCTTCCTCTGCAAAGCTTTGTCTCGACTTTGCAAAAATGGAAACTTCACTTCAAGAGATCGACCGCGCCCGTGCCATTCTCACGTATGGTGCACAAATGGCAGATCCAAGACGAAACGACGAATTCTGGACAGGCTGGAACGACTTTGAAGTTTCGCATGGTAACGAAGAGACGTTCCGAGAGATGTTACGTATCAAACGAAGCGTCGAGGCATCGTTCTCGACAGTTAATTACAATGCTGCAGAGATGAGTGGTACTGATGGGAAGCCGGAAACCTTGTCGAATGAAGAAGCAATGCGTCTGATTGCAGAACGTGAAGGTGTAGAGCTTGAAGCGGACCAGACAAAGGAAACGGTTCCTGGATTCGTGGGTGCAAAACGAAGTGCCCAAGATGCTAGTTTGGACGATATGGAAGAGCGTGTGGCCAAACTGCGAAAAGCAACTGGTGCAGAACCAACGACTAATGATGACGAGGACGAAATTGATCTTGACGATCTTGAAGATGATGGAGAGGAGGAGGATGAAGCTCCACCATCAAAATCCATTCAGGATATTTCTACAAAATTAGTCCCCGCAGCTGTATTTGGTGGATTGGCCGAACTGAGCAGTAGCGAAGCATAACAGATAATCAACAAAATGATGTAACACAGCATGCCAAACTTCACCACTCTACCTACTCCATATCAAAAAGATTTGACTGGTTCGAATGCATATTATTGACACTCCAACTTTCACACAACTGCATAAACAGTGAGGCAATGACAGGACGGAGTTTGAGATAGTAGTTATAGAAATCACGCAATCTGCAAGAAGAAACAATTGTTGACAATGGATTTGTCGGTCGCCGCTGCCGTAGGATCCTTCGTGGTGTCCGAAAGAGTTTTGAAACCAAAGGCCACAGCTCTTGTCATTCTGGGTTGTCTCCTCGCGTACGATTTGAAAACGAAGACGCACGATGTATCATCATTGCGTGTATATCGTGGTCCTGCATTGCTTGCTTTCACATTAATGATGGCTGCCTACTCACTGCGTACATGGAGACGAAATGGGGTTGCATGTGATGAATTACTGTTTCTGCCGGGGACAGTTCATGGTCACGAAAACGGTGTCGAAGGTCCACTGATTGAGATGACAACGCCAAGCGAAGACGAGGACCAGGCCGAGGCCGATATGGCTGCTGGCGGATCACAAATGGTGGGAAAACCAAGATGGAGCACTATGAGAAGAAGAACTCTTTCGCAGGACGAAGATGACTCTACTGAGGAACTACAGGCTCTGGCCTCCTCAAGTTGGACTGAAAACGAAGGCAACCAAGGAAGCTTCGATCAAGGTGACATGGACGGTACCGATATTGATGGTGAAGGAATGGGGATTAGAATGGATTCGTCGGAAGAAACAACGCTGCTATCTGAACCCCGAGGAATCATTCAACGGTTTCGCGAAAATCACCCAAAATTAGACAAACTGTGGACTCTCTTTTTCGACCGAGCGACATCTGCTGGATCACCAAGTGCAACTTATGCTCCTTCTGGTCCAGCTGTTTTCGGTGCTGGCTTGGACTTGAGTATGCCAGTTTTATTCAATTTTCATCTATATATAGAGGTAAGTCAAACGCAAATCAATGAAAGAACCATGACAGAAATGTTCGATCAGCTAATTGAATCAATCGGATTTAGGCATACAACCATATACAAGGTCCAGCAGGCGAGACCCCAGCAAAAATTCTGCCAGTGATTTTCTTGAGTGTCTTGATGGTGCGAACCGTTGTTCCACCTAGTAGAAGGTTCAGGTTTTGGAATACGCTGAAATTCACTTTCACAGCACCACTACATTATGTTCGGTTTCGGGATGAATTTATTGGGGAGGTGATGACATCATGGATTCGACCAGGGCAGGATCTTTTCTTTGCCATTTCGTACTACCTGACTGTTATTTGGGGTACAGTATCAGGGAAATACGGACTTGAACAATGTGGTGCCATCCTCGAAGATTCATGGCTTTTGCACAACGTTATCCTGCCGTCCTTGGCAATCCTTCCATTATGGCTCAAATACTTGCAAACGCTTCGTCAAGCCTATGACAATAACAAACGTTGGCCGTACCAAGCAAATTCCCTGAAGTATTTGAGTGCAACACTGGTAATCATCTACGGGGTCACCCATCCTGACGAAAGGCACCACCCATTTTGGGTTGCCTCATTCGTATTAGCCCTTTTGTATCAAATCCTTTGGGATGTCGTCGTGGACTGGGAGCTATTTGAAATTCAGCGGGACATTCCCGTTGAGGTTGATTCAGATACTTGTCTTTCTCGAATCAACAGCATGACATCTTCCTCTCAGATAGTTGTCATGCTTCAGACCCAAATTCTCCAACCGGTAGCGAATGCATACCAACGGATTCCTAGCTTTGGAAGGATTCGTTTACGACAGAAACGCTTGTACAAGACCGAAAACTTCTACTATAAGATTCTGGCGTACAACATAATCATGCGATTCACTTGGATGGTATGTCTAATTCCTTCTTACCACGTCTCGAGGCGGAAAGAGACAGTATTGACAGACACAAGCGATATCAATAGTTACTGGGGTGTTTTGCTCCCCATTGCCGAGATCGTGCGACGAACTCTTTGGGGATTTCTCTTTGTGGAGCGAGAGACCATTCGATTGATGGAAGCTGATTCCAAGTACTCTGTGGAAATAGAAGAAGAAGAATCTGACGAAGACGAAGAAGGATCGAAATATAATGTTCGATCACAGCTGATGCCAACTTGGCTAGACAACCAACAACAAGTTGCTCACAATGCAGCAACATCAAGGGCTAAACAAAGAGCCGAGTGGATGCAGCGGTTGTTTGTTTTGGAACTTTATGTCTGGGCAGCTGCTTTTGTTATTCTAGGATGCTGGGTAGCTAGTTAGTAAACATTCATTGCCATTGCTATTGCTATTATTTAAAAAATGCTACGATGAAACGACAAACTTACTATTCGTCAAATAACACCATCGACTCATTCGACACACCCACGACACACATCAAGAGAAAAAAGCCAAGCAAATTCAAAATACATATTCTATCCTTCAGCCGGCCTATTAGACGTCTAGTTTAGCAATGCAACGAAGAAGGCCAAAAGCCAAAGTCGCTCAGAATGATGTAGAGAGATCTCCTGTCCGTGATGAGGAAAAAATCAAACGGCGCAAACGGCGTCGAAGCGGGAACAGTCTTCGTCTCAGGGCGGCCGTTTGTCTGGTTACGTGCCTGGCATTTACTTTGACTGCGGCTGCAGTCAAGATGACAATGTTCGAACATGCTAAGGAAGCACAAAACATCCCGCTAATTTCTTCAGCTCCTGAAGAGGAGACCGAAGCCACCCCTAAGGCACCAGAAGACTCAAAAATTGTTGAATGCGAGATATCGACAAAAAACTGGAATAGTGATGAAGCTGCAAGTGGCATTTTGAGAATTGCAGTTCATAAAAACGCCCCGTCATCAGAACTATTTCTCTATCTGGTTTCGGAAGGGTACTATGATGACAACTACATCTTTAGAGTGATCAAAGGATTCCATGCCCAGTGGGGATTCCATACGCCAAGCGACATGAAGCAGTGGTGGTCAAGAATAGAAGAAAAAAGAGGCGACTTTGATTCCGAGAACGAGAAAACTGATCTGAAAAATGTTAAGGGAACTGTAACAATGATCCGTGGTGGAGCGCCGCAAGTATTTTTGAACCTTGGAAGTGCCCCGTGGCTGGATGAGGAAGGAACACTGCCCCTTGGCGTTGTAGATTTGGACAGCCTCCTTCTCGCGGACAAGATTTACACTGGATACACACCAGGCTCAGGCCAAATCCCTGCTATGAGTAATGGAACTATACCAGAGCTATTTCCAAAAATGAGTAAAGTTGAGAAGTGTTCCTTGGTCTAGTAGTTCTTCGGGGAAACGAAAGAACTATTCACGGGAGCCGATTCCAAATACCCAAGGACATGATAGATGTAAAGGATGACAAAGGAGATCTCGAGTGCAGTGTCCGATCGAAGCTGTTCTCAACTTGGAAAAGTTGCTCACCACAATAGCAAGATCAGAAGCAGTCAGACAAAGCACGAAATGGATGTAATACACTTGGAACCCTGCCGCTTTAATTGTTGTTAGACCGGGGCAGCTAGTTGGTAAAGCAGTGCACTCAATGGGCGACCAATAGGATCAGCTTACAGTGGTACGTACCTAGCCGACTATAGCTACTGTAGCTATCACACATACCATACCTACCTAGTCGTAGTTGATTTCATTAATGGACTGACTCATCCGATTCGTCGAAGATTTGGACAAGGACACAAAAAATGCGATGCAAAGATTTTATGATAAGACGATCGAGGCCAGAAGTGAAGCGGAGTGATCCAGATGGACCCTCTTATCCCTCACCGAATGGAAAACGGGATAAGAGAGAAAAAAGACCAGCGACAGGTGCTTTTCTGGCCTTTGCTTTGACGCTGGGGGTGATCTACCTGACAATCTTCAAAAGTCGTTCCTCAGTACGAAAGCAAATTTCTCCTGCTGCTGAAGTCATTTCTGGTTCTTCAGGTGCAGGTACTCCAAATGCTACGGAAATAGACAAGGATTCAGCGATTGTGGAATGTATTGTATCGACGGCTAATTGGAAGAGTGACGAAGCTGCTAATGGAGTCTTGAGGATAACAGTAGACAGGCGCGCTCCAGATTCCGAGTTGTTCCTCTATCTAGTTTCGGAAGGATACTACGATGAGACTCATATTTTTCGAGTAATCAAGGGCTTTGTCGCACAGTTTGGGTTCCATCCAGACAAAGAAATGATAAATTGGAAGGCAAAGATTGAGAACAAAAGGAAAGTGCATCGATCTTTTAAGGCAGGCAAGATAAATTTGCAGAATGAAAAGGGGACTCTGACGATGATAAAGGGTCCGTCGCCACAAATTTTTTTAAATATTGGAGATAACCGCCGTCTTGACAAGGATGGTACGTTGCCGGTTGGCTTTGTGGATGATTATAGCATATATCTCGGTGAAAAGATATACAGTGGATACAAGCCTGGGATTGGTCAGATAGCTTCCATCAAGAATGGCACTGTGTCTGAGTTGTTCCCAAGAATGAGCAAAATAGAGAAATGTTCGTTTCGAGAGTAAGCACAAAAGTCTTGTGTGCTTTGTGGTATTGACATCTTGATGACAAATCACAGCTGGTGGCAAATCGAGCCTGGTGTCAAGTAGTCCTTATGAAATGTGTATTATCATAGCGCCCCCCCCCCCCCCCCCCCCCCCATGAGTTGCCAACGTTCCTGTGCCAGTTTTCACGATAAGACAGCGAGAGATGTGATACCACTCTTATCCTCCCAGCCCTTTGGAACAACACATGGCATGTCTGTTTGGAAAAAGGGCTAACTAATGTCTTTGGGATCCCGCAATATATCAATACAGTATTCCCACAAAATATAACCATGACAAGCTCCAACGACAACCCAACCGAGCCAGACCCCTCGAAAGAGAAACTAGACCAAGTCTTTGCTTTAATCAAAGATGGAAAAATCATAAGAGAGACAGACCTCTGGGGTGCGGCGAACAAGTTCAGAGAGGCGCGAACGCTACTGGAACTACTCGCAACTGAGCATCCTCGATCAACAGATGAAGAGAAGCAGATTGCTACACTCTACGAACGACAAGCATGGGAATATCTGAAAGAGTCACGTCAGTGTCTGATAGAAGCCATGAAGGCTGAAAAAGAACGGGATGAGATGGAAGAGAGTACCACTTTCTTGACTCTAACTGACGACGAATCTACTGCACGACTAAACACATTTTCATCCCTATTCTCGCGGAAATTGGAAGCTGAGCCAGAAGAACTTACAATGGAAAATCAAGTCTCTCTTGAAGAACGATTGAGAAATCTGAACCAGTCATTGCCGAGTGGCTTCAAGACTTCTGAAGAACGTATGAGTGACCTCAACAAAGGGTTAAACAGATTAGGATTGTCAATGTATGAGCAGAAGACTCCATTTTCACGATTCATTGAAGATTCTATTCCAAAAGATGAGGATGATCAAGTCGCAGAGATTATGGCTCAGGCCAAAGATGAAGTCCATTTTGAAAATGTCTTGGCTCAGAACTCAACAACTGGGATGGTCAAGAAGTCGAATGACGATGACAGCATTTCTGATGTTGAAGACGACAGTGACAGCGACAGCGATGGGGACGAGTTACTGAGTGATGAGCAGTTAGCGATGAAGAAAGTGAGAAGGAGAGTGGTCTTGGCACAAATGAAACTCGCCGAATTGGTTGCATTGATTGATGAGGCAAAGGGTATCCAAGCAAACGAAGAGAAAAAGGAAGAAGAAGCGGCGTTGACGGTAAACGATGATTCATCGGAAGATATATCGAAGCCTGATTTAGAAGCACACTTTGCTTCAGCAAAAAAGAAACTGAGAGCCGCGCGAAAAGATTTGAGAAAAGCAACAGAGGAATGGTTTTGAATTTTGAAGACACAGACTGCTGCATGTACCAAAATATTTTGACAATTGAAATTTTAAAAATTCACCTTCTCATATGTATAGGACTAGTAACTTTTTACTGTGTAAAAGAGTAAAAGAAAGGCATGAAATTTTTCGATCACAAGAAGGCTACCAGCCAGATACTGTACTGTACGGTGCGATTAGCAGAGTACGATATGCTGGACTTTTCTGCACCCCCTGTTGACGAACCCCGATTGGACCCTTCGCTTCCCGTCCCCCGCCCACCCCCACTCTGTAGTAATCGTGTTTATGTCGCACGACAGATGCTGTCTGTACTTCGTTCCTGCCTAACAATGTTTGAGTTGCGCTCACAACAAAACAATTATCTGCTGGAAAACTAAAAAAGTCTCAAAACACGATACTACAGAGTGGCCCACCCGTTCCTTTCTAGTGATTATTGATTCAAACGACTGAGTACCATCATTTGTGATGATGCATCCATTTTGAAATTGTGTCACCATGGACATCGAAGGTGCTGCCAGCAACGGAAGGCGACGAAGAAGAGCGAGAGCAAACGATACACCCAGCGGTATCCAGTGTAGTCCTGTTCCAAATGGGGACTACTTTGACGATTCTGATGAAGAGAAGGACAAAACATACGATGGTGCATGCGCCATGGGCCAGTTCTTTCTGAATCCTTGCTTGTGTATCTTTATGAGTGTCCGCTATCTACGCCGTCGTTGTTCCCACCGGAAAAATCAGTCATCGCATCAGGCCATATCGAAAGAAGTTGAAATCTGGGATGTCTTATACATCATTGTTGGAACAATTTTGGTATATTTCTGTCTACTTTTCTTTGCAAGACGACGACGACATGGTGGTTCAAGTATACGTCCAGCAACAGATTCCGACCTCGGTCGCATGAATATCCGAATTCCAAATCTAGATATAGGAGCCTCAAAGATAGACGTTGGTGGGTGGTTGTTTTTTCGGCAATTTGCGATGCCTAGCACGCCAATTGACCCAACGCAACCAAATCGACTGTTCGATTTTGAAGGCAAATTTGGCGATGCACGAAAAATCCTGTCATCAGATGAAAAAGCTGCAAAGAAGAATTGGAATGAAAAAATTCTGAGCAAGAAATCGCTGCGGAAATACTACGAATTCAGTGCGGATTTGGAAGATCAGGAGAATGAATGCAGAAGACCAAACTGGACACATCTCTACAAACCAAATTGCAACAGCATGCACGAGATTGATATCTTGGCCGACTTTCCATCAGGTAGAACAAGACTGAAAGATTTTCAAGATCTTGATTCGTTCTACATCAGTCATGGCTACTTTCGTGATGTTTGGGTTGTGGATAGCCAAGATCGAGGTGAGAAGACCATCTTGAAAGTCTCTCGATGGCGACACGACTATGGGGTCGATTTGCTCCACGAGATCATGCGTGACGCTTTGATCATGGAAAGAATGTCAATGTCACCGAGAATAGTTGACATGTATGGTCATTGTGGTAGCGCCGTTCAAGTAGAGGCAATTCCTTACGAGATCGAAGAGGTTATAGTACCAGGAGATGGCTACGCCAAAGCGGGAGACTTGCGTGACGAGTTAGATGTTAGACCCCAGAATCAATATACCGCAACCGAGAAATTGGAAATGGCACTGGAAATGGCAGAGTCTCTGGCCGATTTGCACGGCTTTGCAGATGGTATTATGTAAGTTTGTGATGCGTCCAAGAGCGAGCATAACCACAACTTTGGTCATCAACTAATATATTTGTGCCTTTCGTGAAGTGTTCATGACGATGTTCAGCTTTGTCAGTGGCTACGAACGAAAGACGGCTTTTTGAAGCTTGGAGATTTCAACCGTGCGGAAGTAATGAACTTCAACTCGACCAGCGGCGAGTACTGCAAGTACCAGAACGGTCCAGGTTTCGGAAATGTAAGAAAACTTTCGACGGGGCTGTAGGACTTTTTCGCTTTCTTCATGTTGATATGCTCATATTTTGACTCTTGCTTAGTATCGGTCACCTGAAGAGTTCGCCGATATGCCACTGAATGAGAAAATTGACATTTGGAGTTTTGGTAAGTGGCATCTTGTGTATTGATTCCCCCTTCCATGGCTGGGACTCTAATCTGTCTGAACCGGTACAATCCACAACCAAAGGAAACAACATTTACGCTTTGGTGAGTAAGAGCATTTGGTGATTGATGATTTGTCTGAAAATTGAACGGGCCCTGATCCATTCCCTCAATATTGTAGCTGACTGGGCTTTGGGTGTTCTATGAAAATGAGGATGACGAAGTCGTTCACAAGCAGCTCATTGATGGAAAAACTTCGTTCATTGACCCACGGTACAAGAGGCGATCGTACCCAGAATCGCAATTGGTGAAGCTTTTAGAACAGTGTTGGCAGTATAATCCAGATGACCGGCCAAGTATTTTTGAATTGATTGATCAGCTGCGCAACGCTGTGTCAGAAAATATTCGGTTGAAAGGCCCGGGAATGGACGAGGCCCCACCATTGGACACCGATTAGTACCGCAGCGAAGAAGAGTAATGAATAAAATTCAAAGTAGGATTTTGCCAAAGTAGTGGTCAAACTAGTCATGCGCGCCGAAAAAATTTCCCGCTGAAAGTTTGCCCGTACCGGTACGTTTGCCCGCACCAAATGAAACAACCAAAGCTGTCAATGCATCAAAGTCTGCTGGTAAAGTGAATAGCAGCAGTTGCCTCCGCTCCCTTGAAGATGGGATCTCTCCTCGATCAACAGTATGAGATCTATGGTCAAGGTGGAGGGCCACCATTGCTCCTAGACGCAGACTTTAAGCCACAGCACCCTCGGAAAAGACGGAAGCTATCAAAGGAACCGTACAATGCCTTAGAGCAGTTACTGGGAATTGCTTCGCAAAACAAGGGGAAAGCGGCTTCACCATCTAGGCTTCCTGGAGGCTTTCCTCCAGAGTGCTCGTTTCGGGCACTTGCTGTCTACTCGTTTCTAAGAACGTTAAGCGTTCAGCTTCGGCTGTCACCATTTACACCGAATGTCTTCCTACGTGCGCTCTACCTTCCTTATCCCAACAAGCTACTCGGGGAAGTTCATGTCAGCTTGTTGCGTTCACTTTTACTGAACTTAAATTTGGGGTACGGTTTCAAGCAAAAAGGCGCTGCAACGCACTACCACAAGAGACGTCTGATTGACAATCTTCGGATGCCGCTCCGCGGTGGCGATAATCTAACATATCTTGACGGCTTGTCCTGGCCATTGTTCTTTGATGATTATAGTCACTTGACTGCTGATCGACTTTGGAGATCAGTGGTGGACACCAAAAGTTACGCTGATATCAGGCCAACAGAATCGGACACACTTGGATACCCGGACTACGAAGACGAGCAATTCGCCAAAGTGAAGGAGACCACCATTTTGCATTCGAAAACATACACACTCCCTGCTTCTAGTTATTCTCCTTCAACAGCAAGTGGTTCAATGGCATCCGGGGCTTCGAAAATGAGCGTACAATCCAAAGCCTTGGAAAGTGCAAAGTCGAAGGTCCACGATGCAGGGCAGCAGTCGTCGAGCTCACGAGAACCTGTGAAGGCGACCATAGATAGTGGAAGTGATCAAAAGGAAGCCATGAGTCCTTCTACCCAGCAGTCAAGAGGGCGACGCTCGTTGCCAATACACAAAAGATCGGGTCCAAGTTCAAGCGAAGCTGGCGGGCCCTACAAAACCCAAGCTCTACAGCAAAGCAACTATACATATAAAGCGGAACACGCCGTTCATGCTGGAACTCAATTGCCTACAAGTTTTGGCTATAAATATCCTGGAGTGCACCCACCTCATGCGCAATCTACAGAGACTTCATATGTCCCAGAACGACCTTTGAATGTGGAAGATAATGTTGCTGATGCATTGAGAAGCTTTGTGTCCAAGATTCCATCACGTAGCGAAAATTCTATTGACCAAGAAGACATGAACGTCTCGTTGCTTCAATTTGGCAATGATGACGAACTTCCGAGCGGTGATCGTCACTTCGTCCACTTCGAGCCTATGAAAGCGATGCGTTCCGGAATTCCATACCACCGGCTTCGACTAAGCCAGAAACTTGATATTCTTGAATTCCTGATGGACGAATTGTTAGAGGTAGCAGTGGTAGCAGCGGAGTTTTCCATGCGCCATGGAAGCCTTTACGTCTATCCGTACTCGTACGCTGCTTGGCCGAAGAAAAGTGAGTTCGAATCTCTCAACAATGAAGACCAGTGTGGAGTCTGCGGGCTGGAGGGAGATTTGCTCTGTTGTGATGGTTGTTCAAGAAGCTATCACAAAGAGTGTATTGGCATGAAACCGACAGAAGAACTACCAGAGGGAGAGTGGCTTTGTCCCGAATGCCAAGTTGCCGATCCTTCTAAATTTGGTCCTCTCTATGGAGGACAGAAAGCATCCGTTGACTGGGTCCGAGTCAGGGACGTATCGAGTAGAATACAGGCCGACGCTTTGAATCAAAGTCATGATCAGCCTTTGCCTTCGAATGGAGAAACGATCCCAAGTATTACGCAGCTGGATGTAAACACAATTCAACAGTCTACGCTCATCGGTAATTCAAATCAGTCGCTTCCGGCTGGGCCAAGCGTTGCCTTATCAAATATTGCAGTGCAACCCGACACAAAAAATCACTTCACTGCCGCTTTTGGGCAAACACTTCCACAACAAATGAGTGCGAATGCCCTTGTTGGGCCGAATCAGCAAACGTTGCCGCACACTAGCATGGGTGTTCCAAATGAATTGACCGCTGTTCCAACTTCAGCATCGACTCAAATCACACAAAACATGCAACCGAATAGTGCAGTATTTGATCAGTTCAGGTTTCTGATAGTCCATGGCTTTGTTTTTCAGCGCAAAGACTCAGATGTGCCTGGCACTGCTCCATATACAGCGCTCTTGGAAGCTGAGGTGAACGACTGCATGAGTCGTTTTCAGTTGCCGATTGCCCAAGAGTGGCCTTTTCGGCAAATTCCAACTGCTGAGAATACTGGAAGCATGCATTTTCCTTCTTTCCATAACTATTTCCTTTCGTCGGAGTCATTCAATCCATCCAAATATGTTAACAAATACACTCGAGCACTTGTGCCATTCTCCTTCAAGGCCAGCGTTGGAATTCAGGATTTTCCATTGCTATCAAAAACCTTTGAAAGTGAATGCAACTCAAGCACGGCACGGATGCTTACAGAAGTAATGCAGCGGGATATGTCTCTCGACAGCCACGTTGCAACATGCCTTCGTAGACAAACTAAACTCTTCAATCCATATGAGCTTGTTGCTGGCTACATGCTGAAGCTTGATGCGTCACTGCGGAAGGCATGCCTTATGGACAGTTCTTGGGAGTCGGGAAAGATCAGAGCAGTCCACGAAGTTTGGTCCGAGAATGTCAAGAAATCAAAGTCATTGTATAGGCTCGCCAATTTACTGGTGAAACTGGTTGACCACATTCATCCCCGAGCTTTCTTGGAAGGCTGGAATCATAACTCGCTTCTCAAGAAACAAGAATCGGAGCACATGTCTGAGCGGAATTACGAAACGCTACCAGCTGAGTGGGATAAAAAGAAAGAATGCAGAAAGCGCCGTTGGGAAACAACCCCTTCAAATCTGTTGATGACTCTGTGTTCGCGAGAAAAAGTCAAGCTTTCCTCGTTTGTCAAAGGCATCAATCCAGCTAGCATTCAGATTACTGCTGTAAGAAGTCACCGAAAGAAGGCTAGAACGTCTGCTGACAAACATGCTGCCAAGATGATAGAAGAACATCTAGTGCGGATGGCCAAGGCGGTTGACACTAGTGGCGCTGCTATGCACGTGGACAGGAAATCACCCGAAGCACTGCCTAGTTATGTCGACACGAGCGACATTATCCCACCACAGAAGCCATATCCAGCATACTTTCAGTTTGCAAATCGGCGCCGATTGGAGATGAAGGAAAAATACCCAGGTATCAGCAGTGTTGAGATTTCGAAAATGCTATCTGACATTTGGAAAAATGAATCGGACGAATTCCGAGAAAAATTTTCTATAGAAGAAATGAAGCAAAGAAAAGAATACAAGATTGCAATGGAAGAATATCACAAAAAGGTGAAAGAAAGGGTTGCAGCTGTACAATCGGGGGCTGGGGAGAAAGAAGACGCCGCCGATGCAGACGAGAAGTCAAATGACGCTGATGATACAGCAACGAAGCAGTCGAACCCCAAGAGTCCTGCGTTAGATAAAAACACTTCACGTCGATCAAGGAGGTCTGGCAGAATTGCAAGGACTTCCGATCACAACGAGCCTGCAGCAGCCCCATTTACATCTATCGCCTCTGGTCAGGCACCTTCGAATACCTTCAGTTCAAAATCGGTCTTCGAAAGCAAGAGGAAACACATGATTGCTGTTGAAAAGCTGCTCAAGAGCGCGACGCAAAAAGAGACCTTCTGGCCTATCGCAGGAAGGATTCCTTTTTCGACTGTTGGAGATTTGCCACCAAAAGTAATGCAGAGGTTAGGTCGTAACGGTGGAGCGGCAATAGCACCACACGTAGCTTACAACACGGCTCACGAGGTTGGTCAAATCTGCAATTCACACATTTGGAGGAAGAAGACTGGTGCTTGTAGGACCTTTGAAGATCTTATCTACCAAGCTCGGAGACTAGAATCGTTTTTGGATCGACAGGTGAGCCTTGATTGCTATTGTATTCTTCTTCTATTGCGTATACTAATTGTGTGTAGGCAATGCATTCTTTCGAGGGTACGGTGAGGCGAGGCAAGTCACAGTTCCTGAAAGAGGTGCGGTGTTCACAAGTTGATCCGGGAACGGGTTTGCTTCATCACTTCATCGTCAACAAAAAGAGCGGCAGAGGGTGTTGGATGTCTGAAGATATGATGGATGTGGCGTCGTCAACCCTCGAACAGTTGAGGCGCAAAACTAGACAAGTCGAACTTCGCCGCGAACGTGCAAGAGTCGCACAAATGGCGAAGAAAGCGAAAATACTAGCAAATAAAGCACTCGCAGGACAAACGAAAGTATCCAGCACGCCGGTCCAGGAAGCTTTCCCCAGAGGTGCCCATGACCTGGCCTCACTTGCAACATCACGACAGATTAATGTGCCTAGTCGTACTACAGCAAACGTAGGGACCGCAAACTATGAGGTTGCTGCCAGGCATGGGCAAGGCAACCGTCCCCAACCGCAGAATGGCCTTGCTGGAATCCAAATGCAGCTGCAATTGTCTTTAAAACGGCATGAAATGGATGCCCGGCAACTATTTCAAACCTTTTCAATGGTCGGTATGAGACCAACAGGAGAAAGGGGTCTAGCTCTGAGGCAAAAGAACTTTCCAACAGTGAAAGCTTCCGCTACACAGCTGCAAAAATATCAGCCTGATTTTCTTTGTGGGGATGCACATGTCATCGGGATGATGAAACACGTCGAGAAAATTGCTATTGGAGTGACGCTAGATTCGTTTCCAAAAGGTAACCAGGTTCAGAATAGCGGTGCGAATGATCAACAGGGGCAGGCAATCGGTGTACATGGGACCAATGCAACAGGATTGTACAATCTCCCTCGGGAAGGATCCAAAGGTCTTCAATTATTCAACTCGTCTCAATCGAATCCAATGGATGAGTTTGACCCGACACCAATTACAAATGCCCAACTGAATGGACGTGGTAAGTATAGAGTTCGCTGGCTGACGTGCTTTCCCAGGTGCCATTCTCAAGCCCTTCGCTTTCAACAGGAGGAAAAGTATCGTCACTTACGGGGAATTTACAAAGTTCGTGCAACAGACAGCAGAATCCTGTACCAATTAGGCAAGGTGCTAGTACGGGAATGGTTGCTCGCCAGATAACCCCGAATATTTCAATGAAACTGGGTTCGCATGGAGCACCAGCGAATAGTCCACCGAACTCAACTGGTCACGATCAACGGGGACTCGCACCAATCACCTCGCGAGTCTCGGCGGTTGGACAGAATCAGGGGTGGAATGGAATGGGGAACTTCAAACACACTCCGCAGGCCACTGGTATATCTCAAGCACTTCTTCAACAAAGCCTTCAACAAAATGTTGGACCTAATTCCCAGAGTCATGTTCCACAGCAATTTTCACACCAGATGCTGCAGCAGGCAGTCAATTATCAGAAACAAAATTTGATGGGTCAGCAGCAAAACACACAAGCTCCAGGGCAAGCGAACCTGGCACAGCATATCGCCAATCAGCGGGCGCAAAGTTATCAGAAACAGAATCTAATGGGTCAGCAGCAAAACGCACGAGCTGCAGGGCCAGCGAATCTGGCACAGCATATCGCCAACCAGCGGGCGCAAAGTTATCAGAAACAGAATCTAATGGGTCAGCAGCAAAACGCGCAAGCCCCAGGGCCAGCGAACCTGGCACAGCATATCGCCAACCAGCGGGCGCAAAGTTATCAGAAACATAATCTAATGGGTCAGCAGCGAAACGCACAAGCTCCAGGGCAAGCGAACCTGGCACAGCATATCGCCAACCAGCGGGCGCAAAGCTATCAGAAACATAATCTAATGGGTCAGCAGCAAAACACACAAGCTCAAGAGCAAGCGAACCTGGCACAGCACATCGCCAACCAGCGGGCGCAAAATTATCAGAAACAGAATCTAATGGGTCAGCAGCAAAACGCACAAGCTCCAGGGCAAGCGAACCTGGCACAACATATCGCCAACCAGCGGGCGCAAAATTATCAGAGGCAAATCTTAATTGGTCAACAACAAAGCGCACAAGCACCAGGGCAAGGGAATCTGACACATGACATTGCATCCCAGCGGGCGCAAAATTATCAGAACCAAGTTCTAATGGGTCGGCAACAAGGCGTACAAGCTCCAGGGCAAGTGAATCTGACACAGAACATCGAATCCCAGCGGGCGCAATATAATCAAAGCCTTGGGACAGATCCACAACCCCACTCTCACCAAGGAAGGAGCGCTTTGAGTCAACAACAGATGCAGCAATTACAGCAGATGCAACAAATGCGACAGCAACTAAAGGGGTGGCCACAGCAAGGGAACTTCTTTCCTCCATCGAACGGTATGCAATGAAATAACTAGGGGTGATATAGTTTTCATAGATACATGTGTGCTGTATTTGACTTTATCTTTTATAAGAATTCTTTCGTCAATACCTTGTTAGAGGAGCTACATTCGATTGCTTCTACCAAGTTGTCGTCAACTCGTTGCTATTCTTGTAGGCAGATAAAGCAGCCAGTATTTGATTGGTTTTTGTGTCAGTGCTTTCCCATTGCGATACAGATCGAGAAGTCAGAAACGCTCTCCGTCGACTCGCAAGCTTCGCTCCAACTTTGGAGATTGATGCTTGGTCACGAGGGTCAATGAGAATTGGCTCGCGGAGTTCAGGAGGAATCAAATCGACTCGAAGATTGCGTCTCGTTGCGTCCTCTGATACAAGGTTGGCAAACCATGGATGCTGTACAACGTCCCTCGCGCTCAGTCTCTTTGATGGATTCAGCAAAACCAAGCTTTTGAGTAGAATGTGAAGATCGTTGTCTTCTGTCACTCGTGGGAATTTTGATTCCCACTGCTTCGGTTCCTTTGACTTGAATGCCAGCTTTCCAAAGTCCGGAAGAGACTCACAAGAAGGCCAGCTGTCTTTGGTAGGTGTTCCTAGAAAATCAAATATGACAGAGAGCTGATCAATGGTATTTTGGCCCCGAAATATCGCCCCTCCTGTCACCATCTCAGCAACTACTACCCCGGCACTGTACATGTCAACCCCAGCATGATTTGCACTCCCTCCGAGCAGCAGCTCTGGCGGTCTGTAATACAGTGTACACAGCCCTTTGGTCCCTGTTTGCCCCTCAGTCGGTTCTATAGGAGGCTGGTTATCATCGGTCGCCACCTGCTTTGCAATTCCAAAATCACATAGCTTCACCACGCCATTGGAACATACCAAAAGATTCCCAGGCTTCAAATCGCGATGCAAAATTCCCGACTGGTGACAGTGTTGCAATGCCGAGAAGATATCTTTGGCAATCAGCTTGACAATGGCCAAAGGAAGGAGTGGAAGGAAGGATCGCCGTCTCCATTCCAGTGATGTATGCAAGTCACAAGGATAGTATGGAAATGCCAATGACAAACTTTTCTTGCCATGCTTGGCAGCATCCGAATATAATGCAAGCAAACTAACAATGTTCTCATGTCGCGGCAAGCGTCTGAGAGCAGATACTTCGTTCACGACATTCTCGGAAAGCTGCAATTGGCCCTCAGCGGATGGCACTAGAGCCGCTCTAAGTGTCTTGATGGCAACGAAACGAAACTGGTCTTCGTCTCCTCGAAAGATTGCAAGGGAAAGCTCTCCAAATGCACCTCGGGCAAAGGTTGGATTGCCATCTTGTTTGGTTTCGAAGATGGCCTCTTTGCCAAATGGTGATATTTTGTACTCCTCTGTGGATCGTTGTCGCTTCATGTTCGTTTTGTGGAGTGTGCTGTTTTGTGGTGCAAGATGCGAAATTGAGTGATATTTCCAAAATGGCTGGCGGTATGCAACACTGAAATCCTGAGAGTCAATGTATGTAAATTTAAAAGAAAAATTTGAGGATTACAGAAGTGATGGTTATACTATTGGATTGTAATGATGCCTGTTATCATCGTCTACATCACGAATTCCAAATATCCTACAATACATGAGAAAGTGAGGCAAGTTTTATTTTTCTTTCTTAGAATTTAAGCTTCAAGGACATTCTCTGTTTGCAATCCCTTGAATGAAGAAACCTCTACAAGTTGTGCAAGAGTGTATAGACTTTCATCGGCATCTTCATCTTCGTTGCGCTTTCGGGAGAGACGAACACGGATTCTGGTGGGTGGGTTCTTCATACCAGTGGCCCAGACCTTCTTGTTCAAGTTTGAGTCAACTCGTACATCGCTGGTTCCCATAGCCTTTTGTGCAAACTTCTTGATTTCCTTGATGGCTCGTGGGGCGCGTCTCTTGAATTGTTGTCCCTTGATACGCTTCGAGAGTTGGATAGTGTAATCCCGAGTCACCAAATCAGTCTTGACCATCTTTGAAATAATATAAAAGAGCTGTATGACAAGAAAGAATGCAAACGAAGAATCAGTATTGATCAATGCTCAATGCAGCGTATTGTATCTCCAAATGTAAGTGTGCGTTTTCTAGGAATGACAGAATTAATAAACGAATTGGCATTCATCGATATTGCCCAAAGTTAAAACGCCACCCAGACTTCCAAAACCTCCATCATTGACCTTCACTGAAAACATGACTACATAAATGTGATCCTGCAATCGTTTGTGCAGCTTCCAATCCTCCCATTGTCCACCATTGTCACGCATGGGTCTCGCTCACCTTGAAGGGGGTTGTTTCAGTTGTTACGTAATTTCGAAGCCTCGAAATAAAGCGCTTTTCTAGTTTCTTTTTCAATCTAGTAAGAGGTAAAGCAAAGAGGGGAAGGAAAGAGACCCCTCGAAAATAGCATCCCTCCAGTATTTTTAGACTAAAATAGAACAACCAGTATTGTCGAACGTCTGGCGAAATGTCGCATTCTTTCAAAAGGCGCCTTATGACTTTTTTGAATTTAATAGCCAAAGTCACCAAGAAAATTTAGCAACTTTGGACAGGCCAGCTTGCTTGAACGTTATTATCGAGGATTCATTCCGCGCTATATCGGCGGTGCCAAGCGCAGGGCAACTCGTGCTTTGAAAACAGAAAGTTGATGTTGCTTGACGTAGCGAGCCGAATTCAAACGATTGAGACCTTTCAGAACACCCTAAAGCAACTACAGCAGCAACCTTATCCTCTCTCTACTCAAGTACCTTTTAGCATTTACTTGCACGAGAGCCAGTTGCAACCATCGGCTTTATCTGAAACGGTTATCTCAAATTGTGATTGAAACTTGCTTTTTGCAAAACGCGCATTTTTTCCTTTGCTTGATCGTAACCTTCCGTATTCTTTGAGTAAACAGAAGTCGCTACTGTACTCTAGAATCAAGAAAGCATCTTGTGCTCCAAGTCAATCATTACATCAGCATCAGCAGCAACATCAACATGACGAGTCCTTTCAAACCAAACCCTCAATATTCCTACAATGGATCAGATGCAGATGTTTCCATGGACACATCCGACAATACTGCAGAAACTGTGTTATCATCGCCTCCTCGAGCCCCAAGATCTATTCTTCGCAACAATGGAGGATCACTGCCACACCGCTTGTTTGCGGATGACGTTGATGAAGAAGAAGAAGAAGAAGAAGACGAGAAACCTGTTCCCAGATCTCCTGTCCTCAAACCATTGGATTTGAATTTGGATTTAGGCGACGTATTCGAAGAGTCTGCCAAGAACGGAAAATCAAAACAGCGCAAGAGAGTTGCTGAGCACACTGTATATGGACGAGACTTGAGCTTTGATGATGTAGTAGATAGTCCTGTGAACATGAACGATGATGATTCACCACATATTTCGCCATCGTGTTACAAGTCACCTGCGAATGTAAGAAGTGCCATGCACAAGTCGCCCTCGTCCTTTCGAACCTTGGATGGTAGGATGGTCACATCCAAGAATCCATTTTCCCCCATGTTGACAGAAGACCACCCAGTCCAAAAAGTTCCTCTGATTGGAGGCAACCTATCCTTTCCTGTGTCTTTGGATGATGCTGGTTCCAAGAAACTAGCCCCGAGCTCAAGTGATCTACCAGTATTAAGTCAGCGTTTGCAAAAACGCGAGCCACTTCCAGATTTTCTTCGAGATGGATACCCTGCCAAGTCGGGTGAGTTCCGAGGCTTTTCCGGATCTCCAATCAGAGAGGTATCAGAACTGGCAGACTACAGCAACATCAGCTATGGCTATAACACCCACAAAGTCCGCAGAATAAACCTAAATGATGATGTCGTTGCTGCCAAAACTGAAGAAGTCGCATCATGGAAAAAGAAACTCTACGTAAAAACAGCCTCACAAGAAGACAGCATTCACGACAATATCAGTCCAACCGATGTGCTGAGCTTTCCAATGCAAAGTCCTATACCTCCGACTCCAACCAAACCACGACAAAACAGACGACCTCATGTCAAACGATACACTCCTATTAGAAAACAGACACTGCCAAACACGCCAATGCCACAACGACGAACGAACAAAGCCAGGTCGTCTCTCGACTCGACTGATTCTAATTCGGAAGGATCTCCTGAACAATCGTCCCGATTTCACTCCGACTTTGATGTTATCGGAGAACTCGGTACTGGAAGTTTCGGAAGTGTCCTTAAGGTTCTTTCTCGATTGGATGGTTGCATGTATGCCATCAAGGTGGCGCATCGAGCCGCCAAGGGAAATTCGGACCGCGATCGCATGCTAAAAGAGGTGCGTTGGTGGATTACGATTGTCGTGTTGTTGCTTGTATGTGCCAAGTACTTGTTCCTCAACTCGTTTGTTTTTGTTTCTGTTTCCTTTGTCTCTAGGTCTATGCCTTGGCAGCTCTCTCTGATCAAGGAGACCCCGCCACATTCCACATTGTTCGCTATCATCAAGCGTGGATGGAAGAAAGTCGGCTATATATTCAGACTGAACTATGTACCACTACACTTGCGGCAGAAATGAAGCAAGAGAAACTTACCACACAACGAAAATACAAGTTCTTGCGCGAAATCGCTGTGGCACTAGAATTCATTCACAAGAATGGAATGGTACACTTGGATATCAAGCCCGAGAATATATTTGTTAAGAACGATCAGTTCAAATTGGGGGATTTTGGGTTGGTGAGCAAGGTGTCAAATCATAAGGATGTGGAAGAGGGAGATTCAAGATACATGTCCAAGGAATTGTTGTCGGGGGAGCACGCAGATTTGACGAAAAGTGATATATTCTCCTTGGGAATTACGTTATACGAAATATGCCTTGGCGGAGATAAAGACCTACCACACAATGGTCCCGAGTGGCAAGATTTGCGTGCTGGTAATCTTCCCATAATTGCGAACACTCCTCTCGAAATGTACAATTTCATGAAGATCATGATGAATCCGTCCTATGCGGCAAGACCATCGGCGAGCGATCTACTGAAACGTCCTCAACTGTTCAGTCCGGAGCAATTAGCTCTCCTTATCGAAAAGAACAAAGTCAAACAAGCAAATCTAGCGCTAGCAGAGCAAACGGATCGCCTTCGCAAGCTTGCCCCTCCCGCTCCCAGCATGCCCAGGAAAGGTGCACTAATGCGCCGCAGTACTTGGAGTGGTGGAAGTTAAGGGAGCGAAATTTTGAAAGCTGCTGATTGATTGATTCTTCTTCAGTGAATCATCAATCGATTTCATTTGTACAATTACACACTATCGATCGGCAACAACAATGACAATGATATAAAAACACAACCCTACACGCGCATAAAGATAAAGCAAATACATTCATCATTACGGCATGTCTTCTGGTAGACAGTTCTGTAGCACGACAGCCTTCATGACAGCGTACGGCGCTGTTCTCTTGGTCCATGCTTCAAATTGCCCAACTCCTTGTTCCCACAGCATTTCGGAACCTCGCACAGTCTCCAATCCTGCTCCTTCGGCTTGTTCCAAAAGTTTGGTGTGATATGGCTTGTAGTTGACATCAAAGATGACTGGTTTGACGTCCTCCTTGGCTATCAGCCAGTCTGGGAGAACGAACTCAGCTCCAGCAGGGAGGGTACTAATGATCACCTTTAGTGATGTATCTCCAGAGAGTACATCGCCCAAACAAATCTCGTCGGCATTCTCACTCTCCATATCCAAGCTTGTAATGACACTTCCGCCAAAGGATTCGACAAGTTGTTCTGCTTTGGACGGAGTTCGATTGTAGTAGACCCTCTTCAAACCGAGTTCAGAAGCAGCAAATGCTGCAGCTCTAGCTGTACCCCCGCCACCCAAGATGAGTGCAATTCCTTTGGAGTCCTCTCCTTGTACACCAACCCGTCTCTCGAGTGGATTGAAAATACCCTTCCAGTCAGTATTGTCGCCGTAAATGACCCGCTTGAAATCGTCATTTTCGTATTCGTTTTCGACAATCAGAGTATTCACACTGCCAATGGTTGTTGCTGCCTCGCTCATAACATCCACATACGGCATGATTGACTGTTTGTGTGGGATGGTCACACTGCAACCACCCAAGCTAGGATCCTTGAAGAAATCAGATTCAACAAATTCCTCCACGGTCTCAACATCGGCACGACCGTATGCATGAGGAAGCACGGTCGCTCTAAATGCAGACCCTTGCATTTGTGGACTGACAGAGTAGGCAATGTTGTGACCAAGAATTGCGTACCTCTTTGGCTCAACGATTTTCATGAGCAACCGAGTGGCCATTATTTCTTTGGCAGTCAATTGACCAGGTGCAGCCTTGACTGGTAAGGACTCGTGCGTTACGGGTGTAAAAGGTAGGTTCACGATTCGAGAGAATTGACCAATATCTCCAAGAATGAGCGAGATATTTGGGATTACTGGTTTGCCTTCTTTGGCAGCAAGACTGGCTGCAATGATTGCGGCTTCATGTGCCATTCGATCTTTTTCTTCCGATTCAATGGATAGAACCACTTTTGCTCCATGTGCTCGGCCGTCAAGTGCGCACTGCTGAAAGAGCTCTACGGCCTCTTCGCGAGATATCTCCTGCCCGACAACATGATGACTTCCAAGCACTTGACTTGCATACCGTTCTTTGGCTCCATCAAGGAGGTCCTCAGTCTTCTTTTTGTCCCAAGTACTTTCAACGTCCAATACTTCCACGCCGCCACGTAGTCCCCATCCTAACATGTCAAACATTTTCGAGATACCAGCTTCATCGTCAGGATATGTTCCAGCTTGGTTTTGAGTACGCACAGTGTAACATATTGGCATGACATCTTCCAATACGTCTCCGACGAACGGCAGAGCGGGCACTCGAAGCACATACGGCCGACAATACCGTCTCAAAAGCTGCATTCCGTAGATCAAGTCAAATCTGCTGTCTCTGCAGTCCAACAGATCTGTGCGGTATTCCATAGCATCAACATCCAGACACATCTCTTCTACATACGGCTCCACTTGAGATATTTCTGGGAAACTCAATGACAGGAAGAAGGTGTTCTCTCCCATTGTCAAGTGTGCAGTGTTGGTAGAAGGTGCCTTCTCTCCAGGTACTGCTGGTGCCAAACGAGCGCGGGCAACTAGTCGGGTCAGTTCCCACTTGATGTGATCCCAGTTTGCACTTTCTCCTTCGGTCCCTTCTCCCTTAATGCATAATTCATAATCAGAATACTTCATGAACACGCTCTCGTCGAATTCAGATTTCGTCTTTGCACTATCAGCTGACATTTTTCCTTCCTCGGCGTCTACATTCACATAGATCGACAACATGTCATTATCTTCGTACAGGCTTCGCGTGACTTCGGCAAGATCCAGATCATCGGATGTTTCGGCGCCGAAATCGACAACTATAACACTGGGTGAAGCGAACGAAGAGATGTCTGCTAAAACTAAATCTGTTGTAGGCTTGATGATATTCATAGGTACTTGTGGGAAATTTTCTTCTAGAAAACTCTCGGCTAACCTTTTCAATTCATTTCCTTCACCCGAACATCCGACGAGTACGATTGGTTTGTCGTAGTTGTGGAAAATGTTTCTCTGGGAACCATCAGATATCATATTGAGAGCGTTAGGTCGTCGGTGGTTGAACCCATTGGGCACAAAGCCAAGGATCGCAGGCACGAGTGCAAAGATTAGTGTGATCCCGATCATCTTGGATCTTGTGGCTTGATTGATCGATTGGATGTAAACTGCGAAGCCATTCGTTTCAGTCGTTCTTACGTCACAAATTTTTAAAACGCGACTCGCGAAGTTGCGGGACTCCTGCAAAGCAAACATAAATGACAAACAACCGATGAGTCTCAATTAAATACAGTACTGTACAAATTTCGGGAAGCAGTGTACTAGGATTGATGATGGCATAACTCGAAATTTATTTTTGGACACTTCGCTCCAGTATTTGCAGCAAGACTTTATTTGGAACATCAAAGGATTTCCATAGGGCTTGATTGCTTTGAATGTGAGATAGCGACATATCAGGAACAGAGAATCCATCTAGGTTCGCATCGTTCACTGCCAGTTGAGGAATTGATTCTGGCGATATTGACTTCACCATCTGCACTAACTTCACGACGGCTTCGTCATCGTGATCTTGTTCGTCGACAAGCTCACAAATTCCAGGCAACAAGCTGGCAAAGAATGACAGGACATGGATATGAGGGAAAATAGTAGGAATCAATGACGAGGACAGAGCGATTGGTATGGATCGATCATCTTGACCAAGACCGTACGATAGTAGCATTCCGGATTGATACAATAATTCTTGTGCTGTGGCATGATCACGGTCCTTATCCGGATTTCCGAGCACTTCGACAAGATTCCGTACCGCTTCCAACAATATCGGATGAGAACTTTTTCGGTAGCATGCATCCAGTACTATTGCCAGAGTTGCAAATAGGACGTGAGATAGTTCTGCCGATGCTAAGTACGATGGTTCCAAAGAAATGATATTTGTGTTGGTTTGTGGCGTGCCCAAAGCAGACGGAAAGGGAACCAAGGCCTCATCAACACTATCAAGAAACAGAGAATGTGAAGAGCTTGCCGCCAGCATTGCAGCAGATGTAGACGGGACCAGCATTAGATGCTCGATTTCTTTTTGATGTGGAAGAACTTTTGACAAATCAATGGCAGCGCCTGAACCCACTGCAACGACACTTGAGGCCCCGGTCCGTCGAATCAGCTCTAATCTCTGCTCCAAATCATGTATCGTAGGAAATGCCGAAGATATCGAAGACTGCACGATTCTGAGCCCCATTTCTTGAGTGAGTACATAATTCACAGCTCGGCATGCATCTTCAACCGCCTTTAGAGTTTTCACCCCGTGATCCGCAGACTCACTCGCGATGACGAGTACTGGAGATTTTCGAAGCGTTGGTGTTTCTTCTCGGAGGAACCGACGAAACGCACTCAAACCTGAAGGCTTTAGAAGGTTCTTGGATGCCATCGTTGTTTTGGTTGTTTCGTTTTTGTTTTTTCAACATGACATGACATGACACCTGACAGACTGTTTGGTCGAATGACTCGACTGCACGTTTTAATCGCTGTTGATCATACAAGTATACATATCTGTTTACATTTCATTGTTCGTGTCTTCGTCGACATGCTTACACGGCCAACTCTCGGCTCGAACAAGTTGAGAGAGACAACTTCTTGTCGATCTCCTCCGAGCATTGGATCCAAGAGCATACTTGTAGCTTATCCAGAGGCCACACTGCAGGATTTCAATAAATAAAGGGACACGTTCAATTTCGTTTCGAGTGGTTCTTTGCGAAGAGAAAAAGTCCAAAAATTGGTGAAGAAATCGAGAAATGAATGAAAGCTTCCTGGGTTGTTTTTATTTGTAATGGGAGATTCGAGTGTGTATTCGGCTGTCAATGTGACTGAACTAGGAGAGTCAAAGATTGAAACTGATTTTTTATCAAGCAATCAGGTATCGCCGGAGATGTGGCAACAGACGGCCTCGCTGGGCTCACAGAGCTCTGACGATAAGAGGACAGACAGTACAACTTCTACAAGCAATCTGGAAGAAACTGAAAGGACACCCGCTCATCAGCAGTCAGATTCTTGTGAATCCACAAGGGTAGAAGAAAAAAGTCCTGATAGTGCCTTAAAAAGTGGGCCCGCAGAAGAGTCCTTGGCTAGTTCTGGCAACAGGGCTGCAGCCGTGACTGCCTTTAACAGTAGCATTGAAGAGGTGGAAACAACTCCCAGTCATCCGTCAGATGCCGATGAATCTGCACCCATAGAAACGTCATGTCGTAGAGATTCCTTGAAACTTGGCTCAACCGAAGAGGTCTTGGCCTCTGCCAATTCATTGCTCCAACACCATCGAATTGAACGGTTAAAACAACGATCAATAGAAATCGACATGCCATACGGTGATATGCCCACAGAAACAGAAATTCGTTCAATATACTCCGAAAGTAAAAAGGACACAACTCCAAAGTACGAGCAGATTTCCTTCGCAGCTAGTAATGAGGAACCCCTGCCTTTTTTTATCGATCAAGTCAATCAACGTGGTCAAAAAAACAGTCCAACGTTTCGAGGAGAAGTAGAAATCTCAACCGAAGAGCAAGATGCAAGCTTTAGCAATGACGAGAAGAATTTATCAAATTCTACTCGCAAGGGGGTTACACAAATCGAAGATTCTTCGATCAATGCCATCGAACCAAAAGTGATTAGGTCGCTAGTTGCCAAAGAAGATTCCAAGGAAATTCAGAACTCAAAATGGTATTCTATCTTTGGCGATCAAATGAATCCTAGGAGTTCAATGAATGGTGGAGATGATACAGCGAAACACGTTGATGTAGGATCATCAAGAACACAAATGCCCAATTCCATCGTCAAGGCCATCCATGACAAACCGGACGATAGTGTTCACACCCAGATGCCGGATTGGATAGAGAATCAAAGTTCGGGATGCAACGATGAAACTTCTGCTAGCACATATGCCCCTGGGCAATCAAGAACGGTGATAGTGCATGAGATCATGAGAGAAGGATGGACTTGGGGTAGTGCATGGTCACCAAGCGGAGATCGACTTGCCATAGCTACGGAGAACCACCATCTTGCCGTTATTGATACGCGCTCATCGCCGATTTGGAGAGTGAAACACGACAAGCGTATGAGTGGGTCCCTTAACAGGGGAACTGGTTCCATTCGATGTGTTGCTTGGGGTAGCAATTTCATTGCTATTGGAGGCACTGGTGATGCTGTTTCTATACTTGCACCTACCGAGCCATACCCAATCATTCACACACTTTCTGCCGGGACATATGTCGGTTCCTTAGATTGGAGATGTAACAGCAAAACGTTAATCACAGGGAATCGCGATGGTAAAGTTCATATTTTTGGAATTGGCTCCTCAGAAGACGACGATAGTGCTTCAGCAAGCACCGAATACAGCAGTGGAAGGAACGCGATACAGAGTAAAATTCTCAAGACAATTGATCTGAAACCAGCATGGGTGAATGCTGTAAAGTTCAGTCCAGACGGGTTATCATTTGCTGTTGGGGACGAAGACGGCATACTCGGCGTATACTCGTTCCTGGAACGGCAAGATGGAACACAGATTGAGATTTCTAATGTTGCAAATTTCAAAATGGAAGATTCTATCCTCGATATAGAGTGGTCGCCCAATGGAAAATGGCTCTACTCTGGAGGAGAAGATTTCGCAATCACTATAATAAGGACAGATGGTTGGGAAGCGATTCATAGAATAAAACGAGAGAAATGGGTACAATTCCTTACCTGTTCGAGCAGTGGTTCGCATTTGGCTGTTGGGGGTCTTTCTTCTGAGATATCGATTCTTGACGCGGAAGGCACATGGCAAACGGCAATCATTTTAGACCTCAAAGGAATGAATCCACTATCCGCAAAATGGCACCCAAAAGATCAATTCCTGGTGATTACTGGACAACACAGCAATGTTTTGGCTATAGAAACAACAAAATCACGTTACGTTCAGGGCCATTGCTTCCACTCCATATCACCAATTCTCGCTGTCGAGTTTTCGCCCGACGGCCGAATGGCAATCGTTGGTAACAAGGAGGGAGTCGTCACCATATTCAAGGTTGCTGGTTCCGCTTTCTCCGTTTGTTACGAAATGGTCCTCGATTGCCTTGGTACGCTTTCTATCAAATGGAGTCCTAACGGAGCATTCATTGTGATTGCTTCTGAGAGCAAGATTGTTGTGCTTTCGAGAAGAAATCATGATGAATCCATGTCGCTTGGTGCATCAGGTTTCGCTGTTGCAAAAATCATTCGCGGCATTGGGAATATTTGCGGCATTTCGGTTGACCCTACAAGTCAATTTATCGCTGTTTGCGGTTCATCCCCTTCGATCCTTGACGCCACAGCCGACTTTACAAAATCCTGCGGTATCAATTCTCTGAAGAACGACTCACTTCCGCTGCCCAGCTCGTCGAACTTTTCTAGCGTCCTCGAGATGGGAAGCTCAAGTCGATCGTTGTCGCTGGCTGCTTCGTGGTCACCAGATGGGAAATGGCTAGCCTTAGTTGGAAGGAACCAGAACTTGGCGTTCTTTGACACTTCATCTGATTCCCCCTCGAAATGGCGACGACTCTTTGAGGTAAAGACTAGCCAAGCAGGCCTTGCACTTGCATGGGGTCCGCCAACTGAAACGGGATTGCAATATTGCGCATATGCTGGAGAAGATAAAAAAGTATGCATTCTAGAAATCCGAGATACGGAGCGTAGTTGGGAGATGGTGCTTGAGGTCCCAAGGAATGGCGTAGTGTATGATCTTGATTGGGATAGTGATGGCTTGCTTGCTGCAGCCATAAGTGATGGAACTGTGACTATTATGGACTTGTCCTACCTAAGGTGTGGTCTTGCTGTGAATGAGATGGATTATAATTGGCAAAGGCAGGCTTTGACATGCTTCACTGAAATACAAAGAAACAAGGGGAAGAACTGCATGCAGACGCTGCGATGGGTCCCAAAAGCTCCCGGTTCGGATAGCTTGTTGGCAATCGGGGGAACAGATGGCGAAGTTGAAATTCTAGATCTCACTGCAGAGAGACACATCTAACTCTTAGATACGTCCTCTTCGGCAGCCAACAATAAAATCAACAATGTACAAATAAAAGGGCCAAATTTTGGCTGCAATAGAGATTCAGCAATTATTCGTCTTTCTCTTCAATTCCATCGTCGACTTTCTCGGCATTTTCCCCTGTTTCGTCTTCCGCGGATTCTGCTGCTTCATCTTCGTCGTCGGAAATATCGTGTTCGTACCAAACGCCGCCACCACCGTCAATAAGTTCAGCTTTATTGTTGTCATCTTTCGCGTAGATGCCGATACTGTGCATTGAATGACTTCCCTTTTTCAGAGCCTTCTTTGTTGCTCTTTCTTTCAGGCTCGATACATCAGTTGTTGATCCTTCGCCCACCTTAACAACAACAGCAGCTGCAGGCATCAACTTGTGTTCCTTCAGTGACTTTTGCATCGCTGCTTTGTCGGTTGACTTCAACACCAATCGCTTGGCAACACATGTGATTTGGAATTCCTGCGATTGATCAATCTCTAGGAGATCTGCGACTTTACTAATAGGGTCGTCTTCACTCAAATCCATTTCATGTACCTTCTTCTTGCCATCTAGTCGCACCTTCAATTTGCAAATGGTGGAATCAACCTCTTCTTCTTCCTCTTCCTCTTCAGCTTCTTGTTGTTCAGCAGCAGCTGCAAGCTCTGCTTGCACCTTTTCTCTATCGATTAGGTCCTTTTGCCTTCGTGCTGCGGCAACCATCTCGCGCTCGTTCTTTTGAATCCAATGATCAATAGCATCTCTTGCAATCATGAGTGGTGCCAAATTAACAATCTTCTTATCTTTGCCAATGATCAATCCAGAGCCGGATTTCCCAAAACCGACGCTTTTTAAAATCGAAAGGCAGATAGTGCTGCTTCCAATTTTTGAAGCAACGGCCTTGTTTTCCAAGTTCACGGAACGGTACTTCTTATCCAATGGGTGCAATACAATGTTATTGAATAGCGTACGCATGAGTCTTGCTGCTCCCTCAACGTCGCTGATTGAATCGCTCTCCACCAGCTCATTCAGTCGCGTGTTGATTCGTTCCGTCAAGCGCTCCCGAGCCGAGAAAGGAAACGATGCGGAACTTGCAGTCTTGATGAGTTTGGCCGTCAACTCTTCGTATTTCAAGGTTTGCTTATCTGTGACTGCTGGTTGGAAAGGTGCAGCATTGAATAGACCCATCATGAAATTCTTCATCATTTCTTCTGATTTTGGCATTCCTTCGAACATGTGGATAATCTTTCCGTCGCGAATTCCAAACACTGTTGGAAGTGCCTTCACCTCCAAGGCTGCACTCGCGGGCTTTTCATTATCCGAGTTGAGCTTCACCAATCGAAAAGCGCCACCAGATTTGACAGCCATTTCTGATAAAGCCGGGGTCAGTGCTTTGCATGGGCCACACCAGTCTGCATAAACGTCCAAAAGAACGGGAACAGGGGACTCCAAAACGAGTTCTTGAAGTTGTGCCGTGGTCGCTTCAAAGACAACAGATTCCTTTGCTGCTGGTTTGGGCATTCCCTCTGGTGCCTGTGGTTTTGCTGGTGCGGCAGTGGAGTTAAGGGGAAGTGTCGTTGGGTCAAAATTTGCCTTGACCTCCACGACATCATTATTTTTCTTTTCGTCACGCAGTTGAGCTCTGATTGCCGCTTCGTCGTCTTCTGCTTCCTTAGATTTCTGCTCCTCTGCTTCCTCTTCTTCTTGGTCAAATTTGTCTGCCAATAGGATGGCTCGAGCATCGTCCATGTTCTTTTCTGCAAACGCCAAGGCTCGTCGACTCATGAACGGATCGAATCCTTCGCTAATCAACTGTTGAGCCTCCTCACTCTCTTCTGGAATGTTGGCAATCAAATCCAATTCTTGTTGAATCATTTCTCTTGCTGCTTTTCCATTGTAGAGTCGTTGGTTGTTTGTTCCAAATGTAGATGTAGCACCGATGGCAGCCATGGCAAGGCTGGGATCCACATTCATTTCTTCCGCAACTTCCCTGGCAAGTTGGTTGGGATCAACTGCACTTGCGCTCTCTGTATTCACATTTGCATTCGGTATCGTGCATACGCCATCTTTGCATGCCATTTCATCCTCGTCCCCAGCCGAAATTCCAAGTTTTTTCATGGCAGATTGCACTTTCTCGTCAAGAGTTTCTTCTTTCGTCTTCTCGTTAGTGACACTTTCACCACCACGGGGAATAAATGATGGAACAGCAAGTCCGAAAGGAGACCTGGATATTCCAGCTGCCACATTGGCCGCAGCGAGAAGCAGTAAGATAGATAAGGAAGATGATGATTTCATCGTGGGTTGGATGCTTGGAATGAAGTTGTGAATACGATGAAAAATTGGAAGCGTTCTTGAATTGTTGATGCCTCCACGTGTTCGAGTTGATGGATATCGGAGGATGTGGATAATTCCAACCGGTCGACCCAATCGAGTATTTGAGCTAGTTCAGTACTATTGTGAACGCAAAAGACGCACAATAATCCACAATCTCAAATCTGCATTCATTCCACACCATCATGGTCAACTGATGCGACTGAACAGGTTCCACCTTACGGTGATCGCATCTTCCTTTCTTCTGCTCTATATTGTAGTATTTTCCTGGTCTATCTACAATTTGCAATCACGATCTTCCATTCAACATGAACCGAAACAGACAGTGAATCCAAAATTGGAAGATCTTTCATCTGTTGATTACTATGCATGCTGTGGCTTAGGCCACCGCTTAGTTAGGATGTCACTGGCAGCGTACGTTGCGAAACAAAAGCGTTTTGAACTACGTGCTTTTTGGGGTTGGTGTGGTGAGAAGGCACCAATCGAAGTCTTCTCCTATTTATTTCGGCCGTATCGAGAAGAAGAGTTGTCTCACATCGAGTCTCGAGGTCTATTGCTACCATTCTACAATGAAATTTCTGGATTCCTTGCGATATCTCGACAGCCTGTGACTGATCAGAGTGAATGTGCCTGTCCAAGAGACAAGATTACTTCGGATCTTGAGTTGTACACATCCCTGAGGGATCGATTTCGGGGAAAGCCCGTCGTAGATGCCTTTGTGCGAGAGAACTTTTCCAAAGCTACTGTTGTTGGGATCCATATCCGAGCGGGAAACGGCGAAGGAGGCGACTTTGACAGAAAGGGTCGCTCGATAAACAATCTACAGGTATGGGTGGGGGACGTTGTAAAGTTAGTTCTCCAAGAAGGCTTCCGTAAAGCAGGATCCAACGAACTAGTGGTGTACATTGCAACTGATACGCCGTCGACGATTGATATGTTTCGGAACCAATTGTCTCCCCATCAAATCAAAGTCTTAGACTTGCCGCAAACGAGGATGGAAGAGGGGACAGGGGTCATGTTTGGTGAGGCAGCCAAGGTGCACAATATGGGCGACGAGACTGATGACTACTCGTCTTGTTTGAAAGGTTGGACAGATACTCTTTCCGACATGTTCCTTCTCAGTCACGCGGATGTTGTGATTGCTGCCACTCCTAGTTCTTTTAGCCAAACTGCTCCAATGTCACTAGCATTCGGAAAGGAATCACAAGGTGTGGAGACTCCTTATTGCGAGGTCATTCCAAAGTTTGAGCCCCACAAAAAGAAGGAAACTACTGAATGGAAAGAAGTCGCTCCAACAATGCAGTGCTACAAAAGCTATGTTGACTGGTGCTGCAACTACTCTACATGGATAAAGTTCAAGAAGCAAGGTCGTCAGAATCGAACGAAAATTGTTTCGAAGGAGTTTCTTCGGTTTCCACTTCCTAGCAACGAAGGCACCGTGAAAGATTATCGTGGTTTGCGCAATCGTACTTTCGATTGCCGTCGTCCTGGTCGTGGTAGAGCGGCAGGCGGTCTCAAAGACAAATGCCTGCCGCATGCATGGGTGGTGCAATAGACATCATCTGGATACGTGGCTTTCAGCGAACCCCAAAGGTTAGCTATTCTAGGGTATAGGAGGGAAAGTTGCTGTAATATACTTCCGATATTACCCGGAATTTATTTAAATATTTAATTGTCGGATGTAATCTTGGCAAGCAGTACAAAGTCCACAATCTTGAAATCTTCATTGGAATCCTTGAGAATGGCATCGGTGCCATCAATACAGACAAGTTCACCTTCGACACCAACATCTGCGCCTCCGATAACCAAGACCATATCCTTCTCTTTGGGGTTGACACGAGAAACTTCGTCAACTCTTACGGTTTGTGTCGACCTGTCATCCAACTCAACAACCGCCGTCTTATCAGCATTGATCTCCTTGATCACAGCACTGCGCTCGTCACTCTTCAATTGAACACACACACGCTCCATGAACCAAACATCATTATTGTTGTTTGTATCTGTGTCGGTAGCCATTGCCGGTTCTTCATGCTTGACTGCAATTTGGTTGTCAGCTGGTGCAGACTGGTTCGGATCAACACCAGGCTCTTGCTTTTCCCCTGAAGGTTGCCATGTATTTCCAGCTTGGGAGCTTCCCCATCCATCTACAGAAAAAATGTCATTAGAATTTGTCTACAAATATAGGCTAAGTCCAAAGCAATACACATACCATCTGCATCGTTAGCTGGAGAGCCAAATGTATTTTTTTCCGATGAAGTATCAGCTCCCCACACGCCCGAATTATCTGCAACTTGTTCTTCATCCATGGCACCTGGGCGCCAAACCTCGTCACCACTATATCGACATGTTAGCGAAGCAAGAACGTGATAGCAAATACATTTCAAAAAGTACGTACCCTGATTCGTGCATTGGCGTTGCACCACCGTGCATTGGAGTAGCGCCACCGTGCATTGGAGTTGCTGCAGCAGCATAAGCAGAAGCTGCAGCTGTATTCTGACTATTGGGGTCGTTTTGGCTCATGTCCTCAGTAGCACCAAACTTGTCGCCAACAACAGCAACTCGTTCTCTGATAACCATTACCTTCTTCAGTCTGGAATGTAGCTCTACCTGGACGTGTGTTGCAGTAGCATCACATACAGCACCAAGATACCCTTTCCATTGTCCAGCCTGAATACGAACAGTCTTTCCAACCAATGCATCATCGCGTTTGCCTCTCCCACCAGCAGGACCACGAGATTGTGACTGCGGTGTTGCGAAAGGAGTCGAACCACCATCGCCAGCCCCGGTGCGGCTTTGGTTTCGGGAACCTGATAGGACACAGCTCCGACTACGCACCACGAAGATACCAGCGTGTTCCAGCCTTGTTTGGGAATAAAGGAACAGCTGAGCACGGCTCATACGTTTGATCGTTGCAGCCTTGCCCTTGTGAGGCCCTTCTGCAACGTTTACAGAGTCACCGCATCGCATTTGGTTTCCCTGCACGTCCAACGCAACTGCCCTATTTGACATTGTATTTCGTTTTCCTCGAAGTTCCTCTGGTCGTACATCTCGATTGATTCCGTGGTTGTTGACTACAGTAAAGTCTTCTAGACCAACACGAACGATAACACCAACTTCGTTAGCAGATCCGCCTCCACTCAGGACCACCAAATCGAAAAGCTCATATCCTGCAAGAGAGTTTTGACCAACAGAAACCTCGGCAGATTCTCGCAATTGTGACGTTCTCACTAAATACTCGTTGGTTAATATTGGGAGGGTGGTGGTAAGGGCATAAAACATTGAAAAGCTTACCAGAAATCTCTTTTCTAGTTGCATCAGTGAGAACCACAGCCGTCAAATCTGTTTCTCCGTCCAACTTCTCTACAGCAACGACTGTACCGGTTTCATTGGCGTATCTTCCGTCCATAACCTTGACGTGGTGACCAACGGCAATGAACTTTCGGACTTGGCTCGCCAAGAATTCGACTTCTCCCGTGCCTCCGAGATCCAGTGATTTGTCATTTGGCTTCACTTTAACTGTGGTTTGATCCAAACTCATGAGTTTTCCTCGCATTCCGACAAGATCACCTTCGATCACTTCAACAGTGTCGCCAATGAGAAGTCCTCCAGACTCGGGAGCCTTTCCAAGACCTGTTTTACCTTGCAAGTCAGAAAGCTCATCCAAAAGTGATGCAGCAATTTTGGACCCTTCGTTTTCATCCCCATCACTGTCACGATCATCCTTGCTGCTCTTTCTTCGGAATCTCTGAAGTTCATCCAAAGACGGAGGGTTTTCATCTGTAGTGGGCTTGATCATGGAACCAACTGTCACTTCTTTGATTAAATAACCATCGCGATAGAAGTTGTTCTCAAAGAAATCGCAATGGGCATCCAATGCACGGTGGTATTGTCTAATACTTTGTCTTCCCATTGAAGCAACTTCTTGTGGATTGAAGAACTTTTGAGGAGGCTTGATTTTTCTTCGCACTCGGGCCTGCTCAGGAGGCAAGTCAAGCAGTGACAAATCCAGACGAGGCACTACCTGCACAACGCACTTGAGACCAGAATCGCGGACATCCAGAACCAATGCAAGATCTCCCTTGTAGTGTCCCCGTGTCATTCGTACCCATTCGTTTTTCTTGACTGCAATAGGAGAAAAATAGTGGTAAGTCACAAGCAAACCGAAAGTATACTATCCTACCGCAAGCACCTACCAGGCTTCTTTTTTGGCACAACAGTCATGACTGTCGTCATGTCCTTAATAGGGACCAGCTTCATTGTGTACTGAAGCAAGCCACGAACACCCTCGATTGCTTCGACGACTGCGGGTTCGCTGAAACTTTCGACATAAATCCGTCCCTTGGATTGAGCTGCAATGACACCGCAAATACCAAGCGGCCGACCTTGGCGTGCATGGGCCACACACTTGTTCATGATTTGGAAAACCATCTCTTGCTCTTTTCCATTGCTGCACGAAATCATCCAGAAACTTGGATCTGAAACCGATGGAACCAAAGATTGCTGCGAAACAGCGGTGTATACTTCAGGGCCTCCTGGAGCATCCTCATCAAAGCGCTGTCGTGATACTGCACCTCTGTCAAGAACACTTCGATCGACGCGTCTATTTTGCATTCGGTGACGATCTTCGATCTCTTTTGCCATCTCTTGCACCGACCGCTCCTGGTTTCCAATACCATACCCCATTCTAGAACGACGAAGATCTTGTTGCCTCATGATTTCCCGTGCTTCTTCGTCCATCTGTTCTTTTCGGATATCGTCTGCAGTGTAATGCTTGCGGACAACATCATCTGGATCATGATGAGTGCCATATACCTCATCATCACCTTCTTCATCATCGTCATCTTCTGCTTCCTCGTCAAAAAAAGATGACATCTTGGCCTTTTTCGTTTTCTTTGGCCTTTCTTCAGCCTGCAAATTGGTAGACGCAGCGAACACAGAGTGTGAGCACAAACCTAGGCGTCTACGTTTTGCCTTTTCCCTCTACTTACTTGTGCGGCTTTGCGCTTTTTCGGAGCTTCCTCTTCTTCCTCCTCCTCCTCGTCGTCGTCTTCATCATCATCGTCTTCGTCGCTATCATCAGAGCTTAGGTTTGCATTAGCAGTACTCTTTTGCTTCGTTGAGACTTCTTCCTCCTCCTCTTCTTCAGAGGAAGATTCTTCGTCATCATCATCATCGTTGGCGACGGGGCGTAGAAATTTCTTACCACCACGGAAAAATTTCCCTCCCCGTGCTCTATCAGAACAACCAAGGATTGATAGGACATTCGAGACATGGCAACACAAATGAGTTTTTCCACATTTCAATACAGATCTACTTTCAGTGGCAAGTTCTTGAGGTCTTGACCCAATTTACTTACGACATTATGTTTCAGACAATCGAATCAGCAACGAATTGAACTATAAGCAATGACACACGGCGCCTCTGCAAAGTTTGGTTATCAAGAAGCATACGATGCTCCTTACGTTGATTTCAAACACACTCAATCGGTTGTGCCGATTGAAATTGTTTGCGCGATTTCGCGCAACACCATTGACTCATCGGACCAATTACAGTCCAGATAGAAAGACTGATCTTGCACAGACTGACTCATCGGACCCGATCTCACAACACCTGAAAAGATCTTTTAGGGCTGCCAAAGACCCGTCATGTTTCTATTGAAACTCTTGCTCTGCTTGCTTCTACCTACTAATGCCAATACTATTCGACTACAGACTCCACATCCGCTGCTGTCTCCTTCTGAGTCGATGCATCAGATTGCCACCGAGTGCGACAAGTTGGATGTTGGAACGCCTGACCTATATGGTGACTTCCACCTTGAAAATTCCTTCTTGAGACAGTTTGAGGCTGATCTTGCAGAAGAGTTTGGAAAAGAAGATGCTGTATTTCTGCCTAGCGGTGTAATGGCTCAACAAATTGCCTTGCTTGTTCACAGTAAAGAAAAGAAGAAGACCAGCTTTCTTTGCCACAAAACAAGTCATCTATTGATCCACGAAAAGGAAGGATACAGTGAACTATGTGGACTGCATGCTGTTGATTTACCTCTTACAGAACAAAAAATGGGCATCAGTGGACCACCGCTTCTCTATGATCATCTCCTGGAAGCCGAACTCGATGATATTTGTACCCTAATAATTGAGCTACCACATCGAGAATTGGGAGGCAAGCTGACCCCGTGGAGTGACATCATGCAGATGCAGCATCTCATGAAGGAGAAAGATATTTCCTTTCACTGTGATGGAGCACGAATCTTTGAAGCCAGTGTTGGGTACAAAAAGTCTGTTCGAGAACTTGCAAGCCCGTTCGAGTCCATCTACTTTTCCTTCTACAAAGGTCTGGCAAGTCCCTATGGAGGGGCCATGTTGATGGGAACGAATTCGTTCTGTGAAGAGGCTAGAATATGGCTACGTCGATTTGGAGGAAACCTCTATTCCTTGCTACCATATATCGTGGCGGGGAAGGCTGGGTATCTCAAGTACGTCAAGGATCAGTCGCACCCAACCCTGTCATTCGGTGACAAACACCAAAAACTACTTCGTATAACGGATAGCATTCAAAAGAAAGGGTTCGAGACGGTTGGGTGCTTCGAACCCGAAGTTCCAGAAGTTAACATGGTACATTGCTTTCTTCGTCTATCGTCGAAGGATTGTATTGGAATTCGTGATGAAATTGAAGACAAGTCGGGCGTTTCAATCTTCCATCGAATATCTGAACTAAAAGAAGGGGATAAAGGGTGGGATGAGGGTTATCGATGCAAATTTGAGCTGTACATGGGCCAAGCAAATGGCTCTATAGAAGATGAAATCTGGGTCAACACTTGGTCAGACTTTATTCATCTTGCGTCTGACAAAAAATAGAGATACTGCAAATGTACAGTAGGAAGAAAGCAATTTTCCATTAGAATGTGTTAATCGTTTTGATCCACATACAATGCAACCCCTATGCGATAGAGTCTGCTGTTCGGCATCGAGATGATATGAGCGGTGAATGGGGCCAGACGACTCGTTCGATCAGCTGTATCGCGATCATATATGATGAACGAGGTCTGCAACTCAACGCATTCTAAAAAAGGTCAATGAGACTAGAGTTCTAGTGATCGGATTGTATTTTGGAGGCATCCACCATGGCACCTTCACGGTCAAAGAGAGAGAATAAAGATACTCAAAATGGGGACACGAAAATCACCAATTTATACAAAGTGAGAATGTCACATCGGTTCGTGATAATGAGTCTGTTGGCATGTTACTTGTTGGCGTTTGCAATCGGAAGGACGGCTCGGATGGTATTCATCGTTGAACCTCAAAAGAGACTCATCGAAGAAAACCAGGCATTGAACGAGCTGATTCAAAATACCCCCCAGTTGAAATTGCCTAATCCAATCATGAAGGGGGGCTTAGAACCACCCAAAACTGCATACACATCAAAGAATTTTGATACTGCAAGGACAGCCACAACGATTTCTCGCTTCATTGTGACAGATGTCGGGGCAGAAAGTGACGAGAAAGCAAAGGAATGCAGAGTTCCAGAGATCAGCAACAAGGGCATAGCAGAAAATGAGGACCAAGAAGTGCACGAGCCAAAAGGACAACACCTTCTAGTTGACATTGCAAATGTCGAATCAGCATTCTTGGGATCAGAAGAGAGGTTATCAGTTGCCATGCTAGAACTTGTCAAGCGGTGTGGTCTAACTCTATTATCCTACCACTGTCATGGTATGATACCAACCGGAGTCTCTTGTGCTGGGGTTTTGCTGGAAAGTCATGTGTCATTTCACACTTGGCCGGAGGAAGGTGTCATTACATTGGATCTCTACACTTGTGGAGAAGGCAGCCTTTTGCCTTTTGTATCCATTGCCAAAGAACTTTTCGCTATTCCATCTGCAACTGCCGACAAAGTACCCGAGTTGGTATGGTCCCATAAATTCCGAGGTTTCACAGATGATTTGGAGAGTGAGATTGCGGTTCGAACGGACTTTTTCAGGTTCCCGATCGGCGTGATGATGGACTACAAGGAAGAGGTAAGCAAAGTTGGAATGTGCAGCCTATTCCTTGTTCATATTATAGCGCTAATATGACGCATCGCACGATAGATATATTCCGGCGAGACTGAGTTCCAAAAGGTAGATATCTATGACGTTTTACGTCCACACTTTCAGAGTCTTGATGAATATCAGAAATCACTGCTTGGGGATGGGTCCTACGCATCTCAAAATCCGGAGCTGTTCGAACCTGATCGCATTGTCTTCCTCGATGGAATACTGCAATCTAGACGGTCCGGAGATGCTGCTTACCATGAGTCTCTGGTGCATCCTGGAATGTTTGCTCATCCAAATCCGAAACGAGTTGCAATTGTCGGTGGTGGAGAAGGAGCTACATTGAGGGAAGTTCTAAAGCACTCCACAGTAGAAGAGTTGGTGATGATTGAAATTGACAAGAAGATGGTTGATATCTCAAAGCAGTACTTGCCGTTCTGGAGTGATTGCAGTCAATTGATTGGAAGTGCGGACTACTGTTTCGATGACCCCCGTGTGGATGCTTACTTTGAAGACGCGTTCAAGTGGTTTATAGATCGGTTCTCTTCTGAGCCTACGATCGAGGCAAAAAAGTTTGATGTAATCATTATCGATGCCTTGTACGTTCAGCTCTACCGGTGTCGGAAACACCGTTGCATCTCACCTCTAATATTTTTTCTGTTGTTCTTGCAGAGATCCACAAGTTCAGGTGGACATTGTTGATGCTCTATATGATGGAGGACCTTTCCTCACATCGCTACCAAACAGTCTTCGGGATGATGGTATCTTGATTGCGCAAGTCGGCGAGGCAGCAAGACTGGAATCACCAGGAGAAGAGCATTCGTGGCACCGTAATCGTGTGAAGTTCATTAAAACGCTGATCGACAATGGGTTTGAAAGCGTCCGTGACTATGAAGAGGTAAGCAAGGGGCACGTAAAACTATCATTAACTTGAACCCCGATTGACATTTTCCTTTTCCACAGAGTCATGCAGGATTCTACTATCCCTGGCAATTTGTCGTCGCCTTTAAGAGTTTCGAATCTCGGAAAAGTTGGTTCCACCATGAGGCATTGACTTCTGTCGATATTCATGAAAGAATTTTGCCAACAAAGACTGGTGAACTTTCATTGAGATATTTTGACGGCCCAACAATGATGTCGTACAAGTTTCCATCCAAAGCAAGTGAGACAGTCTTTTGTCTACGTGACTCGAAGTCAGAGATGTGCAGTGAGGGTCGAAACGAGGATCATCATGACTGGAAGTCGCCCGTTTCTGCATTGGTTATGGATGAAAACAAAATCACAAACAAAATTTTCCCCTCGACTATTCCAGATAGTAACCAACTGTCATCTCGGGAAAGAATGATTAGCAAATACTTCACTGGGAAGAACGCCTACAACCCTCTTGCAGAGCGCGACCCAACTTTACTCCCCGACACCATTTTGAAGACGAAACCAATGCACTGAATGATGAAATCTGTACAAAACATTGGATCCCATGTACCGGTGTCGCTCTGTTCACAACTAATAATCACATACGTTCAAAACCAATAGATTAGAATTTAACTAGTGAGCGATCCTTGAAAGCTGTAATGGTAGCCTGTCATACCTGTTCGGCAACCGTTTCTTCTTTCTTCTCTTCGACTTCGGGCTTTGGATCCGCACTTTCATCTTGCGGGTGGTCGACTCCCTGTCGCCGGTTTATCTCAGCTTCATGCTCTGCCTTTTCTTTCTTGAGACGCTCCACTTCCTCACGAAGTTCACTCGCTGTATGTTCATTCTCCTTGGACTTATCCGTTAGCGCGACTATTTCCGAGTTGCATTCATGCAGACGCAACCGGAGATCCGCAGTCATTCTCTTGTTGGCATTCTCTAGCGATGATATTATCATTTTGGCATTTGCTAGAGATTCTTTCTCTTCCTTCAGTGCCTTGCTGGCCAGCTCCTTCTCACCCAAGGCTTTCAGCAACTCTTCTTTGAGAGTCTCCACCTCATTGTTAGATGAATTTCCAGGACGACCAATCTGTTGCAGAATATTTGAAAGACTTTGCTGGGTTGGATAATTCATGGAAGGCGGCGGAAGTATGGTACCTGAGGCTGCTTCGTCCTCATCACCACTCTCGTCGTCAGAAATGTATCCTCCGCGACTATTGTTATCGTCTTCTGGCAAGCTTGATCGGAGCACTGCCAATTCACGATCCTTCTTGGTGAGTAGCTTCTCGTTGGAAGAGCACTTTTCTTTGAGACTTTGAATTTCTGTCCGCATCATTTTTATACTTTCAAGGCCTTCATTCTTTTCATCCACTTGTTTCCTTAGCCTTTTCATTTGCTCATGTTGCTTTTTCAGTAAGTCCTTCATTTGCTTCATTGATACTTTCTCCCCATCTATAGTAATTTCAGAACTATTTTTTGACTCCTCTTTAGACGACGATGCTTTATCCAGCGTCGATCGAAGAGCAGCTAGTGTTTCGTTGAGGATTTCTCCGATTTGGTCGACGTTGGAAAGATCTGGCTGTCCAGTAGCGGCAGAAACTTCGTGGACTACAGAGGCAGACTGAAGACCCGACACGCTCTTTTCCAACAGATCTACTAAATCCTGATAGTCCTGAATTTGTCCTTTGAAGCCTCGCTGAGAACGATCCGAGTCACCTTGCCTCACCTGCAACGCACGGAGCTCAGTGGCCAGAATATCGAGGCGGTGTTTGAAATCCGCACTCTCTGTCTGAGCAATGTGTAGTTCTTGCTCTTTTGCCTTTAGTTTTGCTCTCAAGTCTACTGCAAGAGCGTTATTGGCATTTTCCAGAGAGGCAATAATCTTTTTGGCATTCTCCAGCGAATATGTAGTCTCTGCCAGACTCCGTTGCAAGGTTTCCACTGATTCCGCCGAAGACGCAGATTCTGCGTCGAACGAGTTAGAGCTGCTCACCCCATACCTTGGCGGAGTCATGGACTGCGAACGTGGGATTCCTCTTCTGTCGAGACTACTACTACTATGATCTAGACCCCTGTACTTCAGATTTGCAATTTCGTCTCGTGCAGTCTCAAGCTCTGTTCTTAACGGGTTGATTTCCTCGACCAGCTTTTGGTTTTCAACCTTGGCTCCTGCAAGTTGAGCTTCTAAAAAGGAAGAGGTCTCCGAGGCTGTAGAATCCGTGCATCCATCCTTGCCTTCATACTTCTCAGTCAGACGCTCAATTTCCTTCTTCAGATTTCCAGTTTCCTGTTCTCGCTCTTCAGTCATTGCGGCCAGTACCCTTTGCATAGCCCGGACTTCCCGTTCATGGTCCGCTTGCTTGGATTTCAAAGTTGTTTCCAAATCCCGCACTTGGACTTCCATGTGTGTGGATTTCGAATTGGACTTGGATTTTCCATTCGTGGCCACCAGTTGTCTTTGTGTTGTGATCAGCTTGCGTTCAATTTGTGCCTCTCGACGTGCTGCATCTTGTAGTAATCGCTCGAGAGCCCGTTTGTTTTCCATTTGTTCGTTCCGAGCTGAATTGAGGGAAATTTGAATGGATTCCCACAAGACTCGTTCCTCTGCTGTCAGGTGACTGGGCCGTGATTTGGATCGATGTTTTAATGCTCGAATGATATCCCCAATTCCGTTTGGTCGATCTTCCACTCCACCCAGACTACTCACATCGTCTGCCCAATCTTGAGACAGATTAGAATGAGTTCGTCGGTGAAGGCCAATTTGCCCCAATTCCGTGCTTCCCCAATCCATGGATTGATTCCTCCGATGATTATTATTGTGACCGGCAGAATTATGATCAATACTGGAACTGCTACGAGCGTAGGAATTAGCATCGGCCCAATCGTTGTTGGATCCCGATCGCGCTCGCCGATGATTGACATGAGTGCGTCGAATGGGAGGCATAGACTGGACACTCAAGCTGTCTTCTATCAATTCATCCATAGGAATCTCTTCTTCCATTTCCACGTAGGATGTGCTCACCACAGATCGATCCGAAGATTGCGTTCTAGAACGACTACTTCGAGGAAAGCTATTACTCCCCCCGTATGGATCTTCATCAAAGTCTTCCCAAGAGGGTGGTGCCGCGTTGTTGGTGGGTGTGACAGTTCTTGGAAGATTGTGTCGTCTATGTCTGGAGACATGATTCGCAAAGTTCGAAGTCTGCTGTGAGTAAGAACCCCGAGGATGATTGGAAGAGATTCTTGCCGCAACCAAGTTCCTGGGAGCTCGAGACCCCATGCTAGGTGCTGCCGTCTGCTGCAAGTTTCGACGGCTTCGTGGTTGTTGTTGCTGCCCTCGATTGGATGTGAAATAGGACGACGAGGCTGACATTCTTCAATTTGCCGTTATGTTGTTTCTGATTCAAGCACCTGTGTCACCGCTTGGCTACTGTCAAGCGAAAGATTGCAACCTCTATTCCACACCAAAACCCCAAAAGGCTCAGACGGAAGTATTGCAAGTGGCCGGAAAACGAAATGGAACAAAAAATTGAAGGCCAAAAATTTAAAAGGTCGGAGTGGCAGGACGAATGCGACATTTAAACCTCCAATTACAAACACAATAAACACAACGGTCCGGGCTCCTTATGTATACCACACAGGCCGGCGAAATGTGTGACGATTTTGATTTTTCCTCTTACTCGTCAGTCGTTATAATAGGTGAAGGAAGTTATTTGAAGTCTTCCAACGAGCTTGGACCAAGTTAGTAAAGTGTGTTGAATGCTTCCCGGTAGTAGATCCTACAAGTACCTTATTACAATGACTCGTTATCCACAAGTGCCCGTAGGGCTTTTTTCAAACAACCAATGTTGTAGTTGATCAAGCTCTTTTTTCGAAAGTTTTCAGATCGTGTTATGCAAACCAGCGCAAGCATTGTATCTACTTCTTTCAAATATAGAACCTACAAGATACCGCGTACAAGACTTTGTAAGACAAGGCAAATGCAATTTCCATCTCAATCAATCAGTGCGTTTCATACCATTCCATTGCTCAGCCGAATGACACTGGCACTCTCACTATCATACGCCGAATCAGGGTCTACCATTTCTTCTTCCAAATCCTCTGCTGGTGCTTGACTAATCAGAGTACCCACCAATTCATCGGGAACGTCAAAGCCATCCTTATTTTCGGAAGTAGAATTGGGATCTGCACCTTCCACAGAATTGGATTCGGCTGCTGCTGCTGCATGACCCAGCTCCAGTTGGGAAGGACCAAGACCGTAGATTCCACTCACATCCAAGACAACATCAATCATGTCGGAACATAATTCCACACTCTGCATATCCACTGGTCCAGGATCCGTACTGATGAATAGCTTGGAAACAACATCAAACAAATATGCCTTTTCCATGGAACACTGACTGACTAACACATTCAGCAAGCTCTCCAAAGTTGGCAATTGAGGAATTAGTCGTTGGACGACTCTCGACAGACCTTCGTATATTGTATGATCATAGATACTGGTCAAGTGATATCGGATGTTTATGTTGTCTGGACTGATTCCAGCATCCTCCAATTCATAGTTTACTTGCGTGTAGACATCCCGTCTACAATCGTATTTGCTTTCGTCACTCAGAAAGAGTTCTCCATCGACCTTGTTGATGAATACCTCAATCACAATATTCGGATTCAGTTGAATCGCTTTCGTGACTGCGTCAGTAAAACTTTGTAGCACATGGTCGTAAGGTTCATCTTGGGCGTCCACAACAAAAATCAAAGAGGCAGCACCTCCAAACACAGTCTCATCTCCTTCGTAAAAATCACCAGGAAAGTCCCAAACTGTAAAGCGACATAGTGGTGTATGATCCACAATGGCACGTTCTAGAGACTGAGTAGCTTCTAATCGAAACAACGTTTCATGTGGTGACATTTTTTGAAAGATGACACGCTATCAAAGGAAGAAAATAAAGATTGGATATCATGAATGGATTTCAATATTGGATGGATGGTGGATGTGACCATGGGCTCGTTAGAACACCATTAATTCTGTGTGATCACACAGACGCTATCGATAGATTTCACTCACCTGAATACTTGTCTTTCCTCCTCTTCTAGGGCCCATCAACAAAATCTTGGGCATGCTGGCAACCTTTGGATCATCAAAGTTAGCATCGGTTGGTCGACCCGGTTGTCCGGGTACCAACAGCATTCCTTCGTCGTCATGGGCATCTCCAGTGCCTACAAAGTCATAGGAATCGACGTAGCCTCCATATTCGTCAGACTGCATGTTGTTGATCAAGGGAGGTACCTGGTACTGTACAGTTATTGACGATTGGATCCATTGACCGCTGTACTGGTACATATTCAGATCTGATCTGCAGTTTTGGCTTCAATCCCCCAAAATGGACATTCTTTGGGGGTGTCTGGCCGCCGACGTGTGACCATCATTGACTCATTGATTACGTCACATGTATCGTACTGTATCCAAGAACTCAATACTGTATGCATCACATGCACCATTCGAAGGGGGTTGTCAAGAGTCAACTCCATACACCATGAAGTCTTCCACAACCTTTCAGTATCTGCTTTGCGCTACACTGGCTACCAGCCTTTTATCGAAAGCCTTTACGCTTGTACCATCGCGGGGAATTACCATTCCCAATTCACCCACTATCGGCACCTCTTCATTGTCAGCCAAAAAGTCAAGGAGAAAACGGAAGGCACCCAAGCCTTCAGAAGATCTCCCTGATTTCGAACTGGACGAAGACGATGGTGCCTTACCAGAATTTGATTTGGGAGACGAGGATCAACCCGTCAAGCCTGCCGCCAAGAAGCCAACTGAAACCACCGAGCTTAACTTTGATGAAATTACCGACAACATGATGGGTGATGCTTCTGCACCTACAGCCTCCATAGAAGCCTTGATTGCGGATCGTAAATTGGAATCCAAATTTGTGTTTGATAAAGAAGTGGAAGACGATACCATACCGGACTTTGTCGACTTTGCTGCACCCTCCACCAACTCCGAACCGGCTGCGCCTGGGAGTAAAGCTGAACGACGGGAACAACGAAAGGCAGCGGCCATCGCCAGGCTAGAGGCAGAGCAGCAAGCAACTAAGTTTGAAATCCCTTTCATTCAGGACGAAAAAGGAAACATCAGCGGTCTCAAGATCCTTGAAGCTGGAGCATGGGCTGGCATTTTCTTGTTGGTAGGTTGGGAAGTCTACATCAACTCGCCATTCTTCGACCGTGCTGCACCAATGGCTCCCGTTGTGTTTGAAGGAGATGGGAGACAAATTTGAATACATGAATAATACAGATTGCAACGCTTGAAAGAAAATGTTGCAGAAAAGATGCCGTTGCCGCTGAAAAACACGACAATACAATTGGAGCAGAGGAGACGGAAAAAATATGAAAACCTAACATGAATAAAATATAAGCAGCAGAGACTAGAAACAGCTAAGCCAGGCATTCCGCTGCCATTTTCAAGAGATCGACCCCGCTTAGACTCTTTCCATTCAAATAACTGCTTTGCAACTTGCTCTGTAGTCTTGGTTCACGGGCTCTCATGGTTCTGAATGCAGGAGAAAGGCGAGGCAAGCTGCCTTTCTTCTCTAATTTACAGGTTCTTCTAGATCTCTTTTTGTTGCCATTGAGCATCGATCGAGAATCCATGGCTTGTGTATCTTGAATGTTATTAGATGGTGAAAGGAAGACCTCAAAAAGTCTCTTGGTTGCGTACTTGACGCAGTCTCTTGCGTTTGCCATTAGTGTCTTCAGGAAGGACGAGGTATCGAAAGCAACCTTTGCCCGAACAATCTTTGCTGAAGGAAACGGTTCGATCATCGCTATAATTGTTCCTGCGGCTTCCAGCACAACAGAAAGCTGCTCCCCCATAATTTCAACTTCAATAATGGTTTCCATGAGAACTGGAGCACTAATCTCCCCCCCTCTCGGGCAGATGCCACCTTCAACGACTTGAGTCCTACTACTGGCCTTTGTAGGAGTCACAATGCTGTCGGACATTGTAGAGAGCGTTTGTAATATCTGCATTAGTCTTTGGGATGAGTCGTGCTGTGCATGTTTGTACAAGGCTTGAACCGTGGATCTGACACGAGAGTCGACCAATGTCATGAAAGACTGCAAGATATTGCGTGTAATGGTTGGCCCTAGCGCTTGCATATCCGATGTCGCAAATTGTAGCTCATCATCGAAACTTGTGGCTATGTCAACAGCCAGTGATTCTTTGGATAGCGTGCCAGAATGATGTTTTCGCTTCTCCAAGCCGAAGGATGACACGGAGCAGAGAACGTGATTGTCTGGAAGGGTTGTAGGTAACAAGGCGGAGGCCCTTGCTTGGCTTGAAGGAAAATCCCAATCATTAGGATCTGTGGATAGGAACAGCAAAGCGAATTCCGCCAATTGATGGGCACTGCGGTTCATGGTAGAAGTTCAAAGATATGAGAAAGGAAGGTTGCGGTTGGTCTCTCTTGGTTCAGATTGGTTTCCAAGATATGCAGTGATATTAAATGGAGAGAGTCAGCAACGAAACGGATTGCTGTTGAAGAAACTTTTGCTTGCTGCTTTGTTGTTTGCAAGATTACAGATTTGGCCTTTTGGATCTGCTGATAGCTGCAACTTCGATTCTGGTTGAAGTTGGGATGGGAGGTTCAACTCTGTCAGTTTGGTTTCGATCACGGCCACGGAAACATTAATTGTGTTCATTTAATACTAGTTTTTAGACTATTTATCTTCCTATTTATCTTCCACAGCTAGCTGGCCAGTGACAAATACGTTCGTACTTGGAATAATACTGACGCCAAGTTGGTGGTACAGTGACGAATTTTTCGACCAAAATTGATTCCGAGGCGAAACCTTCTTGCTGCAAGTAAACTCCATGTAGTCTCTTTGTTGTTACAAGAGAAGGGAAATCGGAACAGAAAGATCCAATCGGGAAACCTAACTCTTCCATTGATACCGTTTTTTCTCACAGCTTCAGTTAGGGACGATTAGTTCTTCTTTTAGAACATTCAATGCTGAATGCTCTTTCTTGTGGATTGACAGAGGACCGATTCGTGCCACCGAATGAATGAATGGATGAATCAATCTGACGCCAAATGACATCAGAACAAAGCCTTGATCATAAATGATGCTGTTCTTGCATGGCCATTGAGTAATTTTGAAACATCATGCAAACAATATTTTTTGAAGGTGGCGATTGATTTACAAACAACTTGTTGGAGGTATGTTGGCTGGTTGACAAAGGGATCCCGAAGGGGCAGAACCTTTTCATGGATCCTAACGCAACCAATTCCGATGGTAGAACCATCGCAAGGACCCTAGAATGCCAGTAAAACAATGTGTGAGATTCAATATTTCCACGTAAACAGAAGCATTCAGATCTCAAAAAATGTCAAGGCGAGGACTGACGAATTGACCGTGGGAAGAGTCAAGGGCGTTGCCTTGATGGCAACCACTTCAAAAACTGAAGTGGCTACCAGCACCACCCAAGACCCCCATATAGACTGAAAAGTCGTTGGCCATGCCGCTAATACTCATTTAATCATTCTTGCATCCGCATGAAGGTCATGTACGTAGAATTCCCAAGAAGGGAGCGGCACATGACCGAATAAGGATGCGTGGATTTGGGACCGAATGTGAAAACTTACATGTGATATTGTCCCATGACGTTATCAGGGCAGGGGGACTGCGAGAGTGGACCTATTCATTCATTCATTCATCACGTGCGGCCACTTCCACAAAACTTTAATAGGTAGTCTTAAAATGATGACAAGAAATGAATCCGTGCGATGAGACCGTGGTCATATATAAAATGCATCATACAATGTGTTTGAAATATATGTGCAGGGCCTACTAGCTCTTGACAAATGGGAAATCAAATCAGAGCTAACGAACCCCACTGTATTCGTATGGCACCCGAAAATTGTGAAAAAGTCCGCTTGATTGATTGCCCAAACCAAGGGATACACAGGATGCTTGGCAGAACGATAAGTGTTCCTGACAACAAGCTAAAACGTACTTTCTGTGCAAGTCTTCATGGCGGATTCATCATGGAGAGACATCCATATTTACAGGTTGTTTTTGTTGTGTTGAGTTTCCCATGGTTGCAACGCCAATCAATTTTTTGGGCGGTGCTCGTACACGAACGGACGTATCGGGTTGATCAAAAACGTTTTGATTCTTAAAATCACGATGTTCGAATGGTATTTTGAAAACTAGAAAAATAAACTAGACTATGGTACAGTACTTAGACTTGTTCTTGTGAATCATGATGCATGTGATGAGGCGCATGGGGCAATCCAACTGGAGCTGGGTTGTGTGGTGGTGGTACCATAACATCATGGTCTGCATGTGCCTCAGGAATCCCATCGTGTGGGTTGGCCCATTCCTTGACGGTCTTCTTCTGAAATCCAGGAGCTACCCAACGGAAACCAATCTCATTGAGTCGGTGCTCGCGCTCGTCTGTGAGCTGTGATTTTTCACCACGAAGCTTGAGGGTCTTTTCGTGTCGTTGCTTATTGACCCAACGGCCAAGGCGGCCATGCTCATTGACATAGTTGAAAGGAACAAGGGTATCACCATTAATACCTTTGTACTCGAGAAGCTGGTTGAATCGAGCATCCCCTACAAAAAAAAACAGTGTTAGTCGATAATGATTGCAAGAACACTGCACTTCTTGCTACAAACAAAATACACTCACATCCTTGGGCCACTTTCTTTACTCTCCATTCAAACCCAATCGAATCGAGCATGTCAATACGATCTTGAGACAGCGCTACGCAGTGCTCACTAGCGAGCTTTTCACCCTGAAACAAGAAATGGAGTTTGGTGAGCATCACGAATAACACCAAATGAGTGAGTCGCAACACAACTAGGACTACCAGCATGTCGCACCTGCTTTTGTTTTTGGGCATGTGTGTAATTCATACGTTGGACTTTGACCCAACTGGACAAGCCGCGAGCATTACTCTTCTGAGGTACATTAGTATGTCCATGCTGGTTCTTGAAGGTAACGAGTTCGTCGAAGCGTTGCTTCCATCTTTCGGCAATGGACTTTTTGTAGGGGTCCCAGCAAAAATCAATAGTATTCAACACCTTGATATGATCATCTGTCAGCTTGCGTGTTCCTGGATTCTCAGTTTTATTGTGCTGTTGTCTCCACTCCTTTTGGCGCTTGTTCTTTCGTTGCGTGTAGACCCAAAAGTAGATTGGGTGATCTTCAGGAACGTCCGTGTGGCCATGCTCGGCCTTGAACTTGAGCAGTTCAAACAAACTGTCATTCCATGACATTCGCCCCTCCCTGGAGTCTCGTCGTGGCTTTTTGGGAGGCGGCTTTCGAGCATTATTATTAGAAGGAGCGGAGCGTTTGAGAGAGTCTTCAGTCACCACTTGTGCCGGTGGTTCTCCCTGTGGAATCTGTGGTGCTCCCACCATTGGTGGAGGAAGCACTTGACCTTGTGGAACCGGCTGAACTACCCGCGTCATGGGATCTGGAAACCCCAATGCTGATGTAGCTGTCACATCAGATGGATGAGGAGAAGCCAGGCCGTGTTGATGGGGCGGAATCTGGTCCACACCAAGGTCATGTGGAGCCATTTGGGGAGCTCCCATCATGTGTCCTTGATTCTCGGGATTGGTGGCCATTTTGCTACCACAATGCCGCTAGATACCTTTACAAGATTGTTGCAAGAATGGTTTTAGTTTCGAGAGTGATGGGAGCCTCACTCGTTCAACATTAGCTCTTTGCGAAAAGGTGCTCTCCTTCGAACTGATCTGCTGAGTTGCATTGCCATGGAGCGTGCCGCAGTACTGCAGTCTTCGTAGAAACAATTCTCATGCCGGCAGCCCGGTCGAAAAATTCACCCTCAAAAACTCCAAGGGATCATCTATTCAAACGAGTCGAATATTTCTAGTCACGTGAGTCGAAATATCAACGGCAAAGGAAAACGACACCATACGATAATACGATACACTACAGGGTCCACAGGCACAACCCTCAATCTTTTCCAACCTCTCAACATCCAGTGGCGAGCGACGTAATGTCAGATAACGATGATGCGAATAAAATTGCAAAGAACATAGAAGAATGGAACGTCGAAGATTCCTTTCTTTGGTGGACCCAACATCCATTCTTGCAAAATCCATGGAATATTCTGGGCATCTCGGGTTGTACCGTTGTTGCAGGAGCCTTTTTCGGATACAAGAAACCCACCAAGAAACTTCAAAAGTTGGTAGATCTCAAAAAAGTAGATGCAGAAAAACTGGCGGGCCGACGAGAAATGGGATTCCAAGCAGCGTCAAGGGCACTACGAATAGCCACTATTGGAACAGTCGGTACCTTTGGAGTAGTGGCTGTTGCAGGTTTTTATGCGAGTGGGTATCGATCCTTTGATGCATTAGTGAATGATACTAGGGCTTGGGGTGAGCAGAACCGGCAATCGTTTGAAGATTGGCTGGGAATTGAAAATAGACCGAGCAAGACTGATCCAGAGGCTATAGCAACCAAGAACATGACAGAGGAAGAAGAGTTGAACTATATCTATGAACGGCATCTAAAGGATGCTGAACGGATTCCAGATAACAGTTTTCAAAAGAGAAATTAAAGAAGTAATAGAATCACTTAGTAATGAATATTGCCGTACCGGTATACCATTTGGTGGTCCAACTTTTCATGTCTTCAGCTGCAAGCAGTATGCTGGCTTCCCAGCAGGTCCACGTCAGCAACCAGTAAAATAATTTTTTTCTCTGTCATCTTTTATCGTTGCGATTCCGTGTACTGGTACGATGAACAAAACACTCCACACAAGACAAAGCCAACAGTATATATTCAAATTTGTAAATGTAAAGTGAATGCCAAACTAAGAAGGCATTCGACTATTTATTAACAGGAAAGCTACAGGTATTTTGCCATAGTTTCATCGCGATCCCATTCATCTACATTCGAGTAGACGAGACTGCGCAACTTGTTGGCGGATCTCGATCGGATAGAACTGACATCCCGCGCTTGCATGACGCCATCTGCACCCAGTGGTAAAGTCTTTCGTTTGCCCATGGCAACAGTGGCTGCCTTGACGGCTCTCAAGTTAGTAGGCACATCCTCTCTGATGCGCCATTCCAAAGCCGCGACTGGAACTGGACCTTTCGGTCTAACATCCACCTCATAAGATACGACACTTTCGATTTCTCCGTCAAGGCTGATTTGTTCCTTCACTCTCCAGTCGCCGTCAAACGTGCTAAAAAATTGACTGTCCACGCACTTGAATCCAATCAATCGCTCTTGAGGGACAAATTTGTCGTCGGAAGTGCTGGCTGCTTGAACAATGCCCTCCGTCATGTCCATGGTGACAGAGGCCGAAAAGTCAAATCCAATAATCTTTTGAGCACCGACCTGATAAAGTCGACAGCGAAAGTTACCATCGCCTGGTTCACCACCACTATTGCGTGAGCGAATCTTGCTTTCCATCAAGTTGGGAACGTGTATGGATAGTCGATCGTAGTCTGTCAGTATGGACCATACCTCTTCCAGTCTGCAGGGGACAACAATTTCTCCTGCTATCCGTCGTGAGTTTGCTGACGTTCGTTCAATACGAACGGCAACAAGCTCACACGAGTCATCGTTTCCAGAGACTTCCCCATGCTCATTTCCACCAAACCACCAAACGTTCAATGCTGATGATGATTGAGATGGTCTGGGGAGAGTGCTTGCTTGGCTTCTAGATGGATGGTGTAGTGGGCTCGTCAAGACAAAGGCGTTTGCTCCACAAACTATTGACAGGGCTGTAATTCTTCGTATTGATTTCATGAATGCTGTATATTGAATTTATGAGATATTGTATAATGTGATTAGAGGTTTTCAGATCGATTGGTTGACACCTTTTGCTGACTTTGTCGTTCGACGATGATGAAATTCCGGCTCTACCACCAACAGATTGTTTTTTCTGTCCTTCCTCTTGCAAACCACCTCATCCTCCTTCAACTGCGTTGGACGTGTCACCTCCCGTCATGGTACTTTGCCTACGTAGGTTGAAGCACCAATAGAAACAAAGGATTTTCTGCTTCAGCTGCTCATGCTCTCTTATCAGTCGTCCGGCTTTTTCGTAACAGTCACGAATGAATTATTGGTCACGAGTCACGACTCGGCTGGTCGATGCACCACATGAAGTGAAAACGTGTCGTGAGATGTACTTGCATCTACACTGGAAACTTGCCTTGACCGACTCATTGTTGCATTTTTTAAAGTCAGTCAGTCAGTCAGTCTCAGTCAGTCAGTCAACGTCCGAATTTCAACATGATAGGAGTAAATGTGATCGTAGCTTCTATTCTTTAGTACACGTATTTTATATCTTTCGGTGTGGTTGTGGCCACGCATCCATATTGGATTCTTTCCTCTTGACCAACACAGCGTTCTTCTTTTTGGTAATCTTGACCAATAATCGCTTGGCCTTTGATACCGCTTTGACTTCGGAAGCATCCCCATATAGTTTCGGAATCTTTAGTTGGTAATCACACTCCTTAGACTCCACTTTTAGTAGCATTCCCTCGCCTGCCAACTCGGCTGTAATATTGGTGACGGTCACATCCTTCCAATCCACTGACTTTCCATGCTTGTCGGGCAAAGTGTCTATTCGAATAGTGGCTATACCATTGGAATTGCCCGGATCGTCCCATAGGTACTTGGTAATGGTTCGTGTTGGTCTTAACGAGGTTGATATTTCCGGTTTCACTTCTATCTCAGTTTCTGTTGGTTCAGCTTCTTCCCCACTGTCGTCTTCAAGATTGCTGCTTCCCGATGATTCCACTGTCTTTCCACCCTTGGAAAGCAATCGTGGTCCATTCATCACGTAGTCTTCCATTTTGAGTCCATCTTTGTAACCACCAGTAGCATTTGGATTGTTGTGTGCGTAATAATACTTGCTTCCAAATGGTTTGTCGTCGTGATGTTGTTTGGTGTGCGATGTCTTGGAGTTTTTCGAAACGTCCCACACATTTTTCAGTGTGGTACTGGTCGATTTGGATTCATTGGATTGCGATTTTGAAGTCGCGTCTTTTCCAGTTGCCTCGGAAGGAGTGACTTTGTTATAGAAAAAGTAATAGAGAACGGTGGCCAGCCCGGCGAGCCCCGCAGCGATAATGCCAAGGTTGATGTCCTCCATTGCGGCACTTGATGTTGTGTTGTCTTTTCTCATCACACGTGGATGTCGTACGACATGACGCAGAGTTTGGAGGAACTTTTGCAGTCGCAATCTGTAGTAAAGCACAGCCTTCGGTCTACAGTCTACAGTATCAGGTACCTTGTACTATACTGCACAACAGAGAAGAGGACACATCAAAACATGTCATCTATAAGCACATCATAGTAATCTACCCCAGTTGATCTCTCCACAGAATAATCTCCTGTTGCTTGAAGTACCGGCGATCCTCTTCGTCTACCAGAACAAGATTCAAATAGTATCGGACCGAAAAGCGGTTGTTCACAGCGGAAAAAGTAGGAGTCAAGTCGGCTGGAATACCACGCAATGATAGTCTGACAGGAATCACTTCACCCTTGACAGGTGCTCCATCCATAATCTCGTATTTGACCAACGTTTGGGTTTCTGTGAATACATTTTGCGTTGCATCTCCATTTGCATTACCGCCAGGTTGGCCTCCTTGCATTGAATTGGACATGCCCTCACCACTCGTTTCTCGTCGAATGACTGCGAGCTCCATATGCTTGATTTTAATTCGAACCAAAAGGAAATGAATTTTACCCAAGATAGTATCACGAAGGTTGTAGATTCGGCGTTCGTATTGAAACTCAATGTGGAGACAGTCTTCAATTCCTACTTCCATCTTGATGGCTTCATTTTGAGCTGGTGGTCGCCCCATTACTTGGACCCAAACGTCGTGCTCTTTTTTGAGAGGCGGCAAAAATTTTCGTTCCATTACAACCTTCACAAAGTAACGCACAGCGACATTGCGGCCTCTGTAAGATTCGTGCTCTTTGTCCATATTCCGAAACATGAAAGGAATTTGAATCTGTGGCTGGTAGAGGATCCCGGGTGGTGCTAACTCCTTCGACAAACTAATAAAATCATATCGCGGACGGCCTTCATTCAATCCAAAACCCTATAGATAAAGGAAGCAAAAATGTCAGCACTACCCCCAATTCAGCAAATAGACCAAAACGCATCATGCAACGCACCGTATCAATGCGCCCAATGAACTGGACCTTGATTCCCAAATGCTCCACCTTCTTTCCAGGTGCAAGATTCAAGGTGACAACCCCGGCAATATCTTGATGTGATTCGTATGCATACACTTGTTCTTGTTGTTGCATTTCTCCATACGGTCCAAGTGGTGCAATACTGGCAGGTTTGGCGGCATTTGGATGCTTCACTCTCCAGAAAGGATTTCTGTGTAGTTTCCAACTGGGATAATGTTCCAGTGGGATAGCAAGTACACCATTTTGAGGCGTCAACCGAATATCAATTTTGACACCTCCCTGGCCAGTCAAGGCCGAAAACATTCCTCCCTACAAAGCAACAAAAAAGACAAAAGACAAAAGACAACCGATCCGGTTAACGACCATGCAAAGGATCAAAATCAAAACGAGAGTACGTACGATATCCATTTTTATCTATTGTATCCAACTCTCAACAAAATTTTGCGAGCTTGTGTGCACCAAGGAAAAGAAATGGCTGAAGATCCACTGCGTACAGTAAGAGTATGACTGAATCTTGTTTCATCGTTGCGCTTTCATCATTGCAGCTTCATTGGGGGCGAACAAAGCCGAAAATGGAAACAGGGGATATTTCCTTCTCCCTATTTTGTACTGCAGAACGACAGCAAGACGCAGACCACAGAACCATTTTCTGCAAATCAATTCAAAATCCACATCAGACACATGTCCAGTTGTCATCATCCGACAACTTGAAACTCTGCGCTATATCTTCTTTCGTTCACAATGCGCCATAGAGTATCCAAAATTCTAGTGAGATGTAGAGCGACCCAAGCGTCCAATCGAATAAGGGAACGAGGCATATCCACCTTCCATCAGCTATCAAGGTGTCGAAGCTCCGATTGGCGACGTTCTCTGGATCAAAGAAGGTGCATATGGCCTTTCGCGGAAAAATCCGAACAGCCATCAACCGAAGAAGAAGTTACTATTCAAATGCCAAAACAGTACGAGAGAAAAAGCAATGAAGAGAAGATGAGGGAAAGCGTCGACTTGATACTGAATGCTCCGATTGGATCACTTCAACCCAACAGTTGGCTGGAGGCTCACAAAGTCATTGAGCATATAGCAGAAATCGAAAAGATCTCCGAAGCCTTTCGAATACTGGATAGACTTGCAAAGGAACCAACTGCAAAAACAAAACTGAGTCATGACGCAATCTACACCGTCGTCCAAAAATGGTTCACAATGTGCCATCATCAGAAAAAAATGGTTTTCCCGCCGATGAAAGTTTGGCAAAACATCGAAGCGTACGAAAAGGTCGGAATCATCATGGAAAGTAGGACATACCATCGAATCATTGAAGCGTTGGCAATTGGAAAATTCTCGAAACCAAGCAACAAATACGGCCCCGTTGGACCTGTCCTTGCGGAAAAGATTTTGGAACGAATGATGGAGAAATCAAGTCACTCTAATCCTGTCGTCAGGCCATCAACTTATACATTCAATGCTGTTCTAGTTGCGTGGCAAAATGCCGCTTCCAGGTCTTCATGGGCAAAGAAGGAAGCACCACAACGGTCCCTTGCATTGCTCAATAAACTTAAGATGCTATACGATGCAAGATGGGGACCAGAGCTAAGTCCGGACAAGGATGTGTATCGAAGAGTCATGAACATTTTCGCCCACCGTGGAGAGGGCGATCAAGTTGAAGCACTTCTAGAAGAAATGTATGAACGATATTGGGATGAAGGACAACCCGCAAACTTGGTGCCTACCAATTCACATTTTTCTTTGGTCCTTTTTGCTTGGTCCAAATCGGACGATCCTTCAGCTGCCGAACGAGCTAATCAAATTTTGGAGCGCATGTTGGAAATGGAAACAAGTGGTGAGATCCCAGGCCTTCAAGTTTCTGCCTTTTGCTTCAATATTGTCATGATATGCATGAGCCGTGCAAGAACAAAGGAAGCGGCGTTGGAAGTCCAAAAGCTGTTTGAACGAATGTTAGAGCTTGCGAAGACAGACAAAGCCAAGAAACCAGTGGGTGGCACATACACTGCATTAATAGGCAATTGGAGTAGTTTTGATGCTGCCAAAGCTGAGGAAGTCTTTTGGACATGGAAGGAAGAACATGAGAATGGGAAATGCGGCATGAAACTGGATTCCAGGTTGCTTGGAACCCTCATTGCAGGTTGCTACAAATCCAAGACCATCCCCGATACCGCCGAACGGTGTGATCGCCTCTTACAATACGCTTTGGGCGCCGACCTGAAAACCTTTGAACCTTCCGTTGTACTCTTTAACATGACAATAAATGCCTATTGTCGAAAAAAGACAATGGGTGGTGTAGAACGAGCCGAAGAGTTGCTACGTCAAATGGAGGATTACAAGGACATCCTTAGTCCTACCATTTTTAGCTATGTTCCAATCATTCAAACGCTGGCAGGACTTGGTCATGTCGAACGAGCTGAACAACTTCTGCTGGAGTGGTACAGTAGCGAAGGCCGAAACAAAAAGTCTAACCATAGCCCCAGTATGAAAATGAAGAAGAGGCTTGACACACAGACCTTCAACAGTTTACTGCGAGCCTGGCTCTCAAAAACAAAGATCAACCCCGAGGCTGCTGCCCGAGCCGAAGAGCTCTTGCTGACCATGCGCCGGTTGGGGGTCCGAACAAATGCCCTCTCCTTCCAGTTGGCCCTCCAATGCCGACAACGAGCCAACCACGACTCGATACAAACAACTCGAGACTGGGAACGTGTGGACGACATTGTTTCCTTCTTGTACGACGAGTATAAGAGTGGAGCTCCCATAAAAAACGATACTCTCGTCAAGATGGTCAATGATTGGTCTGTGCTAAAAATATAAGCTAGAGAATAAATAACACGTATAACAGATAGAGTTGTCAAATCGACAGTGCTGTTGGAATTCATAATAGTCATCAAGATTTGGGAGAACTACTTTTTCGTTTGGTCTTGTCCCCATCATCACTTTGTTTGGTCGAAGCGTTACCACTTTCCATGATTCCTTGAAACAGCATGCTTTCATCATTTGGATTGTCCTCCATCATGTTGCCATTTGATTCGTCCTCATCCTCGTCATCGTCTTCTTCCTCTTCTTCGGAGGAGGAATAGATTTCCAGTGACTCTTTCCCCAGCAGGTTGAATTTCCAAGCCTCAAGCGGGCGCTGAAGATCACGTAGCAATATTGTGTCATCTTCTTCGTCTTCATCATTCTTGTACTTGCGGTCCAAAGAACCTGGATCCTGATTTTTTCGATAGTATTCTTCTTCTTCGTCTATTGAATCATAAGATTCGTCATCATCGTCGTCTTTGTTGGCTGAACTTTTCGTGGCACCATTAGTAGGAGATGCAGCTTCGTCTGCCTTTTTCGTTTTCTTCTTTTTCCGTTCCTCCGCCTTACCCCCTTTCTTGTTGAGGGCTTCAGCAGTAGCAATAGCAGCGAGATGCTCTTTCTCGCGATTCTCTTCTGTTTGCTCTCTCCGTCTTTTTCGGTCAATAGTTTCTTCGTCATAATGTTGAATGTGACGCTTGCGCTGGTTTGCAGCTTCCTTGGCTAGTTCTAGCCCCTTTAACCGTTGGTCTCGGCAAGCAATGCCTTGTTGGAGTACTGTAGCCAAGAATCGGTCGGCCGAAGCCGATATTACAGCCCCCACCGTGTCGTCCAGATAGCCTACCCCTTGCCTGTGCAGCATCCGCCGTGATAGTGCCGTGGGTACTGTAGGGCCGGATATCGATTCAAAGGATGGATGACTGTCATTCCGACGCTGTAAACGATGTATGAATCGTTGCATCTGAATGTCTTCTTTTTGTAATTTTCGAAGGGCGGCATCTGCAGGTGATAATTTTTCATTCGCCTTTGCTTGTTGCGGCTGAGTGCCAGCTCTCGGCGCTTGAGTAAGGTTTTGCGGTTGTCCAGTTGGTGTGCCTATGGAAGGTGGTGGTGTTTGGCCCAAGAGCTTTGCCCGGTGCATTTCAATCATACGCTCGCTCATGGTGCTTTCTTCTCTGAGCTATAGAATAGCCAGCCCTTTTCCCTTGATGAATTCTCAATGCCGAGAGCAAAGTCTCGTGCTATGCTGTGCTGTTATTGGATGTGAACCGTGTTTCACGCGTATGTAGTTGATTCAATTCAATTCAATTCAGTGATGTGTTGTTGTTCAGTATCTATCTCTTCATAATCCGGATTCTATTCTTCGTTCGTACGTATTGATATTGTTGTGTTCAAGTGCTTATTAAGTTGCAGCTGGCCCGAGGGAAATGGAATTGTTTTCAGTTCAAAATTGCGCTTTCAATGCTCTTGTTTCTTGATTTGTGATCGTTCCAAGCTTCAGATTTCCAATGAGGTTCCCAGATTTAGATGTCAAGTCTTCACCGATGAAATATCTTGCTTCAGCAGTTGTGTAGCAGTGCAAGGTTAATAACTGATGATGAAACCCGTGTGAGGACGTGTGGATGATCCGCTTTCGTGATGATGCCAAGGGCGCGATGGATCGGATCCATTCGATGAGCAACTTCCAGTCGTTTGCAATGCCTGTAGAATTCTACGCAACACGGCAGCCACGAGATCGAACTCAGGCAGAGCGCGCACTTTTGCGCAAATTCTCCTTTCTCCACTCTCCAAGAATCTTGTCATAAATGGGCACTCAAATGAAATGTACCCTGTCCATGAGCATTTCAAAATGTGGTTCATGTTCTTTTAACATTTGTCTTAGATCTAAAAAATATCAGGGTCTATGTCTTCTCCATCAAAGGCATCACAAGGTAGCATGTTTTCGTTCCACTCTTGATGGTGAAATATACTAGCCAGCCGGGCCTCGTCCTGTCCACAGGCACTCATCATCGAAAGCCACAAATCTTTGGCGGGCGGTGGATCCGATTTATCGGTGGACGGCTCATGTTCGCACGTTCCACTCAAAGCAATTTCAGCGGGGCCTCTACAAGGTATCCAAAAGCCGTGGGCCATTTCACTTTCCAGTTGACCAGGTGCCCAAGTGGAAGCTCCAACAAAGAAGGACATTTCGTCTATAAAGGTATTTGAAAGTGAGAAGTGTGAATTTTAAAAACAAAAAAGTTTATATGATGCAATCAATGCAAAACAGACTCACTCTTGTCCAACTTGCCATCCTTGATTGCTGTCATGGCATCAAACACGTCCCCTTGAAAGTAAGTGGCACAATCTGTATATTCGGCAGTGCTACCGTCATGTGGCTCTGGGATTGTTGGAATCAAGGTACCATCAATTGTGTTTTCTTTGGATCCCGGTAGTGAATACAACATTTGTAAGGATGGATGTACGGGACCTCCGTCCTTTACTGGCATGTCTCCAAAGATATCTGCCATTCTTTCGGGCAGCATATTGTCATCAAAGGCTTCCCTCAGCGTTCTCTTTTCATTCGTATCACCCTTCATGCTTACTCGATTCACAATAAGTCCATACGTTGGACCCAGGGCGTCCAAGTCAAACCGCTTTGCTGCCGATTCACTTTTTGCCTCGTTTTCATAGTCCAATATACATATTACACTAAACATGATGGCAAGGAATAATGGAATAATGGAATAACAATCAGCAACGCATAGTGTCAGTACTCAATAATTCATTCTTCAGACAACTTTCGTGATCGAAATGGCATAGCTTACGTTCGAGAAAAGAAAGAGTCACTCATGTGTGGATGACTCATAAGAAATACTCCTGGTTGTAATATGGCTGATGGTTTGGATATTGGTAGAGAAGATACGTGCCAGGCAGCCTGGTTTGGAGATACCTCGCTGGAATCGACACTCGCCAATACGGACAGTTTCTTGTTGAGTTCTCGTAGTGCTGTAAAGGCCACTTGCCGTCTTGTCAAATCATTGAAATAGGCAGACATGGAAGAGCCCTTTTCATTGCGAAATTCTCTCTTGATGACTTGTTGCAGTCTCGAGGTGTCCACTACTGAAGGAACAGGCATTCGTCGTAATCCCTTTTCTCCTGTCACCACTTCTCTTAGTAATCTTCTGAACAATAGTTTGTGATCTCGATCATCGTCTTGGAAACGTCCTCCTTTTTTGGCATCCGCATAGCTATAACTCAGATCGCTCGCCTGGTGTCCCTTTTCCAATCCAGTCGCCTTGACAAAGGCCTCCCAATCGGAAATGTCGTCGTCCAATCCAGTTCGATGCAACAGGCAGTGCAAGACTTTGGCATCTGGTGATGAAGTGTATGGCTTGATGGTTCTTAGCATGTTTCGATACAGTCTTCGTATGACCAACGAGGATTTGGACGTTGAAGAAGAAGCCATCTTGAATCTTGTTGTTGTTGAAGTTTCAGTGTTTGTTTGGTTGTGGGGTATGGGCGGCTTCTGATTTTTTGAATTTCTGCCAGTAGATTGACTGATTCGACTACGGTAGAGATTGCAAAACTTGAAAACGAAGAGAATAAATTCAAAATAACGAATTCTAGTACAATAGGCTATTCCTAACGCCACCAAATTTGGGTTAATATAGCATCTTTATGATTCATTCATTGCCGCTTGTTGTCTTTTCTTTTGCTGCCAGATTTTCTTGACAATTTTCTGATATCGTTTGTTCATTTCTTCTGCCGCCACACGGTATGGATTTCCTGCCGCGCTGTTGTAGGTTAGGGCATTCTGAATCATTAGATCGATGTCCGCAAAGAAGGATTGCAAGGTAATGTACTTCATTCCATGAACCTTATCTTTGATATATGTCAAGTTCATGGGAGTGGTAATGATATCAAAGTAGTCCGGAGCTCCAATGGCAGCACAGTTGTTGCGATCAATGACTGTACGGAACGGATTGGTATCTCCCAGAATCTTAAAATTCATATCCCACATTGTATTGAAAACCTTTAATATCAGTGTTTGTTGCGGAGTCGCCGCTGGCTTGCGTTGTTGAACCTCGCGTTCCCTACGCAAGCGCTCTTCTTCTTCTCGTTTGGAACGAGCCTCTTCCCACTTGCGAGCTTGTTCTCGTTGTCGGTCTAATTCTGCCTTGCGGCGGGCCTTTTCGGTTTGTTCCATGGCGGAAATAGGAGCCCCAGTTGAAGTCCGGATCTTTTTGGGAGCCGCGTTACGGGATTGCAATCCCATGGCAATCCCATCCAAGGCACGTTTCCGTTCCGGGTGCATCATGGTTTGCGCCAATGTGGCTTCTAATAAGGGCTGTTGTTCGTGTGCTTTGGTTTCTCGAAGCGTAAAGGCAGCTCTCATCTTTTCCTCTTCCAGCGGTTGTCGTTGCGAAATGCGATCAAATGGATCTTTTCCTTGCATCTCCACCATGTAACGTTCCACTCGTTGCCTAAGACCTGAACCTATTCGCTTGTAGAATTTGTCTTTTGGGATTGTGGGTAATCTACGAGTGACAGTGCCATTCAACAAGAGTCTTTTGTAGGAAGGTTCCAGTGGTTCACGACGATTGAGGCTTTGGAGTGCCGCACGTAGTTGTTTGCGCAATTCATCTTCGCCGGCAGACGAACCAGTAGTCTTTCCACCAGGAGAGGCGAACGTTTCCGGCGTTGCTGGTGTCCCTGGGTTCGAAGACATCATTCGTTTGTCTTTTTGTTATTGATGTTGTTGTTCTTATTGTTGTTGTATTATCACTTATGATTGGTGATTGGCAAGGGTGCTTCGGGGATGATTTGGATTGTGTCAAAAGGTTGTTGTTGTTGTTGTTGTGTTGCGGCATCGCATCGAAGCGAAACCCTAGAGTTGACTCATTGACTCATTCGATCCCTTTGAAATTCGCACCAAAATAAAAACCAAACCACAACCACACTCAATCGATCCATCTGCCACAGGACAGCGCGCTCTAACAAATACGATACAGTGGAACCTTGAAATGCACACCACGCTTATCTCTCAAGCAGTCTAAAGCATAGTTGAATCAAACAGGATTTTCTTCCTTAGCAAAATCGAAGCAACAATAGACAATGCGATTCAAAGCCAAAGTGCTGAGCGACCAAGTCTCGCTTTTGTATTCCATCGTCAATGCAATCGCCAAGTTGCAAGACAACAACAAGTTTGCGATTCTCTATCTAGATCGAGAATTTGTTCGAATATCCTGCAAAAGCGAAAGTGGCATCACCTGCTTTATGGAACTCTCCAAAGACATTTTTCTCGAACACCGCATCGAATCTGCCGCCGAGAATGTCATTGTTTGTCAAGTGGATTTGAATTCCTTGAAACTGGCCCTGCAAAGTGTTCACGGGCAATATAATTCACGAAATTACAGCAACTCCAGCCAAAATAATCGACAAAATCAGTCCGTTCTCCAATCGGTTATGGCAGGTCAACAAATGGTCATTTTGAAATTGGCCAAACGTAATCAAATGCCATGCTTATGTTTGGATGGACAAGACGATTCGATCGAAATCCATCAAGCAATTCCAGTCCGAGTGTTACGGCAATCGGAAATGCAATATCATTTGCCGCCTCAAATCAATACGCCGGCGGTGCAATTGGAACTACCCCTGGATCGGCCGCTCAAGGCCATTGTGGACAAATTACGGCAAATGGGCCCCCACTTGTATCTAGAAGCCACCATGAGGGGAGATTTGACGGTACGACTAGACCATGATGGGGCGTCCTTAGCCTGCTTTTATTCCAATCTGGTGCCACGATGGGACGAAGAAGAAGAACAGGCACCGAATCCTGATTCGCATTGCGTCCTCAAGGTGGATGCCAACAAGTTTAGTACTTGTTTGCAATGGCAACAACAGAGTCAACTGCAGGTTTCATCGTGTCTTTTGGGGATGGTCCACAATGAGATGCTGGTATTGCACATTCTGTTGAATCCAGATCACGTTGGTTTCTTTACCTACTATATACCGGTCTACTTTATGCACGAAGATGAGTTGGAATAATAATGATATTTGAAGGCTACCTCATACTGTAAAGTACTCATTGTAGATTTTATTCACTATACACTATAGAGTAAACTATGCTACGAAGTAAGAGTAATGATGGAGGACGATACGGATCGTGAGACTTTTCTTCGTTGCTCTTCTTTTCCCTCCAACAAAGTCTGTCCTTACTACGGTCACTTTTCTTTTCATCAATTGCGTCATCGTCCCACATCACGTCACATATCGCCTACAGTAGGAGGTATTTCTCAACACATCATTACTATTTGTAGTTGCACATCATGCGAACAGCTTCCAACTTTCTCGTATCTACCTCTCGACGAGGACTGGCTCATCACCTGCGAGGTTTGCCGTCAGCAGGATGCCAATCCATCAAGAGCAACGCTCCATTATTGTGGCGTCAACAAGTAGTAGTTCCTCCTCACCAAGCGGCATCCTTCTCCACCAATGAAGGACCCAGTGGGATTTCAGGATGGATGGAATCACGAAAGGAACGACAGGAAAAAGAGAATTACATGGAGCAAATGGAGCGTCTTTCCAATATGGAAGAGTTGACTTTGCTCAAGTACCGAGAAGAATTGGACCGAGGATTGGATAGCTGGGGTGCCAAGCTTTCCTTTGGACTAACAAAGGAAATTAAACTTGCCAAGGAAGTTGTTGCATGCATCAACTGTTTCATTGAGGTTTTGGGAAACGATGCAACTGCCGATGACTTGATTGAAATGGATCGATTGCAACGTCTCAAGGTGGCAACGGCAAGCAACAAGTCTATGGAGGACATTCAAATCATGATTTCGCAGGTTCAAAACATGGACTTGATGCAACGGACACTACGGAAACGAAAGGCAGAAGGAAAACCCATTCCACCAGACTCTAATTCCATGCAAGCTGCGATAAAGAAAGATGCATTATCTGTCATGAGCAAATCACAAAAGGAGATGATGATGAAGCGACAAATGGAACTAGGAAGGCGAATGGCCCGAAAGCGAAGATAGATTAAAATGGACAGACATTGGCATTGGATGCAACAGCTATATGAATATGAACCTAGATTGAACGAATCAATGAATCTATAAAAATCGTACAAAACAAGGAGCTAGAAGTGGAAGATGAAAATATATACAGTATGGATCTTTAGAAAATGTACTAGACGTTACTTGAGCCAACCAGTTGTACACCCCACTGCAAATCATCCACTTAGGCATTTGTTGGTAGGGAGAATTTTCCTCCTTGCGATTTACTGTAGTGATTTTCGAAGAAATAAGGTTCAAGAGTTGGTGAGTGGATCAGTCGTTTCCTACTTCAACAAACAGTCTCCCGGTGTAACATACCTTTTGAAGTAGTAGTAAAAGAAATCCGCATACAACAACGTTTGGATCACACCACAGATATACACAACCCAATGGTGTCTGTATCCCTTTTCAGTGTTTGCCCTGTAAACCCAGTTTAGAATGTAAAGAGCACGGTAGGCTCCCATGAAGAAAACATAGTTCCCCGTCAAGTTTTCAATCTCCCGGTAACGTTGAATGACAATCAATTGAGGAAGGATAGCAATGGCTTCACAGTAAATTGAAAATGTCCAAAGCAACTCGAGCAGATTGAAGTCGGCAATTCCAGACCCGATCAAGTGAGTCAGGAACGCCAAAACACCGCATGGAGCAGCTGCAAACTTCCAGTGCAAGAAAGAATCTTGGCTCTTGTCGTAGGTGCTCTTAATCGGCTCTTGAAATTTGATGGTGTAAACAATGGCAGCAGTGGAGCCAATGTATATAATCTTCATGCACGAGTTGTATAGCGAGTAATAAGTGGTGAACAAATCCAAGTATCGAGTAACGAAAACAGCCAAGAAAAGTTCGTGTGTTCGGACAGAGATTCCTAAGAAGATGCAAAGAATAGAACAGATGAGCCACACCTGAATTGAATTGCAATATATGCAATCAACGAGTTGTTTGTTGTCTAAACCAGTTCGCAAGATCGTTCACCAATGAGAATCCAAGACACAAACATACCCTGTGCATTTTTTGCCACTCGCAGCCGTAGCAGCAAAACAATAATGCTGAAAAGATGCGACATGTCGCCGCAGAAACGAAAGATATTCATGATTGTGTTCAAGGGGTTTGGTCAGAGTGTAGTTGTTAGCGTGATAAACAAGATGGAGTTGCACCTTTTGCCCCCGATCATTGCAATGCCAGCAGTCACGTTCGGCCGTCGTACTTTCGCACGTGTACATTTGAATTCAACGGGTATAAAACGGGATATGGACGGACGCCACTAAGATCGTTTTTGACAAAACCTGAACCTCAAACCTGTCTACTACTCCACGCACTTCTATAGAAATAATGTACTTTCATAGATCGCAATTATCAATTAGTAAAGCTTATTGCCTATTACCTACGCCTCAGGGCTCTAACCGCTGCAACAGCTGCAACAGCTGCTCCCATGGTTAAGGCAACTGAACCAATTTGCTTCAACTGCTCACGCCTGTCCAATCGTCGCAACAGCTCTGGGTACGTACGACTGCCCACATCATCGTAATCACGTAGACCATCCTGTCGACGAGATTCTTTCACCAGGTCGAATAGCTCGGTCAAATCTTCTCTTTCAAAAAACTCCGACGGTTGGAAATTCACCTGTCGCAGTGCTTCAATCGTAGTTGGTCGCTTGTAAGCAATCAACGCCAAGAATCCCAGTGGAGAGATAAAACCAGCCATAACTTTCTGCCGCTTAGCCATATCCATACGCCATTCTTCCAACCTGTCGTACAAGCTAAGTTGCGACGCTGTCCACTCTGGAATCTCTCCTGTCTTTGAAGCAACAACGATGGACTGAAAATCTGGATCCTTCAAATGTTTTTCGGCCTTGGCCTTCGAAAACTTTGCACACATTTCTTGGCTACGCGATATAACTTGCATCAGAGCTGCGTTCATCCGCAATTCGCCCGCGCCGAAATTTGATGATCTCTCAGTGGTTTCAACTGCAGTATCATGATAATCACCACGAACTGCCTCTGCCGTACCGGCTGCTTCGTCAGGCGATGATATGGTATTGCCGAAGTCATCTTCATCTTCATCAAAGTCATTCCACATAGAGGCCATAGTATCCGCAACAGCCTTAGCTTCAGCGTCTGAGTCCTTGGGATTTGATTCATCCCAACACTCTTCCTTTGCCAAGTCGCGCATCATTAACTTGCGTAGTAATATCAGACAATGGACATCATAGCGAGCATATATGATCATATTCTCCTCCATTGGTCGGACAGTCCAGTTACATGTCTGGTAGACAGCCTTGAGATCTTCATACTCTACTGAATCCTTTAGACCATAGGCCCCGCAGACTTGAGCAAGGCCCAATCTCTTTAACTTTAACGCCTTTGCTGCCTCCTGCGTGTCAAACGCGTTGACGACGAAAATACCGAAATCGTGCTGCAGGCATTGCACATCCATGCCTGCAATGGCATGACCAATCTTGACAATCTTTGGATCGGCAAAAATTGGAGCCAGCTCACCAACACTTTCCCAAACACCTGGAGCTAATGTATCAATCACGTACTCCTTACCGCTTGATGTAGCAAGCTGTATTAAACATGTGATCAATTGAAGTTTTGACCTGTACAAGCACTCCAAATCAAAAGCAAGCTCCGTAATGTTGTCGGCCTACAAGGTACCACCAAGTGAGACATATCCACTGCGATGCATAACTTTAGTTCCATTTTTCCTTACCTCTATTTCTTGAACGCATTCGCGTATTTGCTCTGGCGAATCGACTAGCGTCCAGTACTCGTCCTCTAATCGTGGTGGAACCGTATTCTCCAGACTTAAATCTTTGAGTTCTTCAAAGTCCAATTCGTCGATACCATCGCGCAGACTATCTCCAGGTTGATCGATCAACTTGTAAACAGCATCGTGTCCCACTTTGGTGGCTGCAGTAGCTGATTCACCTAAACGTTTTAGCCAAGGCTTCAAGTCTAGAAACTGTACTTTGGGATCACATTCCGATTGTTGGACAGCGTAATCGAGTCCATCACGAAATATCGAGATTGCAACGAAACTTTCAATTGGTGACAGTTTCACACCCACATGGTAGAGATTCGCAAATACACAAAGGTGATGAATGATTTTTCGCTGTTTTGCGTTTAGCAGCGGAAGTGCCAAATATGGTTGTCTCAAAGCATCCTCGTCCAAGGCGGGAAAGGTGCATCCTGCGATCACGATTGGATCGCCACTATCCGACATTTGCAGCTTTCTCGACCTGCTCTTTTGGAATACATTGCCGCTGTAAAGATCGGTGCATCTCTCGTAGTATTCGTTCAAATATTGAATGAGGAGCTTTCTATCCTTCACTGAGAATGCTTCGTTCTTGTTGCCGTATGATCTTGCTTCATTTGAGAAACCCATCTTCTTTTTGCCATATCGTCCTTTCTTGTACCACTTTCTGCGTCCCATTTTTTCAGTGGTATGCAACCGATAACCGAATCGAAAAGAATATGTGCATGTCTGAAACCAGATAGTTGTGGTGCAGGTTTGATCTTGTCTTTTGGATCATGAGATCGTCTCAATTCTAGTCGAATGGGTCGATTCATGTTTCTGAGCAAAAGTAAGCACTGGTAAGTGAATGAATTCCCGATGAATATTAGACGGTTCGTACTCTAGTAACGAAGTGGCTGCCAATCGAAATCAATGTCGTCGTACTGAACACTCTCGAGAACAAGTCCGTGAGGCGGAGCGCATTGGAATTGGACCCTTTTGCCGGGGGTCTCTGGAATGTCCCAATTGCCGCTTTCTATGGCTCGCTCGAATGTGTCCAAATCTAGTCTATTACTTCCGAGTGCAACCAACGCTCCCACAATCATCCGACTCATCTTGTACAAAAATCTATCACCAGTAATCACAAATCTGAACATTTCCACCTGCAAGCCAGGGAAATAAATCTTGTCTATTGATGGTTCTTGAGGGACAAAATCAACATGAAAGAGTGTGCAAGTGGGAAATTTCTCCTCCTTTTGCTTCTTTCTATCTCCTGCACCCCTGGCAGAACCCTGGAACGCAGAAAAGTCATGGGTTCCCCGGAGCATCTCGCACCCCTTTCGAATTGTTTCCATTTTCCACTCTCTTATGTCCTTCAGGAACCAAGCCGATCGGCGAAGAGTCGGGTCCTGAAAGTCCCCAATCGATACACGGTACTCGTATGTTTTTGAAACAGAGCTCAGTGATGCATGGAATGGATACTGATATGTTGGAGCAAGGAACGGCGCGGGAGCAATTCCTGAGATTTGGACATCTTGAGGACGCATTCGGTTCAGTGCAAATGCCATTCGTGACAAGTTGGCATCCTTTGGGATTGGCTCGAAATAGCTTTGGTCGGTAGGAGACGTTGGGTGCGGTATCCGCTTACCCTTTATTGTAGACATGGATCGATCGGGGTTCTCAGAGCCGGATGACTCTTGTAAAGCGTTGAAGGCTTCCTCGGTAAGGCAGTAAATGTGGGCCATCATGCCTGTGGCATGCACTCCCTTATCTGTTCGACTACATCCCTCGACAATTACACGTCGAGGGTCAACATTACCGTAAATCTGGGCCAAGTTGGCCCTTATTACCCCCTCAACCGATCTCACATATCCTTTTGCTTCTCCTTCCCTATCGACCAGTCTTCTTCTCCGCTTTCGCTTTATCTTTGGCGAAGGATCATTCAAGGGGAGTGAATCTTGTCGCATATCATTATCATAGCTATTGTCGTTGGCACCGCTCCATCCTGTGAACATCCTTCCGTCAAAGCTGACTCGAATGACGGCATTCGTAAGCACATCCTGTGTGTCATCGGTTTTGTCTTTCCCTCGAGTGGCAACAACCTTTTCAGCTGTAGCTGAATCTAATGCATCGCAAGTATCTGATCCAGACGTTTTGCCATATAAGCGAGACTTTTGCCGAGAGGAATCGGATTTAAAGAAGGAATCATGTTGTCGAAAATTATCTTGACAGCCATGGGCGTGACACGCAGGGGGGAATATTCTTGTAGGAAGAAACGCCACTGTTGGTTTGGAAAGAGATATTAGCCACATGCATTGTATTCCTAAGAAAAATAATTTCAACTTCATTGCTCTCTGGACCCATTAGCATTCATGTACCCGTAGCAAATGCGCACAAAAATTTCCTTGTTGAAAGTATTGTTTGGGTGTTGAATGCATGAATGATGGCCGACGTCTGTCCATTTCTCCCCAGTGAAATCTATTCGAGAATTTTGTGCGACTGGAATTGTTTCTGTTGGCGGTATTGATAGTGGACGAAACTTACTCGAGATGACGACAATTGTACGGTATTATTCTGCTGTTCTTACGAACACAGTGTACCTTACACACCGTTGAATTCGATGTGATTACTTAAAACGTTCCTATTCTTCGTTGCCTTTATAGTGATAGATTTTCACCCGAAGAATGGTTCATGTTTTCCATTCCATTCAGTTCTTGGCTCTTGGATCACTCTTGCCAACATGTCTGTCCTTCTCCCCAGTGAAAATCTAAACAGATCTTGCACAATCTGATGTCGAGCGACTGGGATTGTTTCTGTTGGCGACTATGATAGCGGACGAAACCTACTTGACATGACAACAATACGTGTAGTAGGTACTCTACCGTTCTTACTACACAGGTGTACCTTCTGGTCCTAAATACCGTTGAATTCGAGGTGGCAACTGAAAACGTTCCTATTCTTCGTTACCTTGCTAGCGGTAGATTTTCACCCGAAGAGCCCACTGATGGTTCATGCTTTCCATGTAGTCGAAAGTTTTGTTGGATGATACAAGACTCACTCGACTCTTGGTCCAACCATGTCTGTCCTTCTCCCCAGTGAAAATCTAAACATCTTGCACAAATTCAAAATTCAAATGTTGAGAATTTTGTGCGACTGGGATTGTTTCTGTTGGCGACTATGATAGCGGACGAAACCTACCTGACTGTGCACGTGTAGGTACACGTAATCTACCGTACTTACTACACAGGTGTAGCTACCTTCTGGTCCTAAACACTATTGAATTCGATGTGACTGAAAACGTTCCTATTCTTCGTTACCTTGATAGTGGTGGATTTCCACCCGTAGAGCCCCCACAGATGGTTCATGCTTTCCATCTAGTTAAAAGTTCTGTTGTTGGATGATGCAAGACTCTTGGAAGATCCAAAATGTCTTTTCTCCCCAGTGAACATCTAAAAAAACCACAGATCTTGCACAAATGTCGAGAATTTTGTGCGATTGGGATTGTTTCTGCTGGCGACTATGATAGCGGACGAAACCTACTCGAGATGACACCAGAAAAGTGTAGTAGGTACTCACTCTACTGCTGTACTTATTACACAGGTGTTCTTCTGGTCCTAAACACCATTGAATTCGATGTGGCAACTGAAAACGTTCCTATTCTTGGCTACCTTGATAGTGGTAGATTTTCACCCGAAGAGCCCACCGATGGTTTATGCTTTCCATCTACTGTAGTTGAAAGTTTTGTTGGATGATGCAAGACTCTTGGATTATCCATGTCCTTCTTCAAGTGAAAATCAAGTGCGAACAAGAGAGCGCACTTGCACAATCTCGAATTTTGTGCGACTGAGATTGTTTCTGTTAGCGGCAATGATAGCGGACGGAACCCACTCGAGATGGCAACGACTACTGTACATACTACACAGGTGTACCTTCTGGTCCTAAACACCATTGAATTCGATGTGGCAACTGAAAACGTTCCTATTCATCGTTGCCTTTATAGTGGTAAATTTTCACCCGACGAGCCCAAGGATGGTTCATGCTTTCCTCCCAGCGAGGTTCATGGTGAGCAATAAATACTCCACCAGAATGACAGGACAACAGCTATGCCAAACCAACCGGGTTGCACAGCGCGGCGTTGTGGGTATCGCTCATTCTAGTTTCCTCACGACGCAATTATCAGAAAAGCCTTTAGGGGAAGATGGTGTCGGAGATTCCAGGAACGCAAAGGAGGAAGAAGGTCAGCATGTTGGTGGGAGTCCTTGGATTGAGAGCCGACAAATCGATGATTATGGCCTCATCCTTGGGGATATTCTTACAATTATTCTTGCCTCCCAATTAATGGGTCTTCTTGATGCCTTGAATGCCCCAGACTTTGCCCAACAGGGAGGTTGGTTCCAACCCATTCCATCAGTTCCATCGACGCTTGGAACACTAGTCGAACGCATCTCAACGCTGAGCTTGGTATGGCTCCTGTCAGCATTTTCGGAAGAAGAATCATACACCTTCGATGCCATTGAAAACGAAAAGTCATCTATTTTCGTCGCCTTGACTATAGCAGTCAACTTTGTGGCCCTGCGTTGCATATTGGCAGTGGTCTTGGCGGCGACTAGTGGAGGCAGCACTTTTGACGGCAACATTTTCGACAGCAAACAACTGGTACTAGTTTTGCGTGATTGCTATTTTGTGGTCTTAGGTTTGCCTACCTTTCGATTCATATATACCAAATATTGGCCTCGATGAAGCCATTTACTTTCAACTTAGACTTTTAGCTATAATACAAATCTTTCCATCTATTTCCATTGAATTGGCAGCGTTGAAACAACTCCAAAATGGTCAGACAAAAAGTCCAGCTTTGATGTCATGGGTTTATTTCCAATCAATCCAAAGGTTACTGGCGAGCCATTATCAGTAGGCATAAGATCGATCGAATGATTTTCATGATGAATGTAGATTCGATCATATCGGGCAGTATATTGACGAGTACTTTGTCCATAGTACTGATTGAAATATCCTTCCTTCGGGTCAAGGTCTTCTTGGCCATTTTCTGTCGCATCATTGCGATGGTCTATCGTATCCCAGGTAAACTGCGTACTCGGATTGCTTCCAGCCAACTTCCAAACATCCAAGAGTTGCAAGTCTTCCTCCATTGCAGTGTCTTCGGTTGGACGCATATTGGTGTCCCCTGCAATCACAACAGGAATGGCAAGGGACTTGGCCTTTTCTACAATTGCTTCCATCTGTTCGGCGCGTTTGCGATTTCCTTGTTTGAATGGTTCCAGGTGGACGCTTGCTACCAAGATCCGATGAGGCTCAGCAGTAGTAGGCTCACCACCACCACCATCACCAACGTCGAACACGGCCATAATCACTGGCAGACCCGGCATGGGAATCAACTTGGATTTGATGTCTTTCTTGACAAGCAGCACCACTTGATCTGCATGACTGTATGTCGCCCCAACTGCTTTGTATCCTTGCTGGCCAAAGACTTGATCGACCAGTTCCACACCACCGGGGGATTCTTGGAGTGCGATCCAATCGGGGCGATGCGAGATGACTTCAGATCGGACTGCATCAATAGAGTCCTTTTGAGTCCAAGATTCTGGTGCCATTTGCGAAGGTACGCATCCCGCAACGTTCATGGAAACTAGAGTCGTTGTTGTTGTTGTTGTCGTCGTCGTCGTCAAAGAGCCGTTGGTTGATTTCGAGACACCACTGTGTGGTGCTTGCTTCTTGCTGACTCGAAGCGATTCTGATTCCATTTTTCTTGACGTCGTTGACTTTGTATATGATTGAAATTGTGTAGATGCCGAGGCGTGACTTTTGATCCTTGCTCCCCCAAGACCAAGATCCCAATCCAAGAAAGCGAGACCCGCCACGACCAGTACTACGAATGTCAGTCCAACTATAAGAGCGAAACCGAGTTTGAAAAATATTTTGTTCGTGTTGTTCCAATTATTTCCATTCGAAGCTGGTGATTGCAGGGTCTTTCTTTGTGCTGAAAGGCTCTGTTTGGAAGGTAGGACCATCCGTTCACCAAAGCAGTGAAACTGTGATGATGATCAATTGAGATCATGATGTTTCACGACCGAATGTGACTCTGGTACACCGGAGAAGTGAAGAATTGGGGAATTTGTGTACGGTTCCATTGTTTTAGACAATTCAATGATGGTCGGCATTCTCGATTTTGCAAGCCTTAGTGTTTTACAGACTGTGGAGCAGCACCATGTATTTGCCTTTGCGTAAACTGCCTGACGATACAGCAGCTTTTGGAGCGTGCATCCATCATGAATTGGAGTACTAGACTGCGTCCTCCAAAATAGCGCAACATTCTCTGCTCCTGCTTGGATCGGGACATTTATCTTATGTCACCTCACCAAACCCCAATCACGACGCCACTTTCGTCTTATGAAATCCAAAGAGCGAATTGTCATAATCGTCTTGATAAAACTCGTCCACTTGCTGTTCCAACTCTGGATAGTAGTAGGATTGCATTTTCGATTTGGCATTGGTCGTGTGTTTTTGTTTTTCCTGGGATGTGACAAACATGGATCCATTTCCATGGGGACCCCATCCATCTTTGCCATACTTGTCCCATGCTCCAATATGTTTCATGAGTCGAATACCGTCTTCTGCAAGCGCGTCCATTTGTCCTACAAAATTAATGTACTTCCAGTATTTAGCATCCATCCGCTTTGATTGCAATTCCCAATGATCGTCTCGACAGGTATGTATCAATTGTAGAAAGGAGGACATGTTGCTTCTCCCATTCTCCAGACATTCCTTACATTTTGGAATGGTGAGGCACTTGGGGCGATCTTGGGGAGTCTCGGAGCAGCATTTGTCCCGCAAAAAGTGTCCATTGTTGGATATTGCCTTGTCCAAATAGGCACTCAAGAATCGTTGTTTTGGATCTCGCACAAACATAGCCTTGGTCCAGTTGGGATCCAGAAACATTTGTTGGACTTGCGTCAAATTGAAGTGGTGCAAATATTTTAGATTGTTGAGTTTGGGATTGTGTGGCAAGTATTTGGATCCATCTTGGGCTTGCCAGTCTGGAGCACCCATGATCCGCCGAAAGACCTGTTTCCATGTCGTACAAGCCACCTTTGGTATGCTAAAGAATATCAGTCGAAACTCTTCAATGACAATCGGACTCCGATCCCATTGACGAGGATCGGTACTCATGATACGGTCGGTAGGCAAGACCTCTAATGCTGAAAAATCATCCTGCTGGGGATCGTTACTATCACCAATCTTGGTCGCTTGCATTTGATATCCTTCGCTTGTAGTGGATGACTTTTTTGACGATGATTGTTGTTGTTGTTGTTGTTGTTGAAACCAAACCACATCCAAATTCAAGCTGACGCCACCCCGCAACGATGAACTCGTGAATATATTCAACATGGCAAGGACTCCAGCAAAAATAGCTATGACATAAATCCACTTCTTGGTAGGTTGTTTACCTTTATTGGATGATTTTACATGAAGGGTGTCCATGGTTGGTTGGTGGTTGGATCCTCCTCGTGCATTTTTTAAAAAAGCAATGGGTGGAACAACTCGAAAACGGAGATGATGAATGGAATCGACCCGTGACTGGTTTCCATCCAATCTGCAATTCGGGACTCATTCAAACTTTTTTCAAATCGTGGTCGGTGTCGTTGTTCCGTGTCAGATTTGATTCTACGGGCAAACACGTAAACAATGTACCACAAGCCTCCATGCATCACGACGGACGGGCCATACGGAAATTGAAAATGATCGAAGCATTTCGACGATCCAAAGGTTCTGATCGTCCTCCACATTGCTGTTGTTAATTATCATTGAATCAACTGCAAACAAACACTACGATATATAGTACCACTGCAATAGCATCAACCAATCAATCAATCAATCAATCCATCGCTACTGAACTGAACACATTTCCACAGATTAATTACTAAATAAATTAACTTGTGTGGAAAACGAACGAAGAAGAAAAAGAATGTCAACCCCCGAATTGATTGTGGAAAAAGGATCTGAATCGGACAGCGTCGTCATGGTCGATCATACGGATATCAACAGTGTGGAATCCGAAGATGCGAATATTCCCAGTGAACCTCATGCCATGCAAGTCATTTCCATTGGAACCGAAGAGGATCAATACGCCTTTACTTTTCACGAAAAGAAACTCAATGCGATCATGAGCAAAATTCCACCTGGCTGGAAGGTTTCAGTGGTGAGTGTGGTGGGAGCCTTTCGAACAGGAAAATCCTTCTTGTTGACTTGGTTTTTGAGATACTTGAGTCACATTTCGGCCACCACTGCTACTGGAGAGGCTGTTACGGACGATGATGGAAAGCCTTGGTACGAACAGATTAATTCTCTGGGCAACGATGCCTTTCATTGGGCGGGAGGAGCCGATCGTCATACGACGGGAATCTGGATGTGGAGTCAACCACATTTTATTAATCGAAAATTGCCCAATGGAGAAATGGAATCCTTGGCCGTCTTGTTGGTCGACTCACAGGGAATGTTTGACAATGAAACCACCATGTCGCTGACGGCTTCCATTTTTGGAATGAGTACTCTATTGAGTAGTTACCAAATTTACAATGTGGAAAAGAGAATTCAAGAAGATAACCTTCAACAGCTTGCGCTCTTTTCCGAGTACGCTCGTTTGGCCGTGGAAGCGGATCAAGTGCATCAAGAAAATGTCAAACCATTTCAAAAGATTGAATTCCTAGTACGCGACTGGCAGAATTTTGAAGACGAGGACGATTATGAACAAATGGAAAAGGAAATGGTCGAATACTTTGAAAAGGTCATTGCTGATCGAGATGCCAAGGACTTGCAGGAAACTCGGGAACAAATCAGTAGCTGTTTCGAAAGTGCTTCCTGTTATGCCTTTTGCCATCCAGGAAAAAATGTCACCAAAAAGACATACACTGGGGATGTCACTCAAATTGATGAAACCTTTGTCAAACTTTTGGATCGATACTGCAAACGAGTCTTTTCGTTTGAAAATTTGCAACCCAAGTCCATTCAAGGACGTCATGTGACAGCCATTGAATTAGGATCCTACATCAAGGCTTATGCCGAGATGTTCGCCAGTGGCGCCAGTTTCCCCGAGGCATCTACCATGTTGGAAGCTACTTCCCATGCCAATAATATCAATGCGGTCAACATGGCCATTGGTCAATACAAGGACACTATGAACCGAATTGCGGGCCCCAAGTGTTCCAACTACATTCGAGCAGAAGAGCTCAAGGAGGATCACCGAATGCTTTTGGCCAAATCGTTGCAGTTTTTCGATAACATGGCCACATTTGGTAGCAAGCAAAGTATTCAAGGGGCAAGAAAGACTGTTGTGGATCAGATCAATGATGAATTTGATGTCTATCAATCATTGAATGTGGGAAGAAATCCATTGGCTGGATTGGAAACGTAAGTGCATTGTACTTGGGCACATTGGATTTGTATTGGATTTGTTTTGGATTTGTAAAATGCGGTATCTGACAACACTTTCTTCCTCTCTCTCTTTCTCACGCTCTGATTTGATTCATTCCACAGCTACATTATTCCACTTTCGGTCGCATTCATTTCCTTTATGTTCCGATTTATTGCGGATTACACATGCTCTCCATACTCGCATGTCTGCCGAAAGAGTTCGGAATTCTTTTCTCATGTATACGCAGTGGTCCTTTGCTTTATGCTAATCGTGGGCATGACAAAGGCACAACAAATAAAGGAACTCGTACAACGGGTCAAGTCGGTAGTGCAAATGATGAACGAGGGACCTTCCAAAAAGAAAAAGGCTGACTGAGCTTTTTCGAAACACAGTTTTAACATGGGATGATTCACTACTTTGATACACATTTACAACAACAATAATGATGACTAATTCTTGGATGAGAAAGTGCTAAAAACTTCTAAAAAGCGCTGAGTACTAGCAATATTTTAAGAACAGTAGGATAGATTTTTGTCATTCTGCGAAGCAACAAGGAATGTAGATCTTATCCGAGACCAGCCTGCCTTGCCGGCTACAGTGCTTCGGCATTTCCTCCTCGCGTAAAAAGAAACGAGGAGCTTCTAGACAACCACGAATGATATATTTACTACCTACTCCAATATAAAAAGGAAAAAAGGGAAAAAGGAAATTCTTTTGGTCTATCTACAACAACAGTATGACTGACTTCGCAGCAACAACTTAGCAACCGCATTTGTTGGCTTCATCGAGATTGGCGGGTGTCGCTGACACCTTGATATCAATAGTGTTAGAGGCTCCCGGCGCTGCCTTGGAAGCATTGTCGGGGCTTCCTGGAAGTGCTGTAGCCAACTTGCGAAACAGACTCTTGACATTGTATCCCGCCTTGGCACTGCATTCCATAAACATCAAACCATCCTTCTTTGCTTTCTCCTCTCCTTCTTCCGTGCTGACTTGTCGCTTATCATTTCCAAGATCAGTCTTGTTTCCTACAAGGCAAATAACAACATCATTCCCTCTTTCTGCTCGAACATCCTCAACCCATTTGGAAGTATTGGTGAAGGAAGCCTTATTACTAACGTCGTATACCACAACCGCCACGGAAGAGTCGCGAATATACGAAGGAATCAACGAGCGGAAACGTTCTTGTCCAGCAGTGTCCCATAGTTGCAGACGAACGGTGCGGTCTTCCAGATACATGGTCTTTGACAAGAAATCAATACCGATAGTGGCTTGGTAATGGCGGTCAAAATTGTCGTACATGAATCTTGTAATAATAGATGTCTTTCCCACAGATTGATCCCCAAGGAATACCAACTTATATTTCGCCAAAGGTGCCAAGTTTGCTCCACCTGCTCCAGCACGACCTGGGATCTTTCTCTCTTCAGACATATTTTACGGACGGATATATCTTATGAAACTGGGATGAATGAATGAATTAATGAATGGCAAATAGGACACAGATAGCGAGTGCGAAGTGAGCCTGTCCAATGGATGCAAATGAGAGATAATGTGAGAGAAGTCAGTCCTTGTAAAGTTAGAGTTGTAGAGTGGCAAGTCTCCGCAATAGTGTCGAGAGCATTGTTACTTGGATGACCCAATTTCAAATTCTTATTCAAGTCAAGTTGTTCGAATACTGAAATTCGTCTTATGAATAAAGGAATTGGGAATCGCCATCCAAGAGATTCGATTCTATTCCAATAGTAAAAACGACTCCAATAGTCGATGAAACGAAACCCCAAGCACGATATCACTTGAAAAAGTCTTGGATATCCTCCATGTCAACCTCTCTTTTTTTCGCTACCGAAAATTCCAATAACAATGCTTGTTTCCAAGTCTTTCGGAACCTCATTTCCACGTACCACTTGTCGTTTTGTTGTTTTTGCGTTCTTGCATCATTCGAGTTGAAAGAGAGGCACATGTCTTTTCGCGTGTGCCGGGACGAAATGCATCGACTCGCTTGCACGTAGAATTCGTACCAGCTCAACGTTAAATACGTCCGTTGAATTTGCGCCGTGGCACAATGCTCTCACAAATTGCAGAGGTGGTTTGACAACGACACTACTGTAGTTGCTACTGTTAATAATGTCTATATTGCACCAAACATTCTAATATATTATATTTAATTTACAAGTTGGAGTTTCAAAAGTGCGTCAGAGAGGAGACAGATTGATTGATTCCCTGAAATTCAAATCACCTGTCCTTATCTTTTCTGCTGGTGGTTGCTATTAGCTAACACCGATTAGAGTTTTTTCCCTTCTGCATTGAATTCCTGCAATCTCCAAAATCCCAGAATTAATAATAAATGATTCGTCCAATCACTATTGTTGTGCAGATCATAATGAACCCCTCACTTCATGACCAAACCAGGGGAAGACGACGTTAGAGAGAAAAAGCCACCTCCACCGCTACCACCGCTAGTAGACTTTTTCTGGAACTTTTTTACGGTTGGGTCGTCCAGAATGTCAACAGTATCGTTGTACTTTTTGATTGCCATGTTGATGCCCTTCTCAAAGTTCTGACATGGTTTCTCAATCTTTGATCGGATGGTAGTAAATGGATTGAGTGTGTATCGAACGTAGCAATCATGGACCACTTTCTGTAGTTATATATAGATGTCGAATTCAGATTTGACATGGTGAAAACATGGTTTAGAAAAATGGTCATGAAAGTAAAATGGCAACCAATTTGATGAGAATGACTTACAAATAGCATCCGGACGTCACTGTCATTGCGTTTCTGAAGGGGCATAATGTCGTCCCTCTTGACCAACGCTAATATTTTGATGTTACTTGGTGTTACATAGCCAAAGATTTCGCAGTCTTCCATAACACAAAGGGATCCCATCCAGTGTGAACTTCGCAGATGTTTTGGGATCTGATAATTCTTGGGCGACCCCAGAACTTCGTCTAGGCGATCCAAAGCAGCATGAATCATGAACTGCATTGATTCGATAAGACAGATATATATATATAAATAGGTTGCAGACGCAAGTAATGAGACAAAAAGATCCAGCTGCTGATAGCGTCATATGGAATTTACAAGCAAGGAATGCATACCTCGTGATGTATCGCTTTGTCATTTCCCTCCATGGATTCCAGAAATCCAAAGCCGTCTAGATCCCCTTCAGGCTCACTTGCCTCGGCTAGCCTAATCTTTGGGGGTGAACAGGAATACAAAGGCTCATTCTTGCTGCCTAGGATGGAAAGGCACTGTAATGCCATAATTGTCGTTACAAGGCCTCAGCGGTTTCTGAAACGCTTGTACTGTACGATACAGTTGGTATCCGTTGTTTGGCAGTTCATACAGCATCATATCATTGCTGTTGTTTCTGGATAGACCAGTCCGACTGAGAAATTCAGAGTACTAAGCTAGTACTGGAATAGTACGGATATAGTGCTTTTTAGTGACGTTTAACCACTAATATGGTACCTAGTGGTGACGTGGTTGACGAAGTAGAAAGTTGTCACGCAAGTCTCCAATCGATCGTGATGCATTTTGGGTCAATGTTTCTGCGTAATCATTTTCTGCCACCTAAGCCACGTCTTTTTTCCTTCGCTCACGATCTTCACATATATTCTATCTTTGACGTGTTTGAATCCCAAACACAGTCAACCTTCATCGAATATCTACAACTGAGCAATCAATTGAAGAAGTAAAGCCACAATGGATCTATCAATGAGAATGGTCAAGAATATTCCAGGCGTTATCAGCCATCACTGGAAGGAAGGAAACATTAACTGGCCAATGCTAATCTACATTGCGCTGGTCCATGTTGCCGCATCATACGGAGTTGTAAAAAGCTTCCAAGCTTCCTACGAAACCCTGTTGTGGGCTTTCGTCTTGTGGCCTTTCAGGTAAGGATTCGCAAATTGAACTGAATGGCGATCGTCTAATGAATCTTTCAATTGGAATCTTCTCACATCTTTCTTTGCGACCTGATTTTCACAGTGGTTTTGGAATTACCGTCGGAGTACACAGATTATGGTCACATAGATCATACGAAGCACACTGGAGTGTCCGCTTTCTACTGATGCTTCTGAACTCTATTGCCAACCAAGGCAGTATCTACCACTGGGCTCGTGATCACCGAGTTCACCACAAATTTTCGGAAACCGACGCCGATCCCCACAACGCCACCCGTGGATTTTTCTTTGCACACATGGGATGGTTGTTTGTCAAGAAGCATCCCGAGGTTGTCAAGGCAGGACGTGAGATGGATTTCTCTGACTTGAAGGCTGACCCTGTTGTCGCCCTTCAGCACAAATTTGACCCTTGGTTCGCCTTGTACATGTGCTATGTTTTCCCTGCACAAATTGCAGTTCGCTTCTGGGGTGAAGATTTCTGGACTGGTTTCTTTGTTGCTGGAGCCTTGAGATACTGCGTTGTTCTTCACTTCACCTGGTTTGTCAATTCTGCTGCCCACCTCTATGGAGATCACCCATATGATGTCATGTCATACCCTGCCGAGAACCCTTTCGTCTCGTGGTGCTCTTGCGGAGAAGGATGGCATAACTGGCACCACAAGTACCCCTTTGACTATGCTGCATCTGAGTACGGAATTTCTTCCCAATTCAACCCCAGCAAGCTGTTCATTGACACTTTCGCTTCCGTTGGACTTGTCTGGGGACGCAAACGTGGACACGCTGCATGGCAAATGGGACGTGCCCGCAGAGACCGTGACAAGGCAGCCGGAGTTCCACTTCCTAAGCCTGCCCCAAGACCTTGGGAGGTTGATGCCAAGAAGGATTAAGAGTTCCAGCAGGTTCAAATTGATCTGATCTTGTCCGATACAGTTCATGCGTGCATGTCACAAGGACACACGCACATAAATACATACACACAAGCAACATAACGCACACACACACACACACCCACATACCGCAAATAGATTGCATGCTATCAAATGAAAAGTTTCTTCCTCTAGCAATTATTGTTTATAATAAATTGAAATCTTGTTTCCCAAGCTGTTCGGTGGTTGGGTTCTCATGGAGCTCTTGCAGTGATGTCTCACTGAGGGGTTGCAAACATGCATTGAAAACGATTCAATCATTTCTGCATGTATCGAAGCAGCATGGTGTCTGGCAATGAAAAGACGCAGTTCTTCCATCGGTCGACACAAAGTACCCAGACAACTGGACGATTGATTGATTCGTCAGTTAGTGTCAGTGCGTTCATTTTTGTTTCTTGAGCACGCTTGGAGGATTAGTTTGATAGTTGTTGCTTGTAGAGCTGTACTTTTTCTTTTCTGATAAACTTTTTGCCAGTGTTTGTAGTCCGGCCAGCTGACTCTTGACATCGCGTTGCATCTGCTTCATGTCGTTGAGTTGAGTCACGATCTCCTCCTTGTATTCCTTATTGTGCCTCCTCCTTATTGTTCCACCAAATGTCTCATTAAAAAACGATTCGTGGGGGGTTTGGTTGAGATGCAGTTGTACTTCTCGCTCTTGCTGCTGCTGCTCTCTTCTATGTTGCCGTGCAGCTTTCAGGCGTCGCCATTGAACAGACAGCGAGACGAATGCAATCGTTATCAAGAAAAATCCAACAACTACAACGGACAAGGAAGCGTTCCGAATTTTCGTCCTTTCCTCATCTATGAACAAAGGTGTTGAATGAGTTTCCTCTGTGGTCATCCAATAGATCCTTTATCAGAACACGATGTTATCTACGTCGATAAGATTGAAGATCATTTGTCATCTTTGTCATGCCGAATGAATCGATTCGATCGATTACTTTCACGATTCAAGTTTCACTGCATTCATTCATTCCAACACAAAACAACTCACAATGGACGTCGACGAACCATCTGCAAGCAATGGGCAAAAATCCAAGAAACGCGCACATCCAGATTCATCGAACGAAAGCGTTAGTCGAACCTCGTCTGAGGTGTTATCACTGGTTGAGAATCCAACTTTCGAAGAACTTGCCCGCCAATATCCTTCCTTTCACAAAGCTTGGGATGAGGCACGGCAAAAGCAGAGAGACTCAGGATCCAGGATGAACTTTTCTTCCGTTGTATCCCAGGAGTTCACAGTCAGTCTTACGCAGGCTTTACTGCAAGCTTATTTCAACCTTCGATTGCCATACCTCGAATCGAATCACCTCTGCCCGCCCGTACCAAATCGGTTCTTTTATGTGCATTGGATCTTTAACCATTTGTTGAAAAATGAGGGGCCTAGCATGTCAAAATTGGGAATGGACATAGGAACTGGGGCTACTTGTATTTATGGGCTACTCGCCGCCAATTTTTTTCACTGCAACATGGCCGCATCCGATGTTGATACCAACGCGATTGCTTTGGCAAGGTCGAATGTTGCAGCCAACCAACTGGAACGAAAGATTCTCTTACTAGAAGTCCCACCTTCGCACTCTCAACAGCCATCATTACCGCAAGGTGGACCACTAGAACGCACGTTGATGGCATATTCCAACGCTCGACAATCCAAACGGTTTGACTTTACCATGACAAACCCACCATTCTACGACCCCAATTCAATGGAACAGCAGACATCGAGAGCTGGTGATGGTCGAAACCGCACATCAATGACTGTCTCCGAAGGATTCTATCCTAATGGTGAAATTGGATTTGTGACTGACATCTTTGCGGATTCATTGAGGCACCGCCAATCGTCTCTATGGTTTTCATCCATGTTGGGCAAGAAATCATCGCTGGTCAAGCTTGAGAAGTTATTGATTCATGTTCTAGGACAAACGCATGTTGAAACTACTGAATACGGTCCCGGGCAGTATACTCGCTGGTTTCTTGCTTGGACATTTCGACGCCCAACACTTTTCGACGAACGGGCGTTTCTGAGTCATGGAAATAATTATTTCGAAGTCAGGATACCTGAGGTAATGAACTATGAACGAGCCATCAGCGAAGTGGCATCACGGGTATCTGGCTTTTGTGTGTCTTCTCCTGGGGGCTGGGTGTTGAATTGCCAGGATGTTACGCCACAAGTTCAGCCATCTTCACATATCGTCCTCCAGATTCAGGAACAAGGCCATCCGCCTGTCAAACATTTCGCGGACGAGTGGTCACACGACAACATTGTCGTTCCAGATGTTGTCAAGCATGCTCTCAACGGACAGGACAATACCCACTTTTTGCCACCTGAAGGACACTTTGCAATCCAGGTTGCCATTGACGCGCCGAAAGCAAAGAGTGCTGAGGGGTTCGTCGTCCGAGTTCACTTGGCCTGCTATCGGCACTCATCACGCGGACTGAAGGCTGTGGAAAAGATTCGAAGCGGAATGGAAGGGGAAGTTACTAGGACTAATCGCAAATGGCGCAGGATCCTACAACGGCAAGCGAAGGATGGTTTAAACTAGGACGAACAATTATTTTGTAATCTAGAACTTTATTGGCGGCATCTTTTTTTAGTTTGCAACAGGTTCGCAGAGTGTTCGAATGTCCTTGACAAAGTTGATAGCACTTGTAACGCCAACTTTTGCAGCCAAAAGCTTTGGGATTGATGGCGAATAGACGTGGGTAAAAGCCGTCATGAGACATTCATTTGGACCGAGATCTTGGAGCAAGTTCACCCCAAGCAAAATGTCATTGCGAGGCAAGTCAGCAATTTCTGGGTCAGGAATTCCCGGCACGGCCCTACTGACTACCAAGAAGCCCTCCTTGTGAGGCCCCTTAATAAGAGGAAAGTCTTTCTCCTTCAGCGGTCTTGAATGCATCATTGTTACAGTGACCATGTTCGACTTTGTCATGGGAGGTTTAGTCAAGTTTCGAACAACTTTTGTATTTTCTCCCCATTGAAACACATCCTTCCTTCCCACACTCATCTTGTTGTACACCTTGACTCGACTGGAATCCATTAACAACTCGGCCATCTCTTGGGCTGACATTGGAAGGATCGATTTCGTCTTCACAATTGGCAGCTCACTACCGTATCCTACTTTCTTTGCTGTGCCAACATAAACCATAACCTCGCCATCGTCGAGCGCGGTCATCATGTCTCGTTCGGCTAGGAGTTTTGTTGTTCCTTTGTGCTCTGTCCATTCTATCCATTCGTTTTTGTCTTCTGAAGCAGCTAGTTTGAAAGCCTGGTCAGAAAACCGGTCTACGGCTTCCGGGTCTTTGAACTCTTCTCCTGTTAGATTGTCCCAGACATCTTGAGGAATGATTGGACTGCTCACTTCACGACTCAAAGAACCTGTGCTCTTTGCAGTCGAACCAACAGTTGATCCAGCAGAGACTGCTCGCGTTAGAGAGGTACTTCGAACTTTATCTAGGGGCACACGTGGACGAAGCCCTGACTTTGATGGCGGTTGTCGGCGTAAGCCCCACGGTTGACCGTCGCTAAAGAGTGGAATCCTCCCTAATCGAGTGTATGATTCGTTGCCATCGTAGCCTCTTCTACCTGCAACAACATCTCTTATCACTAAAAGTAGCACAACTAAGGAGAGAAGAAATTCTTTGAGCAATAGCATTCTCAAAGGCGAGTGTGTCTATTGCGGTGTCAATCTGCTACAATCGTGTCATTTTCAGATTTTTGTAATCGTGCGTTTGAACGAAGAGGTCGAATCTTCATTTCGGGGGTGATTTTGGGGGTTGCAGGTGACGTCATTCATGGTCTGGCGGCAAACTGGCAGATGAGAAATGAGAAAACAAAAACGCATCACTTGCGTAAAATTTGAACGACTACAATGGAGGTCACTGTAGTTGGACTCGGCGCTATGGGAGGAGGGATGGCAAGATCACTCCTCCGATCCTCTACAATCACTCGAGTTTCAGGGTTTGATCTTTCAGAAAAGCTTGTTTCCAGCTTTTATGAAGAATCAAAAAAGGCGGGAAAGGCAACGGAAAAGCTCCCATCCGACTTGAAGCTTCAAAACTTCGTATCAAGCGATACTGACGTCGTACTGATTGTGTTGGTGAACGAAGCACAATGTCAGTATACCTGTTTCGATGGTGACGCAAGCTTGGAATCCATCATGAAAGAAGGTTCTTGTGTCATTGTTTCTTCCACCGTTTCGGCTGGTTGGAGCAAAAGTGCGTTTCAGCGCTTCTCAAAGAAGAATATTCAATTCTGTGATTGTCCCATCTCAGGTGGTGCGGCACGTGCACTAAAGGGAGAAATCAGCATCTTCTGTTCCGGCGAGCCATCGTCTTTGAAGTTTATCGATCCGTTGCTCCAAGCCATGGGCAAGGAGATTCATATTGTCCCTGGAGGAGCAGGAATGGGGTCTACAGTGAAGATGGTTCACCAGTTGCTAGCTGGTGTTCATATTGTTGTAGCTGCTGAAGCTCTTGCGCTTGCTGCAAAGGCTGGGCTAGATGTCAATCAAATGTATGATATTGTCAAAGGAGCCGCCGGGAATAGTTGGATGTTTAGTGATCGTGGTCAACGAATGATCGAGAACCCAGACAAGAAGGTTTTGAGCGCGCTTGCAATTTTCATTAAGGATATGGATATAGTGTACAGCGAAGCTAAGCGATTGCAGTCCCCAATCCCACTAGCATCAGCTGCTTTGCAACAGTTTATCAGTGGCGCTAGTCTCGGCTTGTCGAAAGAGGATGACTCTACAGTTGTACGGGTCTATGAAGCCATCACAGGAGTATCTGTTAATCAATCTCAAAGTAAATTCAAGGAAGGCGACAACGTTGGAGAATACTGGGTGCTATCAGATGGAACGAAAGAGAAGATCGTTGAAGTTGGCGAGGAAGTACGACACCAAGTCGTCCTCTCAAATGAATACACTAGAGTCTTAAAGGTCAAATTCCCACCGAATGATACAACTTGGGCCCATCGCCATGCCGAAGATAGCTTGTATTTTTTCTTGGTGGAAGGCGGATTGAATGTGGTGAATCATGTGAAAGGCAGCGACCCAGAGTGTGACTGTATGGAATTCGGAGAGGTGCGATATGGCACTCACAAGTCTGATAAACCTCTGGTACACAGAATTACAAACAAGAATGATACAGACATGTTCTGCATTGATGCAGAGATTTTGAAGTCACCACCTGTCACAAGTCCTCTTCCATTGATTGCGGATCACCATTCTCTGATAAAGACTCGTGATCGATGCAGAGTCTACAAGCTCGTACTAGAACCTGGACAATCAGTGACAGTAAGCTATCCCTTTTTCCATCTGGCTATTGTATTGAAGGGATCCAAGATTGAAAAGAGAATTGGTTCCAATGCACACTCAATATCATGGAATAAGGTTATGGAAATTGGAGACGAAGAATGGTGTACTCCAACCATCGATCTTGCAATTTCAAATGTTGGGGAAACCGTATTCGAGCAGTTCATTGCCGAGTGGCGATGAAGACGTAACGTAGCGTTAGAAATTACTAATCTATCGATGATAGCCAACTGGCACCTTCTATTCGGATTGCTCTGCTTGGTGTTTCTTGGAGTGACTCAGGTGGGTTGCGGTGTGAAGCTGGTCCTTCCGTACCTGGTGCTGGTACTCTGCTTTGAGCTTTTGACTTCTCGTTTTCATTTTTCCGTCAATAAGTCTGGGTGTCGCACGCATCCCGACACGTGGAATGAAGTAGTCGCAAAATGTGACATTTTGCATCATCTCATTGGAATCCAAACACAATAACCAACAATGAATCGCAATCACAGGCCTCGACGATCTCACGATTTCAAACGGACTGTATTAGCTGTTTCATTGTTGCTTTGCTTCAATGCACCACTCTGCAGCGGGCGGCCCAACCATCGTCTTCCTGTCGCAGGGATCTTCGGGATTGGTGGAAACAAAGATGCTGAACAGCAGTCACAAAGACGACCAGTTCCTCCGCAATACTGGCAACAACAATCCTCGATACCACCTCCGCCGCCAGGGAGGACACAAGGTCCGCCCCCGGGCACATCTAGCGACAAAGGAATGCAATCCAGAGCTGAGGTAGGTTCAGGAACCATCCCAGGACCTCCTCGTCTTGTCAGACAAACAGCCATAATTCCACCGCCGCCACCGCCTCCAAAAATGGTACTTCGGGAAGAAGAAGTCGAGGAAGCATCAGTTCAGAATTTCACCGATGCTCAAAAGGTGACAAACAGTGCAGCGGAAAAATCAGATTTGCCCGAAGAAGAGCTTCAGGATATACCACATCAACAATATGAGTATGAAGACAACTCATACCAATTGGGACCGCCACCCACGCAAGACTGGTATCCACCACCAGCTGCGAATCAAGACGTATGGCAGCAATCTCAAGGATACTATGATCCTGGATTTTTGCAAAATGAACTGGATCAGTCACTAGCACGAGAGAACAACTTCATGATGCAGCTTGATAATCTAACCGCAGCGGTTGCAGTCATGGAACAACGTGAGGAACTTCACCTTCGACAACTTGATGTACTGACCGAAAGAATCATTGATATTGAAACTCAGGCTGCCGAAGAACATAACAAACTTGCTGAATACGAAGCCAATTGCACAGCTTATGCCTTGACCGTGGAAAGTCTGAACGATGATACCGAAGAATGGCAAAGGCGATGTTCTGAGTTGATGGAGCGTCAAGCAAACGATACAGCAACAATCACTGAATTGAGGCGTGCTATCAAAGAAAAGCAAAGTGAAGCAGAAGAGATTGCGATTGCGATTGAAAATGTTCGGCTGGCTGAAAAGAGAAGAGAACATTACCAAAAGAAGGGAGCAGCTGCGAGAAAAAGCATGTTCTCCAGATTATACAGCTTTTTCTTTGGTGGTCAAGAAGAGTTTGAAGAAATGTCCCGCGAGGTAAGCCAATATGTCGCAAGCAAACGAGTGTGCCACGTATCTCTCTGTCTCATGTATATACCAATTGAATTCAATTCTAAAGGATGCCTATGATATGGCAAAATCAACCCTGCTGCGAGCACTCCAATCGGAAAGAGGAAGTGTTCACGAGCTCGAAGGAGTAGTTGCATCTTTGCAGCAAAACAATTCTGCTATTTCGGAGATGGTGGAGTCCAGGGATTCGATAATCGATGAGCTTAACAACCGAATTTCAGTGTTCGAAGAAGACAAAGTGGTGCTAAAGGCTGCTCTTCGGCAACTGCAAAAAGAAATAAAGGAAGAGGCGCCCAAAGCCCAAAAGCTAATGGACGACCTTGCTGCTGCAGAGAGCGGTGAGTTGGCTTGCTGTTGTTTTGTTTCATCTGCATGTCTCGTTGCTCATAGTGGCAAATCTCTATAGATTCTGAACGACTGAGGAATGATATAAATTCTTTGATTCAAACCCACCAGGAGGAGCTGAATTTGTTGCAACAACAGATTTCAACGAAGCAAAAGACAATTTCTGAGACAGAGTCAAACATGACCGCGATTGGAACATATGTTGACAAACTAGAAGATAGACTAACATCATTTGCAGTCACAAGGCGGGATATGGAGGCAAGGGAAAAGAGATGCAAGGAAATTGAGGAAGCTGCAGTCCAGACGGAATCTGAGAAGAAGGAACTGGAAGCCAAACTTGAAACCTACTCACGTGAACAAGAAGAATTGAAAAAGCTTCTTGAGGAACTAGTGAATGAGCGTGCCAGTCTTCAAAAGGACAATCGCAAGCTTGCGACTGATAGTGAATTCCGTGTAGCAGAACAAGAACAATTGCAATTGAAGTGTACTTCACTTGAGTGTGAGGTCCAGAATCTCACCGAATCCTTGGAAGAGCTTCGTTCGAGGTCTGGGCTTTTGGAAAGCGAGTTGGAGGCTACGGAACAAGAAAAGGCTACTTTGAAGGAAAAAGTGGAGCAATCTATCACAACCAATGATGAGCTTGTGAATGTTCAATCGCACAATGCAAAGTTGCGGGAGGAATTGCAAGCCACAAAAGGCGAAAATCAGCGCCTTGAAGGGGATTTGGCCAATGTTACACAAAAAGTGCAAGAGCTTCTGGAAACGAAAAATCACGAAAGTGTGAAGAAAGAAGCTGTGGCACCTCCTCCGGAAACTGCAAGGGATGTTCCACTGAGAAACCTGCGAAAGCAAATTTCCAAAGCTACTGGTATCCACGGTGTGATCACGCCATCTACCACAATGCTGAAGCAAGGGGTACAAAGACAAAAGCTCAAGCTTCCTACATTTGCTCCAATCCGAAAATCCCCTGAGAAGGTGGATTCACCAAAACCTGAAGGAATGGCAAGGAGGCCACCAAATCGACCACCACCTCCACCATTTCAAAAGAAAGATGACTAAAGCATCATGCAATTGAAATAGTTATATTCTAAATATCATTTATCTTGATTACATAGCGTATGCCCCTCCAAGACTCTTTTCCTTTTTGACCTCTACCGTTCCTCCAGTGCCTTTGTATCTCTTGCATGCTGCAGATTTCTTTTCACCAGATTGGCCGTATTTGCACATAGCCTCATCCGGTGTCATGTCTCTCTTCGTTGAATCCTTAGCAATTTCTGAATTGACGAAGGCATCCATGTCCAAAGCATTGCTAATAGCGGGAGCGAGGAACACGGCAGGAAGAGCAGCAAACAGGTTCCGTCTTTGAGTGTCAACTGCTGGTGCTTTTTTCATATTGCTGTTGGATTGAAGTGATAGTCCATTGGCGGCGAATGGTAGGATCAATGTTACGAAAGATAGAATCTTCATGGCTGTGTTGGTTCTTTTTATATTTTTGGCAGAGTACAGTATTGAGTCTTTCTAGCTAGATTTGTGACGAACACCGACTGGAAAGTGATGCATTTTGAAAACACGTGTACTTTTGTTGCTGACTGGTCGATTGAGTCAGATCGACTGACTTGACTTACTGCCTGTCTGACTCACTCACTCCAGATCACTACGGTCAGGGTACAGTAGTTGCCAGTAGTGTACCAGGTTACGGTATACGTGGGTAACTTTTTATAAGAACAATGACTGACTGCTTTTAAAGATTCAAAGCATTGCCAATGCCAAGTCACCGGCAAATTTTAGAAGTATTCACTGCTCGATTATGATTTCACTAATGTGGAATCATGATACCTGTGTTTTTGGAAGTCAATCATTCGTTCATCCATTCGTCTTCTTCCGAACCTTTCGTTCGCTTCGAGAGTAATCGTGTCTAATCCCCAAAGAAAAAGCACAGCATCAGTGCAGCAGAGTGAGTCGTGGAAGATATCACGCTGCATCCATAAATTGACAAGCAGAGCTTGTTTCATTCAGCGATATCGGGGAAAGATCGACAGATTCCCGATTGCCATCGTGCCATCGTCTCAAACTCCCACCTGTTGGACACCTTGACAAGCATGGAGTAGCCTTCGCTTCCATCTCCTCCTCTACTGTTGGCATCCGCCCAAAACTAAACTGACATTCACCTGTTTCGTAATCCGGCACCATGGTCAGTGGCAGCCCCATATCTTCAATGAAGAAATTTTGGGTTGGGATTTTACACGCATTGACGCAAACTGAAGCACACCCTGACTCCTCCAGAAAGCGACATCTCTTGACTAGGAGTCCTTGGTCTTTGTATAACTTCCCATCTACTTCAACATCATTCAGTTCGCATTCACCCATCAACCATGTTCCTGCAACTCTTGTAGCCCAAGCATTCATCCGAGCAGAAAACTGGGGGAATGGGCGGGAGAAAAGAGATGCATATTGGCGAGGAAGCCAGCTTGGAAATAATGATCGTAGTATGTTTTGAGCAGTTTTCTGCACTTCCGTCCGATCACTAAATCTTGCATTCATTGCACCTGTGAGCTCCATCAGCCCCTGGTAGTCATCCTTGGGTAGAGATGAGTCGATACCCACTTGTTCTGCCATTCTAGTGCGGAATATCGTAAGGAACAATCGATCAAGCGTCTTTCCTAGTGGGCCGTGTATTTGTTCATAATCTGGTTTCGTGTCGGCATCTGGTCCCTTCACCGTTTGAGCATAAATAGCTGCAGCCGCTGACCGTCTCCTTTCATATTTAGAGGTGAAGAAACTAGAGCTGATGCATATTGTTCCCAGTAGGATAATACAACAAAGATTCATACGGTAATTAATGATGTGTTCTTGAAGGAACAGAAATTTTGGGGTTGGATTTGTATTCCAATGATTGATGAAACTGAAGAAAACGGGCGTCAGCAAGACCGTCTCAGATATTTTTGCAAAGATCGTGATAAATCAAGAGTATCGATATTAATAAATGAGCATTTTGAATTTTACTTTTATTGCTCTCGCACTTTCTATGGGCCCGTTTGTCACCAGAGCCTTTTAAAACCAGCGTTCACTCTCTTTCTCCTGCTTCGTTTAAGGAATCTTCCGCTTTTGGGACGGAGGTCATTGTACAAACGTTGTAAAATCTCTCCTTTCATCCCTTTCGTTGCATCAGCATCAGAGTAAAAGGTAGTGGTATGGGTGAGCAAATCATTGTACGCAGCTTGGCATCCCCTATGTCGGAGTACATCGTTTATCAACAATGGAAGTTCCATCCATCAGCACCGCTCAACTGTTCCATGTTGGTGAAGCTTTTTCCGCTTATCGAGCTTTATCGGCTGCCTTCTTCTATTCAGTTCATCAGAGAAATGTTTGATGAAGAATGTAAAGAAATTCTCTTGCAGCCTGTGGATCAATTTTCTCCACTGTATTGATTGCCATCAAGACTGATTCAAACCGTTGCGTAGAAATGTCATGGTTTTGAGGCGAAAACAATTGAGGAAGTGACGGGTCCGCCGTCCACTGAAAAATGTGAGAGAATATCCCTTCGCTGCTGGGATTCTTTCGGGCATACTTCTGGAATGCCCGGACAACTGCATCTACCCGCTGTGATAAGCCAATATCCAATACACCACCCTGCCGTCCTTCCATTCGTTGGTGCTGCAAATGATCGGACTGTTGCTCTGCCTTGTTCGAGACTTGCGCATCGTTCCTTTGCGGGATGGCAGGTAGGGTGGGTGTCACTCTCCTGGCTTCGGAAAAGTAAGGAAATTGTAGCAGTTCCATTGAAGAGGACCTAACACTAGCATCTACTCTCAAGCATTGCTCGATTATTTGTCTGGCGCCTGGATCGACCTGCCAGAGTTTTCTTTGCACAAACGGCTCGATTTCATCTATGTAATATAGTTTTTCCTTTTTTGTACAGGGGCAAGCAAGGGCAAGTGTGAGTTATATATCGTGTGCTTGGTTGCATTCGGACAACTGATGAAATCATACAATCATACCTTAATAAACTCGATATCCTTGAGACCCCCATCAAAGAATGAATTTCCAGTGGCCATTTCAAACATTACAATGCCCAGGCCCCATATATCAAAGGAAAAGTCTGGTTGGATGCTTGGTACGCATTGATATAAGTCTGCTAAAGGAAACTCCGGGGGCACCGTTTCGGCAGTGTACATTTGCAAATAATTCTGGTGGTAAATGACAGATTCCAAGTCAATCCCTTTGATCGTCCCATCCCTTTGGACAATGAAATTCTCAGCCTTGATTTCCGTCCATACCATTCCCTTGCTATGAAGAGCTTCAACGATGCGAATGACTTTTTGCATGGCGGATCGGAGCTCTGGACCCTGAAACCTTCCCAATCTTTGAATGTGCGTTCGGAGGTCTTCTTCGCCCTTTTCGAGGACAAGAGCACTTTTGCCAGGGATGCAATTCGGTTCTTCAATGAGATCATAGATTTGCACAAAGCAATCCCTTTCATCGTCACGAAGTTGACTTTCGATGGTTCTGTAGACCTCGTGTTCCACTTGGATGCTTCCAATGTTCTTGGAAAGCTTCACGATCATTGGGTACGCTTTCCCGTCATCACGGACGTGAAACGCTTCATAGAGTTGTATTTTCTCAGAGCCACATTCAATCTGACGATCAATCACGTAAGTGTTTTTGAAGAGTTTGCCAATCGGCGTTTCGTTGTTTGGATTGAACGGAGTCGTGATTGGCAAATCCCATAACAATTGTTCGTCCACTTCATTCTGAAAGCGCAACGGTTGTAATGATCTACGAAGTGTCCGATGCGCTGGTGCAAATGTTGAGCAAGATGCAAGCGTTATCAGCAGACATAGTCTCTGGAGTCTTTTTCCATTCCGTGTCATGATGAAGCTGAAAATTGTGATGTCACCTTCACAGTGTTCAATGGTCGAAAAACTGTGAGGTGATGGCGCAGATACCGAATTTATTGGCGCAAAATGGCGAAATTGTCGTTGAAAGTTCGGATCACATTTTTTTCGCAGTACGTGTATGCAGAGTTTCGATTGGTTGGAGACCAACTGACCGGCGCGGCTGTTCCGATGCGAAGGTCTTTCAGCTCTCCAAGAATCAGAACACATGACAGATGTGTGTATTCTCTGCGGCTTCGGATGCAAGTGCAGTTCCCAACGTTACGTACCGGTACTGCATACAATGGTCACCAATTGAATCAATTGATATAATGCAGCTACAGAGGGGTTGTCATCGAGACACGAAGACACCAGACAAAACAATGGTAAAACTTCAACAGAAACATAGTAGGAGGAAGCCAAAACAGTAGCACTTATCTACAAGTTACTAAGTTTGTTCAACCTTGGTACTTCATCATTGATTTTCCAGAACTTACTGGAGAAGTGCAGAATTGAGAATGAACTTGAGTACCAGGTACGGTATGGTACCGGTACCAGGTAACAGCAGGAGAAGGAACACTTTTCTGCAATTATGCACGTCACTTGAGGATCGTACCACAGCACCATTCATTCATTCATTGAGGGAATCGGAGTGGAATGACCCATAAAATTGCAAGGAACAATTTTCAGCAATTTGAAATTGCACACGTCACCACCCTTTGTGGATCCCCCAAATATTCCAAATTCAAAACCTCCCTCCCCTTTACTTCTGCCGGAAATTGGTACTGGCTTAGTATCCTCATCGGAATTCCAAATTTCAAAGTTCTGCTGCCTGACGAGAACTTTGCAAAGTGGTCGCACTGCTTCGCGGCACCGGTTCTCTCTCTTAAGGGATATTTTAAGCTACGACATGATTTATCCAATAGAATCAATACAGTTCCTTTCTGAGACACATTGAGTCTGTCATTTCGAACCTTGCCTTTTATCTGCAGCACAGCTTCGTCGGCTTCCAGAATTAAATGCGTTGCCTCCGACAAAAGTCGACTGGAATTTGAGCAGGGGAAGTCCCATTGGGCAGAACGTATTTGACGATAGGAATAGAAAATCATCCATCAATCAACGAACCGAGCAATGGTGAATTTCCCTAACTCGGGGGTCTCTTCGGCCTTTATGTCTCCTGGAGGAGGAATAATACAACAGCACCAACACCAACACCAGCATAGTGAGATACACTGCAAACAGTGTGGAATGCCGGGCTGTGATCTTCAAGTCTTAGACTGTGGATGCTTTTTGCATGCTGTAAGTTGCTCTAATTGCTTGATGAAACAGGGACTCTGAACTGAACACTCTACTAACTAATGCTTTTCATATCTTTTTGCTCTTCTTCTGGCTCCCTACAGCGTTGTACACCGATTTCACCTCACCAGCAGCTCACAATTTGCCCACCATGTGGATCGAGGGTAAGATCATTGATGCTGATTCCGATGAACTTTAACGAGATTGATGAAGCGCAAGCACAAGCTGCAGCCACGTCACCAAGTTCGAAACGAGGAAAGAAACGAAAGAATGCAACTATTGCGAGGCTGAACCCATCCAACTCGAGAGTGGATGAACCGGGAGATGGTTCCGAGCTCAGGACGGGAAGGTGGACTTCGGAAGAGACCATGTACTGTGACAAGATGATAGAAAAGTTCGAAGCGGGACACTTACCGATAGCTGATGGTGTCAAGCTGAACGACTTCCTAGCGGGTATGCTCAAGTCCAAGCAATCTCGTCTCACCAAGAAAATGAAGAACGCACGCCTAAGTGCCAAGACTTACAAGCGATCGATAGGATACATCGGGAATATTGAAGAAGCAAAAGAGGTATCACAACTAGAGCGGCTTTTCTTTGAATCGATACACTGCAACATGGAGAGAGCTGAGATTCGGTTTCATATGCAAAAGGAATGGCGAGAGCTCTTCAGCTCATTCTGTGTATCCATGGGGCAGAAACTGGATGCGGATGCATGGTTGTCTAGCGTAGAGGAAATGGATAAACGAGTTTCGCAAGCGAAGGATGCTGCAAGAATGGCAAGGCGTAAATTGTTGATGGGGTACGCGCTGAGCCAAGATGCATCCAACCGCGAACATGGTGTTTTCATAGAGAACAATGTGGCAAATGATCGTAACAACGAGATGCTCCCAAGCCATGCATCATCGAATAATCTGAATGGCATGCTACCCAAGGAAAAGAAACCAAGACCAGATCACTGCGCGACATCATTACGGGATTTTTCTTCTCCATTTGTGGGACGAGTTGTCCAGTACTTGCACAGACACAAGCTCCCATTTGAGTATGTTGATGCGTGGGTGCCATCGTTTGTTCCAAGTTCGGATTCACCTGATGCGGAGCAGAAATGTCGTCTCTGTTTTGCTGGCTTTGCCAGCTGTGATGTGGAAATCCCTGAAGATGGTGGTACTCCCGTTCCGATCAGCAGTCAACATCATTTCGATTTGCTCTCATTTGGAGAATATAGTGCAAAGTTCTCCTTCGATGTTGGTTGTGGGCTACCAGGCAGAGTATACCAATCATCAGTATGTTCTTGGGAACAAGGTGTAGCCAATGCACCCAGTCAACAGTTCGAAAGATGTGGCGGGGCACATCAATGGGGAATCAAGACAGTTTTGGGTATCCCGATATCTAGTCCCAACGTGGGTCGTATTGTCGTGGTTTTGTACTCACGGCATGATCGTCTTCGCGACCCAGAAATGGCAAGGCGGATAACAGAGGAGTTCACAAAGGTAAGCACAATAGGAAGCTTCTGTCCAAAGCAACTTGATTCCATGCAGGAGTATACTAACCACTGCTTTACCACAGTTGAAACCGACTCCAAAATGGAAACTTGTTGTTGATCTTGGGGAAGTAGCCGACGCCCCCAAGACAGCTAACCTCGCTGACATGAGAGTGTCAGAGTTGTTAAACTTGTTGGAACAGTTTGCACCATCGGATGACTCTCCATATGCAATGTACATGACGGGTTTTTCCATGTTGAGATTGTTGCTTGTAAAGCAGGTCAAAACACCACAAGAATCGGAGTTCATATCGACAATGTTGGAGTCATATTCCTCTTACAAATCTTCCGGCCGGAGGAACCAAGAAATCGCATGCTTGGTAGCGCGGGACTTTATGGTAGTGTATCAATCGAGTGGTGGTGTCGGCGTTCCTGATCAACAACAACAGCAGCAACAGCAGCAAATGAAATCAAATAGTCAACAGATAATGAACGTGCAAAGCATGCAGCAGCAGTTTTCAGCGCAACCATTGCAATCACAAGCAATGCAACAGCAGCAGCACCAACAGCAGCAGCACCAACAGCAGCAGCAGCACGCCAATGATCTGCTGCAACTGAATACCATGGCCCCAGTCACCTCCACAAACCTCGGCCTGAACCAGTCTGCGCTTGGGGGCTCCCAAAATTCGTTTATGCAAGGTGGTGGTCCGACTCAATTTCAGCTGAATCGCCTTGTCCAATCTCAGGCTCTCCTTGCGTCAGGACAGAACATGCAACAAAACAACTCTTTGCAACTGCAAAACCTTCACCATCCTGGGATCGAACAAATGAACCCTATCATGATGGGCACTGCATTTCATCCGCCTCATCAGCATTTGTAGTACTCTGTTGGTTTTGATACCTTGCTGACTTTGTATGTACCTTTAATTTCTGTTCAATTAATTCTGATAAATTATCTCAGTTTTCAGTCACCCTTTTTTCTGTTCTGACTGGATCCGCTTGCCTGTCTGTCATTCTGGAAGTCTAGGCTACCTATCTACCCGCACCAGGTGCAGGCAGCTTGAAATATTACCGGTACGGTAGAGTATGTATTCGAAACATATGAAACAATATTATTTTTTAAAATATAATAGCAAAATAGTGATTCAGTTTTGTCCACAGCCCCTGCACTTTTGAAAATTTGTGGTGAAGTCTTTAATTTGAAACAATGGAAAGTGCATCCGCAATCGAAATTGGACCCAGGGTGGGTGAGTTGTGAACGTCAAAAACTGAGTATCCGGACAGCGCTTGGTTCTGAGATGGGTTCTGAGAATTATTCAAGCCCTGCCCTACGCTAAAAAAACTGGGGGAAGGTTGAGTGGCTTTTTGTTGAGAAAGGAACATGTAATCGCGTGCAAGCATGACACCGATCTCTGCTCGTTGCCTTCCGCTTTGGGAGTAGGAAGTGTAAGAGTCGAGTGTGGTCCTTGCGTGTTCTTCTTCGTCTGCAGTTCGTGTTGTTCGAAGGAGCAACAACCGCAAAGACATAAACCCAGGCAAATATGGCGCCAGTGGTGAGTTTGGATCAGAGGGCATGAGTTCTCCAAGCAACGAAACGATCTCGTCAATTCTGTGATCCTTCCCGACAGGCATACTGGCAGCAAGATTTTCCTGCACAGGGTCACTGCTCGAAAGATCAAGAGTGCTTGAAATCGAATTCGATTGTGCATTCGATTGTGCAGTAGGGGACGGGGAAGGCATAAGCGGGTCGTCTTCACCAATGTCGACAACCAGCTTCCATTTGGGGGATGGTAGAAGCTGTCAGGAAGAAAGAGAAATGTGTCAGTTTTGAAGCATAAGCAAAGCATGGATTCAGCCTTGTCCATCTTACCTTTGTGAACTCGTCCGACAATCGCCCAACCAGCTCTTGGTCCTTTGGACGATCGTGGCAAGAATACAAGATCACCACGATGCGACCCACATTTGGACTGGCAATTGGAATACCAAGAACTGTTTTAATTCCCCATTGTAGTGCACCACCACATCTTTCAAAGTGATTGTGCGGTGCGTTCTGCACGCTTTGTTCCCAAGTAGGACGGCCACTTTCGTAGACACGGCCAGGAAGTCCGCACCCGACATCAAAAGAAAACTTTTGGCTGTAGTCGCCAAATGCGAAAAGATTGAAGTGGGCATCTGTGCTCAGAGCCTTTCTTGTCTTTCCATCAGCGCCCACACAGTCATCGACAGTGGAGCTTCCTGCAAAGCAAAGCCGACAATTGGCTGGAGCGCTCGCGTGATCCTCAGTGGGGATAAAGGATGGCACCCAAAGGTCAACATGTTCGAAAGGAACATTGTGGCGTTGCATGTAACCCATGACCTTGGACAAAAATGGAGCAGAATGTAAAAGACTGCTTTTGCCATTGATGTCAGAGCTTCGTCTAGCTTCCTTTGCAAGTGACTGAAGCATAGAGTGATGATCCGAAACATTCGTTTCGTCGAGGCCATTGGTGCCCTCAGCGACTCTGTCATCGGCCTCGGTTCTTTCAATAAAGACACCTTGGTCAGGATTCTTGGCATCAGTCCTTAATGCAAAGCCCATCATCAACTTTCTTCTTGCCATCTTGGCAGCATCCCTTGCTTCAGAAGATCGTCGATCCATTTCTTCGACACTGTTCAACCAAGCATCAGCATCCAGACGGACACCGGCAGCAACACAGTGGGCACTGAATTGTTCACGCCACTCTCGTTGCATGTGAAACTTGATTTCAGCACGCTCCTGAGAACAAGAAAGAGACTGAAAAAAAGCTTCTTCGAGCTCCGAAAACTCACGAGCCTCGTTAATGTCTACAAGCCCGGCGGCCGTAGATTGAAAGGTTCTTGAGCTGAGCTTGGCATTTTTCATTTTCTTGGTCAAACGAGACTGCTTGGACTTAAGCATGTTTCCAAGAAATTCGTTCAATTTGATGCCATCACAAAGAGGCAGTTCCCCAGACTCAAACTTTTGGATGAGCTTGTCACAGTACCCCATCTCTTCAGTGGTCCAACGACCAGTTCTGCGTTCAGAGACATAAGCACCAGAAGCATCAACCTCGGCATCTCCTGACTTCCTCTTTCGTCCCTTTCCCCGAGCCACCGATAGAGACGCAGACTTGCGAGCCTCGTCAATCTCTCGGAAGGACATGGGAAACAGAACAAGCCCAGCTGTCGGTGTGTGACAGCTTGCGCAGTGTGTCAGCTTGCCGCCTGCAGGAATCACAACGCATCTCTATAGAATTGAATAACAGACAAAGAAGTTTGTGAGATGCTTGTCTGAAATTGTCCGCCGGTACTGTAAGCACGTAGAAGTATACGCTGATTTTCGCTTTTTCCATGCACATCAAACAACATCCATTCCACGAATTAAGTCTAGACTTCCTTGATAAACGAAACCCAACTGAATGCAACGATCAATCGATCGCAAATGAAAGAAATCATATGAACAGAATATATTGAACTACCTACCGCATGAAGTGTGCACCCGCAACCTTGCGTCCGTACATCACAGCCACCGTATCCACAACGGTTGCATCGTACGTATTCATCGCCATTCATGGCGATATTGCCAAATACGGCAGCAGGGTTTGGAGCCATGACTCCAACATCTGCATCAAGAAGATCTAGACCAGACATGCTTTCCTTTTTATGTGTACTGTAGGATCAGCTGTGCAAATCTCGATCCGATGAAGAAAGCTCAAAAAATAAGTGAATGGATCGCATCGGTTCGTAATGCATGCTGTGCCCTTTTCCTGCTCCACCACTCCGGATCACCACTTATCGTAGTTTCAAGCCACCTAATCGTCACTTAAAGAGGTGTGCGAGACCACGTATGCCAAAAGAATTCTCAATTAAGGCATGTTCGAACAGCCATAAGGCCTTAAATACTGCTTCCGGTGTTTTTGATTCTCTGCATGTGCTCGGATTTCATCAAAACTCGACTTAACATCTAAGACATACGTGATACCCGGCAATTGAACCAGAGTCATAATCTCTACTTAACGACCTTGGAAGAAAAACACATTGGAGTTCGCTTGCCTTCTGAGCTTCAGGCATCTTACGTACATTCCACCTCGTCCCTGCTGAATCGAATCTAGTCGTTGTCACTGTGATCGTATGTTATCACAACTGTTTTATATCTATTGAAAGGCATGTAAGCCCTTAAATTTTCCGGGTTCGCCATCAACCTATTCGGGATATTGGCGCCTCCGGATGTCATTGACGGCAAATGAGACGATCTTTTGAGGAGCGAGCCCGAAAGAAGGTCTCTACTCGTAACGCCTCTATCATTGCTCCGTGTACGACACTCTTGTGCCCAATAACACAAGTCATATATTTTAAAATCATTTGATCAGCAGGGAGATGAGTCAAAATCGCAAATCCCCTGGAATTTTGATTCCCCCTTCAGGGTCCCGGAAATTTCGAACGAGTCTTCGCTGTTTATCGCCCGCTCAGCAATTGGTTCGTTGGAAAAATTAGGAAAACTAGAACAATGGTTTTGAATATTCGTAGGAATTCTACATACCTACATGAATCTTTTATTTAATTTTTTTTTCGATTTTGCAACACTAGTCCAAAATAAAAATACATTTTGCGACCCAGAACATTTTTTCTGTATGATGGCTAAACAGGTATTTTTCACTGATGTGTCAAAATGCGAATGGATCAGTTCGACTGAATCAAAAGATTCGTTAAGATAGTAATTACCGCGTATATTTTTCATTTTCCATTGTTTTCTCCCGACAAACTTATTATGGGGTCACTCGAGGGGAGTTTTCGATTTTGACTCATCGCGATAAAATTTCATATATAGGTAGGACTACGTATTATACATCTTTAGAATATTGTATTTCTGAGTTGAAAGGTTCGTTTTTCACAAAAGCGTCTTTCCTTGGGGAATGCAATCCCCAATCATCATACCGGTACCCTGGTACCGGTACTCGTGCGTACACCTGTATTAAAGTGGAATATTTGAGTGCTTTTTCTTGATCTCTGGCATCTTCTTTGTTCGTAGCACTCGAAGGTCGTTACAGATGATTCTTCTGGTATCTTGTGGGTCGATGATATCATCTACGAATCCACGTTGTGCCGCCACCATTGGATTTGCAAATCTTGCAGCATATTCTGCAGTGTGTGCCTCGAGGTCCTGTGTGTTAAAAATAACGCTTATGTTAGTACACTTTGTTCGCGACCACTAATAATGTGGCTTATTTCACTTACCTCGCCGTGGAACAAGATCTCTGTAGCTCCCTTGGCTCCCATGACAGCAATTTCGGCCCCTGGCCAGGCATAGTTCGCATCAGCTCGGAGATGCTTACTTGCCATCACATCATAGGCTCCTCCATATGCCTTACGAGTAATCACAGTTACCTTCGGGACGCTTGCCTCGGAGTACGCGAAAAGAAGTTTCGCACCGTGACGAATGATTCCGCCGAATTCTTGCTCTGTGCCAGGCAAGAATCCTGGAACATCGACAAATGTAACAAGAGGAATATTGAAGGCATCGCAGAAGCGGACGAATCGAGCTGCCTTGTTGGAAGCATTGATATCCAGGCACCCTGCAAGTGTCAACGGGTTGTTCCCAATCACTCCAACAGTGTGACCTTCCATTCTTGCGAATCCAGTAATGATATTACCAGCCATGTCAGGTTGGATTTCAAAAAGTTCACCGTGATCTACAATCTGGCCAATTACGTCCTTCATGTTGTAGGGCGAGTTCGGGTCGTCGGGAACTAGACGCTCAACTTCTGGAACTAAACGGTCCGCTGGATCGGTGGCCTCTTTGACTGGTAGGGTTTCCTTTTCGTTGGAACTGGGTAGAAAGTCTAAAAGACGTCTCATGGCACGAAGTGCAGCAACATCATTGGCAAAGTCGCCATGAGCAACTCCACTCTTGGCGGTGTGGACCTTGGAGCCTCCAAGATCTTCGGTGGTTACATCTTCGTTGGTGACAGTCTTTACCACCTTGGGCCCAGTCACGAACATGTAGGATGTATCTTCAACCATGAAGATGAAATCGGTCATGGCAGGGCTGTACACAGCTCCACCAGCACATGGTCCCATGATCACTGAGATCTGAGGGACGACTCCGCTAGCGTCAACGTTCTTTTGAAAGACATCGGCGTAGCCGGCCAAGGAATCGACACCTTCTTGGATTCGGGCACCTCCAGAGTCATTCAATCCAATGACTGGAGCTCCAACTCTCATTGCCATCTCCATGACCTTGACCATCTTTTGGGCATGCGTCTCACTCAAGGTTCCGCCGACGACGGTAAAGTCTGTAGAAGAAGTGGCGAATCAACGACTTCGTGTTAGCATACACAATAATACCAAACTTTGACACGGTCTTCTTTCATTGCCAATAGTGTGACGTACCTTGGCTAAATGCATATACATGTCTTCCATTCACTAGCCCATGTCCAGTTACAATGCCGTCTCCAGGGAAGTTCTTGGATTCCATTCCAAATTCCGTGCAACGGTGGGCCTTGAGTTGATCCATTTCTTGGAATGAGTCTGGGTGAATGTGCAGTAAAGCAATTATACGGTGAGGGCGGTGTCCTCCTCATTTTCAAGTAGAATGCAGTGCCACTCCGATGATTCTGACTTACCCTTGTCAAACAAAAGCTCGAGGCGTTCTCTGGCGGTCAAGCTTCCTTTGGCATGCTGCTTGTCAATTCTCTTTTGCCCTCCTCCCATCAAGGCTTGTTCTCTCTCCTTTTGAAGACGCTCTTGGAACTTTAGTTTCATCATTGCAGGATTCGAATCGAGATTATCTTCCACCGGAACGGCCGAAGCGAAGCCTCTTTTGGTTGGCTTAAGATAATCCTTGGTGACACTAACACATCGGAAGGATGATGTAGTGAGCCCCTTTCGGAGGGAATTCGTTGCTTGTTTGTTGAACACTCGAACCAACATTGTCGCTAGATAAAGTGTATTTCTCGTTTGTCAGTTTGCTTGGTTTCTATTTTCTATGCAACCAATCAATGTTCAATGTGTTTGGTTGATATCCTCTCAAAGCGAAGCCTGCATCTTGGAGTTCGTGTCCTTTGATTGACGGTTCTCTCCGAACAGACTTTTGAAGTCGAATTAGTCATGTGACATTGATTGCTTCGATTAGATTATTAGATTAGATTGAACAACATCTCCATAATACCGAGATTAGCATGCATCGAACAAAATGCATCTTATAGTCGTTTTATTGCTGTTTTGTTCCCGGTGTGCATCCTCAACCAGTGCGCAAGTCTTGGGATCTCATCAATTGGCAGTGGGAGAATGGAGAGTTACATTGCGAGGGAGGTTTGATCCGACGTCCATCTTTCCAAAGACCCTGTCCAACTTGCCATCAGAGATTGTTGCCCGTCGAGGTCTTTGGGGGTCCAGAGTATTGGATTGTACCTTCTCAATGTCGGACGATGGGACTTTTTGCTTGAGGCCAGAACAATCTAACGACAATCACCTGCCAGTGCGAGGACGATGGAACGTTTTGTCAAATCCGTACTGCATTACCGATCGTTTCTACGATCAACTGACCTTGAAATCCCATCCTCGACAGCATATTGTGAATGCAGACGGCGAAGAAGACGCGGTAATCGATTCCATTACGGCAGTCAATGTATACGCAAGGATGTGGGGGCATTACTCGCGAAACAAACCAGGCAGAGGGAAACTGTCACATGGCAGCCTGACAGTGTCCGCTGAAGAATCGAAGCATGAAAGGCGGCGGTGGCCGGTGAAACAATCTATATCGTTCTCTGCTGTGAAGAAATCATCGCAATCAAAAGAAAAGGATTGGGAAGATCAAGAATATTTTGGTTATTAGAGGTCACTTTGTTCTATTTTGCAATTCTGAAATTCTGACAAAAATGCCATGAGTGTCATGACAGCGCTGAAATTCTAATCTTCTTCCGGAGAAATTGGGGCATGTAGCTGAGACCAAATAGTTGATCCGTTTGTTTCTATCCATGATTGTTGTTGAGTGGCGTGCTGCGACCAATTGTTCAACAACGGAAGCCAGGCTTCATCGATGGTGGAATCCCATGGCATGACACTGTTTTCTACTGGCTCGTTTTGACTCTCCAAGGGGATTGCGTTGTGCGACTTTAGCAAGATGCGGTGCTTTCGTTCCAAAGCTGCGGCCTTCTTTTTTCGCCCCATTCCTCGCAAGCCATTGACCTGATTCGCGACCCCGGTGCTCTTCCATACCGCCTCTTTGTCTTTTTCGATAGTAAACTGCTTTGCTTCCGTGAAAACGTATTCTCCGATTTGCAACATACTCTGGTAATCATTGTGCTCCTCAGCCAACTTTAGCATTCTCGACAAAAGAAATGGTCTCAAGGAATTTCGAATCAGGCTCGTGTCAGAGTTGATATATCGTTGAAACGATGACACATGGTGAGATTGATGTTTTTCGTTACCCAACAATAGAGCTCCATCGAGCACCATGCAGCATCGTTGGTAATGAAAGGATTCCACTGCGAGCATTGTATTAGAGCATAAACTATCACTCAGAACATTTTCTTTCCGCGGAATGTGATCAAAGTCAATGGAATCAAAATAGTGCGAAAAGTCATTCAAGAACTTCATTGCTTGGTCATGCTCTTTTTGCAGTTTCCAGGATATTGACTTTCCTGACAATTGATCAATTACTGCCTTGCAATCCCCCTGAATGATGAGTTTTTGTGTCTGATCTGGTGTTGTTATTGTTGTTGTCGAAAAAACGTAATCTGATGACAACACTGATTGAGAATGCTTGGACAACCATTCCAATCCCAGTAGTAGACCTTCATACTCTGCGTGTGCCGAAGTCATATCCATTGTAATTGGTAAAAATCGGCTTCCCAATACAATGGTAACAGGATCGCATGCATCATGTAGGTCAGACACGAAAAAGAAACACGCAGCACAGGTTGCCATCTTGGCAGCAACCGTGGGATATCCTGGATCCTTTGGTGGTCGAAAGGATCCATCAAACTGGAGAACAAGGATCCACGCGGACACAATTTTCCATGCTAGTTCCAAATGCATTGTGCTAGGGCAACCAACGCATGACCGAGGCCTTGTACAACGAGTATAGGACTAAAGGGGACTGGTTCTTGTAATTATTGGATTCACCGTGAAATACTCGTACTGTATGTTGTAACCATGATTTATTCGGATTGGTCGTAGATGTGAAGATGTACGATCATTTTTGGAGTATATCCTTCCCACTTCATACTGTACCCTACTGGTAAAAGGGGTTGCTACAGATGCTGGTATGACTGCTTTTTATTCCACATGCATTCCTTTCTAGTCTAAGACTTGTGTGCACCCATTCCTTTGTTGACAAATGTTTCTATTTATGCTTTCTTGTTTGCACCGGTTGCACCAAAACCACAATTGCCATTGATTTACTCTTTCTGGACGACGACATTCCATTCTTCAATCGAATGTTGAGTCACAATACCGTTGCTAACATAAGGATCTCCCTCGACGAACTTCTTGGCTGCCTCCTCTGTGGTGAAAGTAAAAATTGCACCAGTTGGTACCTCCAAGCCCACAGGACCAGTTGGGCCACCAGCGAGGCAGGTTCCCTCTTCAATCAATTGTTTGGCCAAATCCAAATGACCCTCTCGGAAGGGACCTCTCTTTTCCAAAACGTCTGGAATGTAGTCATACTTGAGCAAGAATTGGGTGGCACTCAAAGCGGTGGTTGTCGAAACGGCTCTTGCTGGAAGGAGCACTTGAGTTGGTGTAGATTTGGTCATGAATGCCATGACGGAAGCTCGAGCAATATTGGAAGCACCCCACATTGTGATGTCGTGTCCTTTTGGTACCAGGTACGGTAGAACGATGACAAGATGAAACGTTGTGATGATATTTGCGGCAGGAAGATCGTTTGGTTGTGATGTCTGTCGTTTTGCCCCCAGATTCATTTGGGGGAGTCAATGACTGAAGATTTCGATGATTCAGAGTAGTCGTTCACCATCCGTACTTTTGAATGCATTGATAGTTGTTGCAACCGTTTCCATTGCAACGAACTGTATGGTACCTTATCTCAGTCATTGCAATTTCCTGCCTCTTATTTCCATTGATACAGTGATCGATACAACATTTGAAGGCATCACTAAAAATTAAAAGACAAGCGCTACACTAAACAACATGGAAGAATCAGCTCCTGAAAACAACGCCAGTGGCATTGAGGATGAAACTCAGAACCCAGCACCGTCGAGAAATCTTGTAAAATCGGCCCTCTTTGCTCTAGCGTTCTGGGCCGCAATCTTTATGATGTTTGTGGGGTATTTTGCGGCGTCTAATCTACAAACGAGAAGTTACTATCAAAATCAAAATATGGACGGAAAGAAAACCAAGCGTCGAGCCAAAAAGGCATACAAGGTTTCCCCTCAAAGTTCCAAGCTTCTCAAGCATCACGAGGCGTTGGAAGATCTATTAGAAGCAATGGAAGATTTGGAAAGTTCACAGGCTGCTGAAATGGAAGTTCTCAAAGATAAGATGGCCTTAGTGCAAGACTTGCAAGAAAAGATTGGTGCCTCGGTCTTTCACTCGCATGAAAATGTAGGGAACGGTGTAGCACCACAGGCTACGCACATTAAAAAGATTCTCGGTACCCAGTCGATCAGTAGCTTGTCGGATGTTGAAACAGATGTTGGAATGGCCATCCAAGAGCTAGAAGCCATTATTGAAAGCATTGCAGCGGCCACGGACGAATCATCCCATATTGACTTGGCGGTGTTGGATGAACTTTTGAAGCAAGAGTTTCCAGAGCGTTCTCCTAGCGTCAATAATGTCAAGTGTGGTACGAAAAAGACGACAGAACCAAAAGCTTACGTGCCCGATGATGCTGCACGCAAGTCGCATTTGGAAGATATGGTAACTATTCTCTATGAACTGCTTGACCAACGAAGCAAGGAAGAAGGAAAGTTCTATCCCATGGATGGTAAAACACTGCAAACAAGCTCCCTGCAAACTATCCGACGATGGCTGAACTCGAAAACGAAGAGCGTTACTTCCGAGATTGTCAAGGTGGCAGAGGGAACTGCCGACAAGGATTCTAATGCCGATGGTAGTTGTTTGGACGAAGAGATGGTCCTTGATTTGTTGGAAGGTGCACTCGATGGAATGTCGCAGAATATCGACTTGAGGAATTATTTGAGACGACGTGCCATGGAATTGGATCCTTCGGCTAAGTCCATTATTCTGGATGCGGATCTTCCCGAGATTCGACCATTTGTTCCAGAGCCAAAGACACTTCAGTTGAGTCGCGTATTGGACAAACCGATATTGTTTGAAGTGGTTGACTGGATCGATAAGCTGGTGGAGGCTGTAGGGGGTTACAATGATAGCGTTGACAATTACCTTGATTCGGTTGCGGGATCATCTCGTGCCAGCATTGGAGAGTTGGTGATGGAAGAAGTCTTGAAGAAAGCAGATGGGGTAGAAATTCCCAATCCAAAACCCACAATTGAGAAGGTCGTCAAGAGGATTCTGAAAAAGCAGTAACGTCACAGCATTTTAACTTTTGGGTTATTCTATTTTCAAACATAACACTCTACCTTTTGAAGCTTTTTAGATTGAGCTTCTTCTTCACAGGTGCCTTTGCAGCAACAGCATATCCGCTCATGTCAGCACGAACTGCAAACTCCAAAACAACTCTGTCCTGTTCGGCCATCAAGCCCATGCTTGTTTTGAATGCAACAGGTGCTGCTCTAGTAGCAATGTGTACCATGGTTTGAGCACACATTCTTCCAATGGCTGGATCTGACAACTGACCATTGGGTAACGGGTGGTTTGGAAGTCCATTGTAGCGAACAACTGGGATTAGTGCCATAAACATAACAACCAAGAACTTGGCAACCTCTTCATCCGCGACACTGTCTGCTGTGAATTGCTGAATCGCTGCAAGTGAAAATTTGATGCATGCAGCGCAAATGGTGGTTCTGTGTACGTGATACTCCTTCTGTATTGTCAAGGTGCCATACATTTGCAAAACGGCCAGTATTTCTACCCCAATCGCAGCAGTCACTCGACCGATAACTGGGCTTGGGCAATTTGCATCCTGGACAAGTTGACATATTGCTGTGGCAGCATCGATCTGATCTTGATGCGAGGATCCCAAAAGGAGATGTTGCAGCGTTTCAAAGCTTGCCTGAGCAACCAGACCATCATTTGCTTGGACAATCACTGCCCAGCTGTCAAAATCACGGTGTTGTATCATCTTTGACGCAAGCATTGATTGAACTTGTGAAGAGATCGACTCGTGCTTCATGCACTCTCTCAGTAAGAAGTGAGTGGAGATCTTCACGTTTTCTGGAGTGTCCTTGCGGGACGATGTAACAACAAATTGCAACATGGCCTTGACCAGACCGCTCGGTGTTGCCGATTTTGAGACGACAGAACCAACAACAGCCAAACAAGCCGACACAACCATGGAAGTATGTGTGCCAGTCACACTGATACTGCCCTTTTGCAAAAGGTCAAGAGGAGCCATCAATGAAAGGAGTAAGGGCGATTCGCTGGAAAGCTCCAACGCAGAATTTTTAGCAACGTTTTCCAGCAACGCACACGACTCTGCAACAGTCCTTGTATTAGCAGCGCCAGAATCACTTGGAATTCCCGAAAGAGCAGGTAGTAGGATTTCCTTCGATATTTCTGTCATTGCGATTTCCACACTCTTTCTCCACTCGTCGTCGATAGAAAGGATGGCAGGTTTCGAAACTAGCATATTAATGGCTTGAAGACAGTTACACAAAACGATTTCCACATCCATGCCACTGATCCAAATGAGATCACGTCGTTGCAGAGCTGCGCTCTTGCCAGCTGTGATGGCATCACGAGTACCAGCGAATATTAGCGGGACAATCTTTTGGATCCAGGTTCTACAATCATCACTCCTCTCAGATCCAGACGTGATACTTTCAGATAGTTGACCCATGGCATTGCTAGCAAAAGCAGCCCACTTCTGGACTAGAGCCGCCTTTACAACATCATCAATGTCATCAGTGTGGTTGAAGGAGTAAAATGCTTGAGAAACAGCCATATCATCGTCTACCTTGTACCCTCCTGCAAGAGTTGCTTTTGAGCCCAAGAGGAGACGAGCCCCATCGACGGCCAAAGCAGCAGCATGGGAACCCAGACCTTCTGTGTCTGCTTCTATCATTTGGTCAAGTTGAGAATCTTCGGCTGAAAGGTTGCCTACAATCCCCAGCTTTCCAATCCGAGTCAACAAGATAGCCCGACCGTTCAATGACTTTGCCTTCGCACCGCTTGAGGTTAACAAAGGCATATTTTCATCATGGCGGAAGAATGGAACCTCGTTTGAGGCTGGCAAAGCAGGACGAATAACTCTTTTCAATACCGAAAAATCTTCGCAAATTCTCGATTTCAAGAATGAGTCCAGTGACTCGCATGCTACCATGAACAGGCGACAAGCGGATGCACCTTCGTCTTCGTCCACTGCTCCAAGCGCACTCTTGATACACGATGATATTTGAGGAATATAGTCGTGGAGGACATTTGTATCAGGATGGTCAGGATCAGGAATCGATCCAAAACAGAGTAGTATTCGCGACAGCAATGGTATTGCGCATGCTTGCAGGATGCGTAACTCTGTTTGATCAACTGTACATGTCGCGGTTGCACAAACCATAGAAACCAGAACATCGATGTGCAAAGCAAGCTTGGATTCTGGGAGCATGGTTGGATCGTTTACAGATTTGCGACATTCATCAAGACATTGCTCTCTTGCAAATTTCGGGTTGAAAATAGGCGATTCCACTACATTGCCGGCAGCTTGTGTCACAAGTCCTTCCAAAGCCATCATGGCCATCTGCACAACCATACACTTAACCTGCCATCTCATGGGAGTAGCTGTGTCCAGTGCCTCAGTTGCATCCAAAAGAGCTCTCCGCAGAGCCTCTTTGGCGACCTTTGGGGGGGTAAGAGCAGTATCATCGTCGTCATCATCGTCTTCGTCAGTAGCGCTTGCACCAAGAAGCAAAACTCTCGAAAGAAGTAGTATTCGAAGAAAGACTGTTTCACAGTGTTCGGACGTTCTGCCTTCGACATACATGAGTAATCGAAGAAGATCGACCATTTCCGGTTCAACAGGAGCCTCAGGCTCATACACCGTCTCATTTTCTCTGGCCGCTGCGATTCCTCTGTGCTTGGTCTCCCCACTAAACGATCTAGATGACGTTGCGTCTTCAAGTGCAGCAAAAAGTAGCGAAAGAATCCTCAGGTCACTCAATTCGGTGACGAGGACTTGCGAAATTGTCAGTTCTCTGATAACAATTTGTGTCGCAGCAAGAATATCGGGGCTTGATGAAGAACACGATGGTTGGATCATGGCATAATCAGGTTGTACCAAAGAACGACTTGGAGCTAGACTTTGCATCAGGAATGGAATACTGCAAAGGACTGCGTGCTCGCTATATTTGACTCCATTGAGATATGCAGGGAAGATATGCTGATTCTTTGCTGAAATCTCATAGAATGCTGCTGCCTCCATTGAAACTGTAGGGTGCGAACCAGCAATGGCAACGATTGTCGAAGCCATTTGAGAAAATCGTAAAGAGACTGTGGGATCAACAGATTGAAGGTGACGCAAAGATGGCATCAGGAAAGTCATCAGACGAAGCAAAATGGCAAGAAAGCACGGTTCGAAAGAAAGCTTTTCGACCTACAGCAAGAGCGATAAAACGTCATGAGTATTCGTACATAACTCCATCTCATGCCATACATACACTTCCGTACCTCATTTCCATTTCCTTGGTCCTTCTCCGTGGCCACAATCGTCCAGGAAGCCAAGAAATTGTCTTCTACGATGAATACAAGTTTCTTCAAGAGCTGCATTTCCTCTTCGCCAAGCGAGATTCCAATGAGTTTTTTTGAATAGGAAAGTAGCAATCCGAATGTATGTAGTGCATGTGCTCTAACCCCAAAAAATCCTCGGCGCAGCCCGCAGTTTGCGGAAGGAAGCACTCTTGCCATCATCTGAAGGGTCGGGAGAATTTCGTCTTCGTCATCACCTTTCTTTGCCTTCTGAGGCGAACCACGCAGTTTCGATTGTTCAACCCGAATCTCATGGATTTGACTCGAAGTGCGCTGTATGCATCCAAGTGCCAGGAGTGCGGTTGCACTTGCTGCAGAGATTGTCTCTGGTGGCGCTTGATTCGCTTGTCCTGCCATGTAGGTTCCTTTGAATATTTCGTCCAATGAGTGGATTACTTCGCTCTGCAAAAAGTGAGCATCCTCTTTGACGCCAAGCGTCGATAGGATTGCCAACCCTTCAGCTGCTCCCCTCCGTACAAACGGCGATTGACAAGGCAATAAATTGAGCAGCACATCTTTGGCCTGTGACATCCAAGTTGGCCCGATCCCAACAGCTACATTGTGAGTTGACTCATGAACTGGAAGAGACTTGAGACATGACAAAAGAACAGCTGTGACATTCGTGAACGTAGCGTCATGCTCCTTTCCCTAAATAAATCGTTAGCGACCATATGATCATAGGCAGAAGACACAAAAACGCAACTTACCCTTCCTCGTCGACCTTGATCATTGGCTTGCCCTCGTGTAACTTGAAAATGTGTTGGTGGCACTAAGGATTCAAGCATCTTCATTGCTCGTTGTTGCTCCTTCGGACTCTTCAAGGTGAAAGTGGCGGCAAATGCTTGAATGGATGCATCCACCAATCGAACTTTGGAAGAACAGGATGGAGTCACAGGCATGTGCCATGATCCAACAGTATGTAATTCCGTTGGAGGCTTTTCTTCGACACCCTTGTTAACAATCATACCAAGGACCCGACTGCCTAAGAAATCAGCGTTGCTCTCTTGACTTCCTGAATTGGAGTAAAACAGAAGAGCGGACTCACGATCTGTGTGGTGTGAGGCTTCCGCTACTCTGGCAGTGATATCCTCGTCTAGATATCGCAAGCCTCCAACTTGTCCCTGATGCCCCGCACGACAAAATGTTGATGCATCCAAAATCTTGTCCTCGTTGTTAATCAGTGACTGCAAGATTGAGCTCGAAACACCGTGGTCTACAGCGATTTGAATATGACGCGCAGCAAATGCAAAAAGTGGATCAGCCACCATAGGATATGACCCGGGGGGAAGCCACGAAAACGCTTCCATTATACATGCCTTGGCAGTGTCTAATCGGAGAGCTGCCACTGGATTGCCAGGAACATTTCGAAGGCTCCCATCGCCGTTGTGAAATCTTGGCAGCAGTCGTTCTAGAGCCATTGTGACCTGGGTCAAGGCATCTGGCACCAATAATAACAGGGAAGAACAATTTCGAAGAAATGACAAAATGGATGACAACATGGCCTCAACACAAAGGAGTTCATGATCAGAAGTGAATCTGTTGCCTTTGGTAGGAAGCTTGCTGAACTTTTGCCAAGAACCGAAAATTGTCTCAAGATGCTTGGAGATGGTATCTGGACCAGTAGCCAACACTCCACAAATCATTGTAAAGCCAGCGCGCACACAAGTGCAAATACCACTTGGACTTCCATTCACCAATACATCATTATCATATGCCGAGCACAAAACCTCGGTACTGGACATGACGTCGTCCAACAGCTCCATTGACAGACCACCTGGTAGACTTGGAAGGTCACGGAGAATTATTGTCACCATCAACGATATCCCATGAATTGCAAACTGATGCTTCAAGGAAGTGTCTGGTTTCTTTTCTTTCTTGTTGGGCGCGTTGCGACGGCCAAATCCAAATCTTCTCCCACCAACGTTTTCAGCAGCGCTCTCAGCTGCCCCAACACTTGCCGCCGCCATGAGTTCTGCGTGTTCCATTTGAATATCTCGAATCCCATCGTCTACAAATTGGCGTCCCATGGAAGGAAAGGCTGAAGTAATGGCGGCAAATACCACGGCTGCTTCATGTCGCACGCCGTGGTCGGCATGGCGAAGGCATTTCTGTAGCGCTGGGATAAAATCTTCCAAAGAGGATTGTGCAGCTTCTCCCAATCGGGCGTATAAGTGGGAAATTTCAGTCAAAATCACCTGCAGCTGGTTTCCCTTGAGGTCTCCTTGTCGATTGACACACAAATCAACGAATTCGTGAAGAATGGCAATCTGGGTGGTCTCGGGAGAAAAATCCAATAATCCCTCTCTCAAGACTCGACTCGTACACAAGCGAACGATCGGTGCATCCGCATGAGAGACCTTGGGTTGTTGTCCAAATAAAGCATTTCCCTGTGATTGTGCAGCATTTCTTCCCGACAGTGGCGGCTCCCGAATCGTCGACGCCGTCATTACAGAAGTTGCATCAAGAGTTTCAATTGATCCCAGTCCTTTTTCATTGCCCTTCAATTGAGCTTCCATATCATTTCCCACCATGCTCAAAATAATCAAAATAGCCTCCTTGTGAGTAATGTTCTTGCCATCTCCAATGGCCCTGATTTCCTGTTGCAGCTTCAAGAGTTGAATGATTGAACGAGTAAATCCTAGACGGACAGCACGTCCACCTGTGGAAAAGGTTCCCCCCGTTTTGTTGGCCACCAACTCGCCACCTGCCTTGACAAAGACGCTGACCAAATACTTGATTGTCTTTGGTAATGTGGAACAATTTTCAGCCGCCAGTACTCCCTTGCGAGTGGTATTCTTCTTTCCTTTTCGAGGAGTATTGCGGGATGTCTCTGATCGTTCGGCATCCCGTTGACTCGTTTGTTCGGCATCCTGTTGGGCACCCACTTCAATCGCAGTGCTCATGCACCGTGCCAGAGCTTCCGCCCAGGCGGCCGCACATTCCGCACTCGTATCGTCCAAATTCTTGAAGGCAATCGTCATGATATCCTCCAGACTGGCCGTAAAGGAGGTCGCTGCATCCGGTGTCCGTGGCGATTTGATGGCTGTGTGAATCACTTGGGGTGCTAGGAGCGCCGTCAACCGGGCCGCCGCCGTTCGGACTTCTGGTAGTTTATCAATGACAGCAGTTTTAATGAGCTTCAGCATTTCCATTATAGCCTTGTCATCCAGCGCTCCTTTTAGTACGAGTCGAGCACTTCCTTCCACGGGCCGTGTTTTCATAAAGGCATTTCGGGAAGCAATGACAACAGACATGGCAGTGTTGACTGCCACAATCCGAAAGGTGGGCTCGCCATTTCCACTCGACTTGATAGCCTTTTGACAGACGCGAGTAACATCGAAAGCCCATGATGCTAGCTGACTCGAGAGCTTTGGGTCTTTCATGATGCCTTCAATGGCTTCCAATGCGGCAATCCGAACGCCTCCGGCTGCCTTGGCGGTTCGTGGATTGAGAGATGCCAGTTGAATCATATTTCGTACAAAACCAAAGGTATTAATGCGCGCATTTCCTGATAATCCTTCTCCTAAACTGTGACATAACACAACACAATCCACCCACACTTTGCGCAGGGGCGTGGACAGCATCGGAGGGACGGCCACTCTCCTTTTGTTTTTCGGGTTGGGTGGGTTGTTTGCCAATTTATTAGAGACACCCAACAGTTTCATCAAGACTCCAGCTAGTAAAGAAGGTGCTGCTACCAACGGAGTATCTGTAGGAGCTGATCGCAGCAAGGACCTCAGCGTATGCAGTCGGACAAACAGTTCGGAGGATGGCACTGGTGAAATGGTGCTGAACGAGGAATGCGTGCCCTGTGGAGGCTTGATTAGCTTGTATGCGTCCGCAACTCCATATACTGTAATTGTTGCCCCAAGAAGGGCCCCAGCTTCCTCCACGGATTCCGGTGGTTTATCAACCTCCATGATGGCGATTGCTTTGACGTTGTCGTTGTTGTACATAATGGTCATCCATTTTCACAAATCGATCATGCATCACGACGGTCCCTAGTCAATCGATTCATTCGATTCAATGCAATTGACTACTCTGACCAAAGACAACCTCAAGCCTTGATCATGTGTGACAAGTCAATATCGTAGTATCAACCATGTTTCTTCCGCATAGATTGAATGCACTGCTACAGAATGGGGGACGTTTGCTCTTAAGACAACCAACGAGACGAGGATTTGTTGCCTCCAAAAATCTTTCACAAGGAGGCAACCAATGGGCATCTGATGCCTCCACCTCATCCGATCGACCAGCCTGGTCCGAAGAATGGAAGAAAAATAACCTCGGAGCCAAATTGCAGAATGGAACGTTCCCTTCCACCTTATTCTTTGTGGAATTGGGTTTTGGAGTGGACCAGCATGGTGACCGATCCAATGCCACCAAAGCTGCCATTCGAGCGGTTCGAAATTCCATTGAATTCAACAGCATCCCTGGAGTCATTGAACATATTCCCGGAGGACGCAAGGAAATGCTAATTCATGTCAAACTTGGAATACCGAAAGGGGCTATTGTCGATGTCATGGAGGTTGCCAAAGTATTTCCATATGGTAGACTCCTTCCTATCGAAACAACAGTAGGCGGATTGGAATTTGCCACTGGACGGGTAGTCGAAGAGTTGGGAGATAAAGATGATATTGGTGTATGTGTTGTAGCTTGTATTTCTATCGGTTATGATAAACCGGAAGACAAGGATAAAACGTCACACAAGACCTTCAATACAAAAGATGGGCACTAGAAGAATCACGTAAGAAACAAACACGAGAAACTTGCAACCAAGTAGGGTAGTACACCGTTGATCGACCGAAACGCCCAACAGCTCCTCCTACAATGCATCATCCTCATCTTCCTCAATTGGTGTGTCCAGTCTTCAGTTTGCTTGCCAAGAGATCACATGACGCGTGCAACGACGATCGAAATACCGCACTCGACTAGACAACTCTGTCGAAAAGCACGTGCTGCAAAATTAACATTTTAGTATCAGATTAACATGCTACAGTAGCAGACTATCTGAGATAGCCTACTGGCGCCTTCCGCTTGGTGTTCGTCTTGGATCTGTCTGCATGGAGTCTGACCGGTGGGTTGTGGTGTGAAGCGGGTCTTCCGGGTCAACAGGGGGACCGGGAAGACCAATCTCAGGAATCCCGTAAACAGGATTTCTGAGACCTGCTTGCCTACCACGAGGTTGATATTGGAGAGAATGAATTGATATTGATAATAGACGTATCAAAATCAAACCACTGTAATAAACTGAGCTGTCCTTGCCTCTCTATCGTAGGAGGGCAATGACTATTGGCGAAGGCCGTACGGCCTTCGACCGTATGCCACTGTAGTCAATGTGATCGAACTTTTGCTACGGTCTAATAGTGGATTTGTTGACTAATGCGACCCAACTGTTAAAAAATGACATGGCATGTTGATGATAAAATGTGCAACATCGATTGAATTCAAAAAGGAGAATCATCTTCGTTTGGTTCAACTTTGGAGGCAATCACGCGGTAATCCCGAAAGAAAGCGTCTCTGTTAGAGAGAAAGTAGGAAGCCATTTTTCCAGACCAACGTTCCTTTTTATGTGGTTTCTGTCTCCACATGGCCACAGCCGAGCAACGATGTCTCCCACCGAAAAATCCTCTCCGATATTAGGGTGCAACGGAGACGAGTCATTCCCGGCAATTTGATAATTTGCAATTTTCCCACTCGTGGATCCTTTTTGTTTCATCCTTGAGAAGGATGAAGACCTTCCCAAACAATCACTCAACGGGTTTGGAAGACGTTGCTTTTGTCTCTGATTGACATTGATTCCAACCGAGACCACTCAAGATGAATATCCCAGGCGTCACTTTCCATCAAACTACCAAAACTTTTTGTTTGCACAAGAATTATCATGGAAACGCGCATTTTCTTTACTCTAATCTGTTTGCAGCTGGGCATCGCCACAGCATCTCCCAATGGAAGAATCTACAAGGCAGCTCGTGGACACGTCCACCGTCGTCGCGAGCTCCAAGAACTAAATGATCCTTGTGCCGCCGAAGAGCTTAGCAACGATCAAGACATTTCCAACGACGAACGTGCTCGCTCAAACGTCTTTCGCCGTGGCAGCGGTCGCCGCCGCCTCAAAGTGGCAGGTAAGGCACTCATTGCAGGCAAGGCAAACATTGGCAAAGCGGTGGCCAAGGCAGACACTGGCAAGGCGGTGTCGTCATCGTCGTCGTCATCAAGCAAGTCAAAGGTTCCATCCGATGCTCCATCCATGGTTCCATCAACTGCCGCCCCATCAGTCTCCAATGGTGACGTAGGATCAAATGACTTTGGTATTGATAGCAGACCCACTTTGTCGCCTACTGGCGTGCTCCGGACTCCTGTTTCGACTTGCATTCCTACGAAGCTCCCTGTGGCACCCACTCCTTGGCCCACCAACAAGCCGTATATCACTGATTCGGATACTGCCGTGTCGACTTGCATGGGGGATCCAGATGAAGATGGCATTTTCGAGGACGAACTCTTGCATTTCAAGTACAATCTTTACGTGGCAACAGGAACCGATCAAACCAGTTCCATGATTTTGGCAGAAATGTTGATTCACTACGGGTTGGCCGACGAGTTTCTCACTTGTGACTTTGAAGATGATTTCTCTCCCGATATTTTCGCCATTGATTCGAGTCGCAATGCCACCGTGTTGACTGAAGAGTGTGATAAAACGGATGATCCAATTCCTCCCGTTGAGACAGATTGCGTGGTGATCCTTTCCGATGTCAATTTGACAGCCTTTTATCCATTTTCATCGTTTCCCTATTCCCTTCCGAACCCTGCCATTAAGAATGCCACTGGATTCTACTTGAACTCGTCGATGGCTCGTGGCGACTTTGTTTGGGGCGACGTCATTCAAACTGTATTCAAGGGTTTTGTCGAGGATGACAACTCAACCGGTGTGGCTGGCATCGTCGTTGGACGTGGAGCTGCAGCTGGTGGTGGTGGTTCAAGTGGTGTACTCGTGGGATCTGCTTTGTCTGGGATTGCAGCGCTCTGTCTATTGCTCTTTTTGTTGTTTGCCGTGCAACGTCACAGACGCCGAAGTGATCCCTACAAGGGGCCTGGAGAGAGTTTGGGTGGTACCTTTTCCAATGGCAGCGATCCTGGATTGGAGTCCTTGTCGGATGGAAGAGTGCAGCTCGTGTTGAACGAAGAGTTTGACTTTGGAGAAGAAGATCCTCATTTGGGCTTTCATGAACAGCCCGATGTGCACCACTGCAACTCGGCAATGTGTCCTATTTGTCGCCAAAAGAATGGCCCTACCTTTCTTAAGACTCAGACTCAACCTGATGACGAGGCCCGATGGCCACAACCTTCGACCAACACAAGATTACCAGCACGATCCTATGATTCCGTGGACACTGTCGACATGTAGAGGGAATGTCCGATTTTTACTTTGAAGGTGGCAAAACGGTTTATTATATACCAGCAATTGGCCTTTTTGAGTCGTCGCAAGTGGTTCCTAATACTAATTATTATAAATTTATATTGAATCAGCCCGCATGGTACCACGAACTGGGCTATGGAGTTAAAAGGAATTGTTTTGGTAGAAAGTTGTACTAATAGTGTCTGTGGTACTAACACAATGGACTGACTGTGGAACATTCGGAGCACCGTACTAGTGTGGCAAACATGTTAACTTTCAGATATGTCTTGCACCCCAAACACTTGACCGATACGAAGCCCGTTGGGATGCTTCCTTCTTGCGCAGCTTCTCCATCCACTAGATCTGGTGTGTGAGGAGCCCTTTGTTCCAAATACCGCCGATTGGGCCTGGGTGGCGGAAGTGGTGGCTCTTCCGCTCGCATCATGCCACTGCTGCTACCTCCCGACATGCTCTTGGCATCTGGCAGCATTTGTTTGGGTTTTCGGCTGGTTTCAAAATAATCCAATTTGGTCTGTTCTGGATGCAGTTTGCGCTGTTTTTCGAATTCTGACATGTCAAACCCGGTATTTTCTTTGACTCGAGTGCTAGCTTCTACATGGGCCATGATACTGTATTGTTCCAAGACTTCATCTTCGTCTTGATTATTGCCAGCCATCATGTTGACAACTGTTCGAATTTTGGGACTGTTCGAATTTTGGGAAAACAAAGGACACAAAAATGATTTAAGGGGAATATTATTATGCCATTGGAGGCACATAATATCGGATAAATGGGTACGTGCACATGTCGTCAGCTGGAACCAAATCCGGGCTATTTTCTTTCAAAAAGCAGATCAAAATATATGAGGGGAGAGTTTCAGGGGATATGAGAGACTTGCCAAACACCAGTGCTTAATAATAATCAGGCAGATCCAGTTCTACCGGTAGATTGGATGGTCCTGGATCATCAAATATACAGAATAAGCAAACTAGAAACATTCCATACCAGCCACTTGCAATCTGATCCGCAAACCTGCTTTTCCAGAATGGACGCAACCTAACTAAACCACTGCACAAGTTCTAGCCTTCCTAGATAATGTGACAGTATATTGGCCAACCGGAATGACTAGCGCTACATGGTGATGGAAACATATAACAGTAGAACGTATTGTTCAAGCTTCCAGCTAGATTCTCTATTGACTATAATTTTTGTCTTCAACAGTAGTATCCAGTTTGAGTGTCGTCTTGTCATTGTTTAAGTCAAGTCATTGTCTCCGCATTGGCGGAATCAAGTCCTCATTTGTTCTATTCTATTCTCTCGTCAGAATTTTTTTCACAAAGAACTCTGTAAGCGTCTTTCTATACGAAAGTAGACAGCTTCGTTCAAAACACTGACCTGAAAAAAAAATTGGTCACAACGGAGCCCAGTCGGGATTCTGCGTTTGTTGTCGTTTTTGAATCTTTCCCAACAAATGTTGATTATTGTGTCTTCGATCGTTGCATACACATGTAGTATATTTGCGATGAAATCGAGCCTTGCGTTCGCCAAACAACAAGCCGATTGATGCTTCAGGTCCAGATAATCAGCAAATTGCACAGGCTAGTTGTCGCAAGCCTCAGAGAAGTGTATACTTCACTAGAATCGCAGCGATAATCTCAACTGGTAGATTTGACTGCTCTCTCATGCCTTGATTGACCTTTCCAGGATGATGTCGATTCAATCACAATATGATGCGATCAACAAGCGCTCGATCGATTGCATGTCTCTCACAACAAAAATCCTGACTCCGAATCCACAATGCTGGCGCATTGTCGCAGCTCGCGTGAAGCTGATGATCCATTCTCTGCTTGTTGTACTGCTTGTTGCGCTGGAGTCTGCCACTCTCGCTTCAGGCGCCTGTCGTGTCGTCATCTTTATCTCACTAGGTCGCAACTGTTGTGGTGCTGCTTGTTTGTTTTCCTTGGCTTTTGTCTGCAAGCTTGAAGCTGATGTGATGTCGATGCAAAACAATGACACATATTACAAAATGCTTCAGACCAGTGCAGCTCACGACAAAAGAGCTAGCGACATATCCGGGTTAGAAGTGCTTTATTTTTGATTTTCAAAAACTAATGGTCTGCCCTCCGTCATATTCATATCTCACAACATTTCATGAGGAAAGCTGCCGACACGTAGAGGTGGTACGAAAAATACGGCGGTTTTCAAAAATACCCAACCCCATTTATGAAATATGAGCCCCAATGGAGCATCGAACGTGAAATGTATATCTTGATCGTATATTACTGCAGGTAATAATGGTCACACATTGAAAACGGCTTCTGCGTCAGGATGATATTTCTTGATCTAGTACCTGCAGACATAGCAAAATCTATCATTCGTTTGAATAAATGAAGGGAAATTATAATAGTTTACAAATTCAAGAATTGTGACCATGACACAGCCTATATACCATATCCATCTCGGATATATACATTTCGTTCGCTGGGGTGGATGTAATCAAAATCGTGTCTTTGGTTACAGCATGTCGTGCTTGACAAGAACAGATTGGATGCTCTCAATGATGACATTTCCCAAATCTTCAAAGTCTTCGTCTTCCCATTGCAATGGCATACGGCAATCACACGCAGTCTTCAACATATCGGCGGTCTCTGGAAGTGGTGCATCAGCGGGAGCAAATCCCCAGTTGACGAAGTTTCTGGCGTTGGTCTTGTGTCCGAAAAGCTCGACGGGAAGTCCGTGGTCACCGCACTCCTTCAAGAATTCTTCAATCATTGTTGGTGTGAACTTGGGGTCCAAGTTGAACTGGATAGAGTCGTGGACCATGCGAGTTACTCCAGGCGTCAATTGAGGAATGTACATGTGATCACCGACGGCGGCCTCCAACTTGGCCACCAAGTCGTTGTATCGCTTGTTGTACTTCTCGATTCTTGGCTCCAATGTCTTGATCTGAGGACGGACGACGGCGGCGGCCAAGTTGCTCATGCGGATGGAGTAGTTGGGAAGTGCGACGGACTTTCCTTCGAAATATTCTGGTCCTGGAACAGTCTTGTGCTTGGAGTTCAAGGATTCGTACGCACCGGCGATAACGGCGGTTTGGGCAGCAATTTCCTCATCATCTGTCAACAAGAAACCTCCCTCTCCAGAGTTGATCATCTTGTAAGATTGACTGGAGATGGCACAGGCGATACCCTTGTGTCCAGAGTGTTCTCCCTTCCAGTATACACCAAGAGAGTGAGCGCAGTCCTCAAGAAGGATGGCGTCGTACTTCTCACAAAGCTCGGCAACCTTGTCCATATCAGCTAGCTTTCCACGCATGTGCGACACAAGAACGTGCTTGCAGTCTGGGTTCTCCTTGAGCTTAAGTTCAAGGTCGACAGTGTTCATGACATGGTCGGCGTTGGACTCAACGTACACGGCCTTTCCTCTGGCGTGCTCAATGGCAGATGGGACAGCTCCGAACGTGAAGGCATTAGACAAAACCTTGCCTCCTGGTTCAAGACCTGTGGTCTTCAACAAAAGCATAAGTGCTGATCCGCACGAGTTGAGGGCTACACAGTACTTGAAGCCAGTGTAGTCGGCAATCTCCTTCTCGCACATGCTGACAACGCTGTCTTCACCCTTGGCGATGTTGTAACGATACAGCTTTCCAGACTTCATCAATTCGAGGGCCTCCTTTTGGCCTTCTTCAGGAACTGGGTCGGGCATCTTGATGTCGTTGGTAACGTAGGCGCGGTCCTTCAATCTAGATTGTTTGAAGAGGTGAAAAAGAGAGGTGAAAAAGAGAGTGTAAGTAATTGAAACATTGTAAAGCAAGACATTTGAACTCGGTCAGAAACTCGTCGTTGTCGTGGTCGACGACGAGCCAAAGCAGTACTTACTGGTCGGCAATTTTGGATCCAGTCTGTTGTGTATTGACGGTAGAGAAAGCATCGGCGCTGAAGGCCATAGCGGCAAGTGCAAGAAGGCTGATCTTCATTGTGATATATTGTATGTTTGTGTGTATTAATGAAGGGTTCAGAGTGACCTTAGTTGAAATTTGTGATTGTTTTCAAAGTCGTTTTGGAATGTGGTGGGATTGTGTTTTTGCGAACCATGCGGTGGGATGTACAAAATGTACCAGCATTGCCTGTTGGCATGAAGATCGGACCTCTCGCAATTCGGTGTGCGATTGATTTAGCCTGAAATTAGAAGTCCTTCAGGTCAAATTCGTGCTATATTTCTGACTCGACAACAGTTTCTAGGCAAGCCATAGGTATTGAAAGTACGAGGCAAAACTATGAAGTTTCGACCTCTCACAAATTCTGGGTTGGATGATGAGTCGTTGAAGTCAATTCGCAATTGAAGACAATCTATTTCTGTCATTATCATGATCGCAACAAATTATCTGCAAACAAAGCCAACAAGTAAAAATACTACAATCTGTAGGTGACAATGATCCTATTGAAGGCACATTCTCACATTCGTCGAAAGCAGATGATTGTTAGTTCTCGTGACAATATTTCTAGTTTTTATTATGTCGTAAACAACCCATTGCAACATTCGTCATGATATTGCATACAATCAGGCAAAAGGCAGTTGTGTCTCGTCTGAAAAAAACGTATTAAAATAATTTACAAGCTCTGTATGGCAATCAAACAGCCTTACACCATATCCACCTCAAGGATATTTCGTTCTTAGGTATGCAATCAAAACTGTGTTTTCCGAATTTTGCTTACAGCATGTCGTGCTTGACAAGAACAGATTGGATGCTCTCAATGATGACATTTCCCAAATCTTCAAAGTCTTCGTCTTCCCATTGCAATGGCATACGGCAATCACACGCAGTCTTCAACATATCGGCGGTCTCTGGAAGTGGT